>SJYA01001455.1:560164-876893 GCA_006410615.1 Neotragus moschatus | reverse complement strand
AAAAAAAAAAAAAAATTGGGATTGAAATGCTCCTTTAACTTATATCTTTTAATCACTTTGCATATTTAGAAAATACTTCAAATTGATGAGATGCTGTCCTCATCAGAATGTTTGATGTTCAAATTTAGTTATTGCTCTGATTTCCCTGCATTGTGTGTTTTAAATATGAAATTTAAAATAATCCCCAGCTTTACTTATGTATGATAAAAGAGAGATAAAAATATACAAAATCACCCCTTTTTACATGCAGGTTGAGGCAAATAATCATAAATTTACAACTACTTCAGTAACTCACTTCAAAAATGTATTCTGAAGAAAAATCTATTCTTGACTAACCAAGTTGGGTAAGGAGGGTTGATTTTTTTTTCAGAAATGGTTTTGTTTCTTTACCTTGTTGATATAAATCCAAGAAAAACTAAAAGATCACAAATGTGGGAGAGGGATAGATTTATCTTTTTAACTGCTAGTATAACTAGATAGATAGATAATGGTAGAAGACAGAAAGATAGAAAGAAAGAAAGAAAGAAAACGGATTTCTTTTGTGTCTATTTTATTAGTTGCCACTCTTTCATCAACTCAAATAATGGAGTTTTTTTTTAACAGCTTATACTATGGTTTTCTTTTTTCCCAATTGGTCTTTAATCTGCTTCTAAGATTTAGAAAGAAAGTTACAGCAATGTAACTTTAGTAAACTCTTATTAGCTTCATTAGTGGCTTGTATTGTTTTAACATATTTCCTCTTGACATGGAAGGCTATTCCACTATCAAAATATTAAAACCTTTGCAGGGCTCTATCTGAATTTATGTTGGCAGCTTATTATTTAATTTGACTTTTAGCACATGAAAACTGAAGCAATGTAAGATATGGCTTTAACTTTTGGATACTAATACATACTCTTTCTACATTTGTGAAAAGCCTTGGTTCTTAGTCTAAGTGCCCTCTGAGAACAACTGAAGGGCCCTTTTGGGGTGACTCATGCTGTAATGAGGCTTCTCTTCTTTTCTGATAACTAATCTCCCTTAGAGGCTGACCCAAATGTAGTCACATAAAGATAAATTTCACTGTAGTAGAGTGTGTCGTCTAAACTATTATTAACAAAATAATATGAATCAAAGTAATTTTTCAAAACTAAGTTACAAATTTTAGGCTCTTGTGAAATTTGAAGCATATTTTAAAAGCTAATTGAATAGTTATATTGTTAATATAAGCAATTTTTTCAGTTTTTCTGAAAGCAGCTTTGAAACAAGAAGACAAAGATAAAATGATGCTCTAAGTAAAAAAGGTTATTCAGAAAATGAAGCAAATTTAATGACATAAACAAATCATTACTGCTAGTAAAGATACCAAGCTAGACTAAACAGTGCTCGAATAGATGCAATAAAAACATTAGTCCAAATAATTTTGACACTAGATGAATTAAAGGGTCTTAAGTAATAAATTTCTACCAAACTATGATGAGTATACACTATTGACAGCTAACAGTTAGTGGGAGCTTGTCAGATGACACACTCGAACAATATCATTAGATTCTCACATGAACTCTTAGAAGTAGATTCTATTATAATTGTGTTCTTTAAGTGAGGAGATTGACATACAGAGAGGCTAAGCAAATTTCCCAAAGTTACATGGTTATTAAGTGGTATACAGCCAGGATTTGAACCTATAATTAGGCATCATTGTCAAATATCTTAATCACCATATAGGCTAACCTGGCTCCTATCTATATTAATTAGTGGTATTTGCTTGTTATAAACATAAGTTACTACATGACAAGTTAAGTAACAGTGGACTAGAAAAGTTAAGGGAATTATCCTGTCTTTGAGTTCAGTTCAGTTCAGTTCAGTCGCTCAGTCATATCCGACTCTTTGCGACCCCATGAATTGCAGCACGCCAGGCCTCCCTGTCCATTACCAACTCCCAGAGTTCACTCAGACTCACATCCATCAAGTCAGTGATGCCATCCAGCCATCTCATCCTCTGTCATCCCCTTCTCCTCCTGCCCCCAATCCTGAGTCAACTCTTTGCACGAGGTGGCCAAAGTACTGGAGCTTCAGCTTTAGCATCATTCCTTCCAAAGAAATCCCAGGGCTGATCTCCTTCAGAATGGACTGGTTGGATCTCCTTGCAGTCCAAGGGACTCTCAAGAGTCTTACAACACCACACTTCAAAAGCATCAATTCTTCGGTGCTCAGCCTTCTTCACAGACCAAATCTCACATCCATACATGACTACTGGAAAAACCATAGTCTTGACTAGACGGATCTTAGTCGGCAAAGTAATGTCTCTGCTTTTGAATATGCTATCTAGGTTGGTCATAACTTTTCTTCCAAGGAGTAAGTGTCTTTTGATTTCATGGCTGCAGTCACCATCTGCAGTGATTTTGGAGCCCAGAAAAATAAAGTCTGACACTGTTTCCACTGTTTCCCCGTCTATTTCCCGTTAGTAGCAAAGCCAAGATTCTCGGTTTCCCTGTTCAGTGTGTTTCTCAAAAGTGTGCTGCCTTCCAGTTATATAATATGTGAAGAAAGCCAGAAAGTAAATTTAGAGAGATAATCTGTGATGACCACAGAATAGTTAAACATCATCAAAGTCATCCAGTCGTTTCAACTTACAGTGCCTGTCTAGGTGCTTCCTCCCAACCCCACCCCCACCCTCCAGTTTTCTATTCATCGGGGCATTTTAAAAAGTCTCAAAATATTGATCTGCCTGAATTTCTTAGACATGTGAAATTCTGCCACAAGTCCTGAGTTATGGCCATGAAGAAGACACAGTTCTAGCTGCCTCGTACACTAGTAGAAGCTTGCTATTGTTTGGATCACAGATTAAGAAGGTAGGAGCCTTCTGAGTTACTCACCTCCCATCTTTTATTAATTTTAAATTAACCTAGAAATTAAAGGGAGTTACTTTTATTCGAAAGAAACATTGGTTTGGTAATTATCTAAATAGTCACCAGCTTGCATTTTATTCTCAGGTCAAGGCTTGAGTTGCTTACATAACCTTCAGAAACTCAATAAATTTCTCCCAGTCTTAAGATAAAAATTATGAAGCTTAATTTCATCCTGCTTTCTGCCACTTAACACTGTCCAGTGGTTCTCCTATCTGTAATGTGTTCCCCTTATCAGATGATATAGGATAAGCAGAGAAATCTGAGGAGGTGTGATTGCATTCAAGTCTGGCTGGACTTTCCCCTTTCTTTCCCAAATGCTAAGCCTTGAGTACTATCCTTGTAAGAACTACTGAGGCACAGTTACAAGGAATGGGGCTGAGGCCTTGGAAAGAGACCCACGTGACTACAGTGCTGGTTATCAGTCATATAATCTTCCTAGGAGAACACTTTCAATATCCTACAGATGCCCAGCAATTTCACTTTTAGCAACTCACCCTGGTGTCTCAGGGTAAGGAATCTGGCGGAAACAGGGGTTCAATCACCAGGTCAAGAAGTTCCCCTGAAGAAGGAAATATACCTACTCCAATATTCTTGCCTGGGAAATCCCATAGACAGAGGAGCCTGGTGGGCTACAGTTCATGGGGCTGCAAAAGAGTTGGACATGACTTAGTGACTAAACAACAATAACAGCAATTCGCCATATACAAAGATTTATTCACAATCATAAAAGAATCCAAATCACAGCATCACTTCAAATAGTGAAAAAGCAACAATTCCAAATTATATACAGTATAACCAAATCTGTATATGGTAAAAGCCTAGCAATAAAGGATTTGTTCAATAAAATACTTTGATGGCATGAAATATTTTATAGCCATTCTAAACACAGAATAACTGTTGATACATGAAAATGGCAATAAAGAGTTCACAAAATATGATCTCTATTTTTTTTAAATGTTATATTAATACTCTGAACTTTAACAAAGATTACAGTTGAGAGGTGCAATTACTGGTAGATTTTACTTTCTTCTTTGTGAATTTTCATATTCCCTTAATTCTCCTAAATGAATTTGACATATTCCCCCAGTCTCATCTCTAAGTATTAACTCTTGAGTTACCACTAAGTTTGACTCATATCTTTTCTAGATTCCCATTCTAGCCAGGTGCTGTTGCCATGACATCTGCCATAGGTAATGGTGACCCATCACTATTTCCTGGTCTCAGTTTGGCCTGTTTTTGGGGGTTTGGTTTTGGTTGCCACTGTTTTGTCAATGTTCTCTTGGTAAGGTCAAGGGGAAGGCCTGATAGGAGAAAACCTTTTTCCTTTCAGTCATTCTTGGGCATCTTACTCACTGCTGTGAGTTAAATGATTAATAATTTATTCAAAGCAAAACTCTGGTGTAACAGAAAAGAGGAGAAATCTTTCTCAAATCAATTTTACTAATGTTATGTACACCAGAGTACATTATGTCACAAGGATGATCAGGCCTGTGAATGAATATTTATATAAACACTGACAAACAGAATGGTGTGTATAATATGATGACTTTCTCCAAATTCTCTTACATAATGAATGTGTCTCCAAAGTAAGCAGGCTTAAAGAAAAAATTATGACCTTGTAGTTGAAAAGAGAAGAAACAAAAATTTTCTTATAAAACAAATATTCTATTTGTAAAGTTTCTGACTGGAAAGTTTGTCTCACATTTGTACTAAATATTCAGAGTCTATCGAAGGGTATAGGAGAGTTTTCCTGGAGGAAACTGTTTATCTGAACAGTTTAAGTTTTGTGTGGGTTCAGTTTCATGCAGTCAGGTTTCACTTCCTGTAATAGATTGCTTTTTTTTTAACCCATGATGAAGAAGCTATGTCAGTTTATATCACAGCAACTTGTTCAAGCTAGCCAACTTTAATTAATGATTGGGTTAAAAATAACTTCAGATCATCCAGGAATGTCATTGCTTTGTGCAAACATAAATATCTTGTGTAGGCACAAAACTTCCAATGTAAGTTTGTATATATTTAACTGTGCTCAAAAGCCATTCTGACTGAATTTCACAAGAGCACCATGCTGGAAATGCAAATACAGAGCTTATGGACTTATTTATGGAACACCTGTCTGCAACGTGGCAGTCTCCAATGCTATTATTGAATGGTTCTTTTCATAAATTTTGAATATGCTCAATTCTATAACATAGCATCTACTATAAATCCAGTAGTAGTTTGGGCTCATTTATTTCCAGGTAGTTTTCAAATGCTTCTGGTTTGGTAAAATTCAAAAGAACTTCACCAAACACCCCCTTACTCTCACCCATCTGGAGCTATTCAGACCTCGAAGGGTAATGAAATCCTTCTACAGATACTTGCTAAGATTTTAAGTGAGTTACCAGAGTGTTGCTTCATCTGCACTGCTTAAGTTCTGAGAAGCTGCAGAAGTTAGTTCTCAAACTTATTATGCTTTCAAATTATTGGAAAGATGATCTCCCTGGTGTTAGGCAAAGCAAAATTTGGAGAGATCTGGAAATTTTGGTCTATTCCAAGCAGATTCCATGAAGTTTCAGAGTGGGTCTACATTTGCTCAAACCTGTTCTCTCCTTCCTACAGTCAGCTTGGTTCACAGTCATCTGGACTTGATTTTCAGAGAAGAACCTGGAGATCAAAATGCAGCTGCACAACTTTTGTCAACCCAACGCTTTATAAGTTGTGTGTATGCATGTGGGGCATGTGTGTGCATGCATGTTTGTGTGTGCATGCTAGTGTGTGTCTTTAGATCAAAATTACACTATACATTAAAACTGGTGATTATTCAAATCAAGTTTTAAGGCTCCTACCCCTCCTCCCTAACTGTGGGTTTGCACTGGAAGGAACAGTGGAAAACTGTCAGGAAATAGATTTAAAATGTTCCAAAACTTTTTTTGGAACTAATTTTTTTAAGGCAGCAATCTATGCAGAGTCATTCCTTTCTATAATTTCTTGGTCAAAGCACCACTACATTTATTGGCCTAAGTTCTTTTAGAAAAGAGGGTGATAAAAATCATTTTTTTACAGCTGCTTTCACAGGACTATGTATAGAGCAGCTATTCAAGAAATTTTAGTAAAATGAATGTTTGGCTAAATGAATGAATGAAAGATGCTATCTAAAAGATATCTGGAATTTTTATGATTAGTACAATTTTGTATTCTTTTGTATAATTATGAATTTTCATTTTTAAAATAAGATTTTGTTGTAAAAATATAAAAATACATGAAGTATTTTTAAAATTACAATATTGATGGCTACAACAATATTGATGGCTACAAGTGATTCATTTTCCTTAACTTTAGTTACAGAAAAATTCTTTTATGGTCCCTGGGTATCCACTAAGCATATTATCAACCCCAAAAGCGAATATTTAATGAAATTTGCATTAGCAAGCCTCCAAAATGGCCCACAATGATCCACATCCCCTGTTATCCACATCCTTGTGTCATTTTCTCTTATGAATTCAGACTGGCTGTGTGTCACCAACAGAATATAAGAGCAACAGTGTATGACTCTCAAGGTTGTCTGATCTCCTGAATCACTCTCTGGGGGAAGCCAAGCACATATTATGAGGTCACCAAAGCCGTACTTTGAAGAGGCCCATGTGGAGAGAGCTGAAGCCCCTGGTCAACTTGTCACGCCTGTGAGGGAGCCACTTTGGAAGCAGGTCCTCAAGCCACAGTCAGACTTCCAGATGAATGTCACCCTAATCTGACCCCATCACAAAAGAGTCCTAAGTGAGAACTAACCAACTGTGCCTTTCTTGAATTGCTGGCCTAGAATTTGTGAGCATAAAACTCATTATTTTATGCCATTAAATTTTGTGGTTATCTGTTATACCATTGTAGTAACTGGAATAATATTTAAATATGCAGCAAATTTATAGATTTAGCTCTCACTTTTAAGAGGATAGAAAATCAATAGGAAGTCTAAGATCAAGCATATACTTAAATCTTTCAATAATCTTCTATCAAATTTCTCACCTTAGAAAAGTTTATAAAGTATATTCAATTCTGGACCACTGAAATTCTGGGCTGGCTCTTCTGGCCTTTAGCTGCTTTTTGGATTTACATCTTATTCGACTTTGAAGACCTGCCCTTTTACTATCAATATCTACTGGTGCTCCTGGGTTTGGTGGATGACATCTACTGAGTGAATGTATAAAGCTATTAGTGAATAATATGTGATAAATATGCAAACTTATGAGCAGATTTTGGTTCCTAATATGTGTCAGGCACTGTGTTAAATGTTTCACATATTATGTTCCATGTTTTCACTCCCATTACCCTTTTCTATATGTGCAGTCTTTTTTATAGTACTTCATACACACTTTACCTTTCTAATAACCCAGTGTATTTGGGAGTAGAGGGGAGACAGTCATGAACAAAGGGAGTTTGTCAGCATTTAGAATCTCTTTGACATGATTTCATTTTTAAGGATGTAATCAGCTTTTGGTTTGCGGAAAAAAAATCTGAGAACTACCCATTAACCAATGGCTTCCACTTCCCCAAGAGACACAGACAAGTTCCTGCTCTCAAAGAGCTTCATGCTTGTGAGAAACTTGACAATCAACGACCAAAAGGAAAGTTAGTACAGAGCAATGACTTCCACGCAAGATGCAAAATAAGAGCGATGGCTGCTTTAGAGGACAGATAGCCTGAGATCTGGAAAAAAAAGGGGGGGGAGGTGCGTTGAAGAGGAAAGGAAAATATTACAGGCAGTGGGAGCAGAGCATTAAGGTATCCCCTTGGCATTTTGGGGACAAAATGAAGACCAATGGGCAGGATGATGTCAGACAGGCAGACTGGCCCAATCAGCGAGGCCTGTGTGCAACAGAGTAAGAACTCAGTCTTATTTCTAAAAAACAATTAAAAGCCAATGAGGATTTTAAGCCAATGACATATTTCTAAAGGATCCTTCTGGCTGCTCTGTGGTATATGGGATACTCTGTGGGTGCAGAACTCAAAGCAAGGGTTGTTAGGAGACTAATACAACAGGATAGGGAGGGGTGATGATGCCTTGACTATGGCGGCTATAACAGGGTGGAAAAGAAGTGGATATATACAAGTCATGCTTTGGAAGAAGATCGCAAGGAACTTGCTGATGGATTGCATGTGGGGGTCTACTGCTGCCTGCCAAACCTCAGCTGTTCTGGCACAGTCACCCATACAGCACTGTGTGTACAATCATTTAAATCTTCCCTAACCTTTACCGTATTATTTTATAAAATAAAAATTGGAAAAAAAATGAAAAAATGTTGGTGTTAGTGATAAAAAGCATGGATCTCTTTAATGTGACATCTTGAGACAGAGATGGATATCATTTGGCATGCTGAAAGCAACAAGTTTTAGCCTCAGTGGTTTCTCAATGAACTCTAAGGCAGTCAATGGTGTATTCAACACTGAGGAAGACAAGAAAATTAAAGATTGAAGAAAATGGATTAATGTATTGTTGAATATTGTTTTTAAAGGAAAAGGTACACAGCTTCCCAGGTGGCTTGATGATAAAGAACCCACCTGCAGGAGATGCCAGAGACACAGGTTTGATCTCTGGATTGGGAAGACCCCTTGGAGAAGGAAATGGCAACCCACTCCAGTGTTCTTGCCTGGAGAATCCCATGGATAGAGGAGCTTGGTAGGCTATGTCCATGAGGTCGCAAAGAATCAGAAACAACTGAGCAGCTTCAGTTCACTTTGATACCAGTCATGTTTTCATACTTTTAAATGTATATAGCCTTTTAATAAATATCACATCTCATTTACTATCACATTATATATCCTGTCACCCAGATACATTTATTCAAATATTAAAACATATTGAGTTTCTGCCTTGTCCCAGACACCTTTCTATGTGTTTCAGTTACAGAAATGAATAAATTAGGTCAAATATAGTACTTGCCTTCAAGAAGCTTACAATCTATATGATAGAAACATGAGTAAACAGACAATCTCAATGGAAAGTGACAAGAGCTGTGATGGGCAATGTTCAGGTTGCCATAGGAACACACAGGTATAAGCACAAACTAATAAGAAGGTGAGCAACTTGGGGTGGGAGATAGTATTGGAAAATCTTGCTAGAGGAGGTGACTTCCAGGCTGAAACCCCAGTTTGAGTTGCATATGCTATGAAACTTATTGTTAAGAACTGGTCACTTTCCTAAGAATGAGCCCAGTCATTCATTCAGCAGACACACCTCAATGTAGCATCTTTTCTTCTCCTAGTGTGGAACATGCCAGAAATGTTCTAACATGATAAAGAGACAAAAATTGTATTCATTTTTAAAAACAGGCCCTGAAAAGAAAGTCAGTTGTCAAGGCCAAAGATGGAGGTGCAGATGAAGCAAACTGGTATAAAAAAATCCAAGGTTTTCAGCCAAGACATAGAAATCTCTGATGTATTGAAAAGTGGCATGTTGGGGTTCACAAAGGTTCTACTCTATAAGGCAGCTGAGCTCCCCTGTGGAGTTCTACATGGAAACACATAAAAGCTGACTGCAAAGCAGACTCAGCAAGTACCAGAAATAGTAAAATGTACTTATTAGGTGAGAGAGATAAATCACTGCATGTCTGAAGAGGTACACTGATGTCCATTTGTGGTTTCGCTTTTGTTTTATGAGAAAATATGAACAGTAGATTATGATGAACTTTGCATATTTTGACATTCATGAAGGGCTCACGCCTTCCTCTCTGGAAACAAAAGGGCTTTATCCCCTTCAGCTGGATACAATATTTTCTCTAAAGAAAAACTTAACAGAAACCCAGAATTTGTATCTTGGGTCTCTGTTATCGTCTTCTGAGCTAACTTTTGCATTGTGTGTCATTTCCAAGTTCCTCTTCCCTACTTATGAGTTAAAAAGCCAGAGGGACTAAGTTTCAAATGTTATTTATACAATTGATTTAGTCTGCCTAAGTAATAATGTACACACCTAGAAGGATCTGCTTTGTAAATGACTCCTCGGCTTACCTTGGTTTCCACTTAAAAACTGCCCTCATTACTAGCTTATTAGTCAGAAAGTGAAGTACTTACAGGATCCTTTCTTCTGAGGAGCTGGCACCTATCTGCAAGGTAAGAAAAAGTGAGTTTACTTACCTGGGATCGAGAGCAAGTCTGAAGAAAGTCAAGGTTTCTAATGTCCTTGCTTGTTTCTATAGAGTAAGTTCAAGTTTTAAGTCCATGGATTAAATACTACATCCTTTCGGATCTCCATATCCATAAACACTTCCCCTTCTTTAACTCTCTTTACAACCAAACAGTGACTATTTAGAAAATGTATGTCTTCATATAGTAGTTACTTTCTAAGCTATTACACAAATGTAATTATTGAATAGGATCTCATATTCGTACAGGATCTCATCCTGTACGAATGGGATGTTAGTATTTGATCCTCCAGAAAAAGGCATAGGGAAAAAAATGTTACATGAAGAACTTTTCTGGGGCTGAAAATATACTTAGCACAATGAAAACCATAAAACTGAGGTTTTTCATGTATTTTCCTCATAAACATTTTGTTAGTGACTTTGTAAATGCTGATAAAGTAACTCAAAGCTTGTTTTGACTTGTTAAAGTGCCAATGTCTGTACAGATCTGACTCTGTCTTACCTGATACTAACTAGAAGCACCAGAGGCAACTGCAGTAGTCTCAGCCCCAGATTTTGATCTTACTGACATGCTGTGTAAGAAAAATACCAAAACAAACAAACAAACCAAAAGCTAGTAATATAATATAAATAGGCACCACTATGTGTTCTTCTTAAAATTACATTTTGGTTATTGTTGATGTTGATCTTAGTTTCCTTTAGGTGAGGAAGAAAAATGGCCAGCAAATATAATGTTCCCTCCCAGCCTCAGCTTGTGTTCAGGCTGTATCTGTAGGCCTACAGCATTTGTAGCTTGCAAAACTATTGCTCCTACTTGATTGAGATTTGTTCTCAAACACCCAAGAATTGGACACTACTTAGTGACTAAACCACCACCACCCATATCCTGATCTCTTAAAAAGCTGGTGCTTATCTGCAGAGCTTGCTATCTGCTGTACAAGCAGTATTTCATGTCTTCATTAAATTACAATTAGGTCATTTTCTTTTTCATTTTTATTGTAGTGCAGTTTATAAAAGTGAAAGAATTTGGCACTGTTTTGTGTCCACCAAAGCACCTCAGATTATTTCTCAAATGTTTTTGGTTGGATAAAATCTCAAAGGTATCTTGCCAAGTGCCCTTTTCTCCATGACTTCCAAATCCATGTAAATTTCAGGGAAAATTTAATCCGTATGTTTCTGATTCATTCACTCTTAACTCATCATAATGTTGTTTTCAAAAAACAATTTTATGTCCAAGAAATCCTAGAGGTATTTTTTATTTTTTAAATAATCTGTTTTTGGTCAAACTTTCCCCCTGTTGAAGCATGGAAGTTGTGCATTTTCAAGTATTAAGCATTCAACTTGAACTTCCCCCCACCCCTAGTTAACTTCAAATTATTCTTATAGAGGTAAGTTCCAATCAGAATACAGAGAATGTGAAATGAGTGCATATTTCTGCCAGCAGCTGCCTTGCCAGAACCGAGGCTGACTCAATCAGCCAGAGCCTGCTGAACAAAGCCAAGTTCACCCCTTAAGTCTCAGGCGAACTTCCCTCTGCTGAGTCACCCCTTAAAGAGCTGCACTTGTGGGTCTGAACCTGCCATTTTGTAAAAAGTGTGAGTTTAGGCAGATCTGAACCCTTTGGGAACAATGGAACATCACACTTGGTAACCATTATCTCTGGAAGTGGAAAAGGAAAAAGTCTTTCTGTGAATCATGTACTGTGCGTCTTCCAAACAACCAGTGTTGTTTGTTTACTTCTTTACACACCATTGTAGGGGCATCAAGTCACACTATAGAGGACTTCAGGTTTCATGTGAAAAACATCAAAATATGTCAAGATGCCGAACACATTAACAAGTAAATAACAAACACATGTTTATGCATTGGCTTCTAGTTGAAGCAATCTGGTTGGCATTTTCTCAAAAGAGTTATTTAAATTTTAAATGGAACAACATCTCATTTAGATTTCTGCAAATATGCAAGGGCACAGAAGTAATTTATATGTACATGAAACACTTCACTGAAGCACCTGGGTACTTGACAATAATTAAAATACAAAGTAGACTTATTAAGTTTTCCTTTTAACTTCCTACCTTTTGCTTCTTCACAGAGAGTGAAAGGAAGTTTCTAGGGTAGACTGCCAAGAGGTCCTTTATTCCTACTACCACATGCAACTTGTTCCTACATCTCTTTCTGCTGCATCCATCGAAAGCTATGCCTGATATTCCCTTACACACCCAACTATTTTCAAAATCAGTGTTTTTATTTCTTAAAGTATCAGTTCCTTTTCCCCAGCTGCCAGAGACTGAACATTTATTTCGCTTTAATGTCAGCAATATAATTAAGGAAACAGATGATAGAGAGTATAAAAATGATGGAAAGTGCTATCAATCAGAAATTTCCACAACACAGTTTCAACCATGACCTACGTATGGATAATTCCCACACTTATGTTGTTAGCCTCAGACCCCCTTACTCCATCATCATTAATTGTCATTGAAGGCTATGACTTACATAAATGGTTCGCAAAGTTTGGTACCCAGAAACCCTTGGTTCATCCGCAACCTGTGGAATCAGAAACTCTAGGAGTGGGTCCCAGCAATTTGTGTTCTGTTAGCAAGACTGCCAGAAGATTCTGATACTCATTGAAGTTTGAACTGGACCTGAAACTTAATGTGTTAAACCCAACAGTTTGCTTCTCATTTCCTGTTTTCTTAACCTCACCATTTTTACTAATAGAATCACAATCACCTTCATTTGCTGCCATCAACATCTTGGAAGTCATTTTTACTTTTTCATTTTGCCTTCTTTTTTAGTCCTTTATCGTGAAAATAGCCCATTTTGTACCCAAGATAATTTAAAAAATCTATTCCTTCTCACTTATTCTAGGCCCACAAAAACCAAATCCCAAGCCTTCTCTAACAAGCCAACCGATACTCTCTCTGTAGTCTTTTATTCTATTCTCCTCTTAAAATGATTTTCCTTACATGATGATTTCATCTGTTAAACTACTACTCAAGAACAATGCTACTTTATTCTGAACAAAAAATAATTATCCGTCTTTTCAGGCATCCACCAATAAGCGGCATTCCACTGCCTTAGTCTCATTTATCAGTTTCTAGCAAAGCAGATCTCACTGGCTTGTTCTCACTGCCTTGTATTTTACATTTCTCTTATCTGGAATGCCCTTCCTCTCTTTCCACTCTGTGTTCTCTTCCTATCGGAAATCCAATTGCATTCTTTGATTCAGGACTCTAACTTAATCATTCAATATTTATTTTTACCCTGTGATCATTGTATTAAATTTGCCCTAACTTGTACATTTCTTTTCCAGGCATTATTTCAAGCTGATACAATGGATATACTCTCCATTCTTTCCTATAACCTCTTCAAGTTCTTCCACTGTGTAAGGCGCATTTCAGCCCCAGAACTGTGGTCAATTGACTTAGAAGTAGGTAAGTAAAATGAAAGTGTTAGTTGCTCAGTCATGTCCAACTCTTTGCAACCCCAGGGACTATATAGCCCACCAAGCTCCTCTGTCTATGGAATTCTCCAGGCAAGAATACTAGAGTGAGTAGCCATTCCCTTCTCCAAATGATCTTCCCAACCCAGGGATCAAACCTGGGTCTTCCCACACTGCAGGAAAATTCTTTACAATCTGAGCCACCAGGGAGGACTAAAGTGATATATTAAATTTTAAAACTCAAGTGTCCACATTTGCAGTTATAGTAGCCCTAGCTTAAGCTCATGTGAAGGAATAAGAAAGTTGCCATCTAATAAGGGTTTAAATATACATAACTACTCACTTATGCCAACCGTTTCTGATTCTGTGCCATTACTGTTTAGATATACTGTCCCTTACTGTGATTTTATCTTTCAAGACACAATTTATTACTTCATAAACCTGAAACAATGAAATCAGTGTGTACTTATAAGTGTAGACATATATCTTCTCTTTAATATGAACTCAAACCTAAAGAAAACTCCATTAAGGCTATAAACAGAAAAAAAAATTCACCTTAATTTTGATTGGTATTTCCATGGCTCCCTGAAATAAAATAGAGCCTGCTTGTTCTTAATATATTTTATGGTTTAGTGATATCCTGTAGAGTACTTTATTTTAATTTCAAAAAGGCACTGAACAACAGATGTGGTAGAAGGCCATGAAAAGGAGAAATGGGTTAAAAAAAATCAGTTAAAACTAAAAATATACAGCATTGAGCTCCCAAAGCAAAGCCAACTGTAAAAGAGGAATAGAAAGCACTAGTGGGAACTGGTTTCATTCAGTCCTGGCACAGGAGGCAAAGAATTTTACTTTTTTACTTCTTAAAGATAATTTGACTTTGTAAAAGAAGCATCTTTATCTTCATTATATCATTTTAAATTTTATTCTGAGTTCTATCATCAATACCAATCTTCAGATTCTTATGATTACATTTGTACATGTCCACAATTTGTTAGCTATGAATCCCAAAATCTAAAATATTCTGAAGGTTAATTATTTTTCTAACTCTTATGTGTGTGTTAGTCATTCAGTCCAACTCTTTGTGACCCTATAGACTGTAGCCCGCTAAGCTCCTCCGTCCATGGAATTCTCCAGGCAAAATTACTAGAGTGGATTGTCATTTCCTTCTCCAGGGGATCTTCCCAACTCAGGGTTTGGGCCCAGATCTCCTGAATTGCAGGCAGATTCTTTACTGCCTGAACCACCTAACCTAAATTAATTTGGTGGCAAAACCTTACCTGAATTGACATTAAATTATTTACCATTTTTATGTATCTTCCTTGCAGTGAATATTCATACACTTTGCTGCTCAAACAATGCATTTGAATACAGAATGAAGTTCCAGTCCTCTTGGGAGTGTGATGTAATATGGATCCTATTATCTGTCTAAAATTCAAATTTTTAAAATTTGGAAACAATCTGGCTCCAGAGACTTAGGATTGGTGATTGTGGACCTGAACTCGTTTTCCCTTCTGGTTTTCTCAGGAAGAGGTTGGAAATTATTTACTATTATCTTGAGAATATCTCTTTAATACCTTCATTTTTTAATGTCTCCACTACGAAGGAAGTAGCTAAATTAGGTTTTGACAAAGAAGGACTTTGGACTCAAGTTATACAAAAGGGCTAAGAACATTTTAAAATATGATTGCAAGGAAAGTTCAAGAGGGAGGAGACATATGTATACCTATGGCTGATTCATGTTGATATTTGGCAGAAAACAAAATTCTGTAAAGCAATTATCCTCCAATTAAAAATAAATAAAATTTTAAACTATGATCGCATGTCAAGGGGCATAATTTTAGAATCCAAGAGTGTGAGGTTTTTCATATTTTATGTCTTAACTCTCATATGTGGGTGCTGAATAAAAAAATAAATAAATATATGTGTACATGTATATATATATACATGGGGCTTCCCAGGTGGCTCAATGCTAAAAATTCTGCCTGCAATGCAGGAGATGTGGGTTTGATCCCTGATTTGGGAAGAGTCCCTGGAGAAGGAAATGGCAACCCACTCTAGTATTCTTGACTGGGAAATCCCATGGACAGAGGAGTCTAGCCACCTATAGTGCATGAGGTCGCAAAAGAATCAGACGTGACTTAGCAACTAAACAACAATGACAATACACACACACACATACACACACACACACATATAGTAGGTTCACATGCATATATTTTATCAATCTAATGGCAAACTTGAAAAGCAGAATTAAAGCTATTGAATGTGTATATAATGTTATATTCTTACAATAGATAATATTAGTAGTTCAAATAAAAGATACTTATTGTTGCAAATGCAACCAACCACACACACACATCCACACACTCCATTCAATGTACTTAATTTATCTAGTACAATTATTCAAAGTTAGTACTTTTCAATGTTTTATCCAGTGGGATGTTTGTAATAAAATTAGTATTGGCTCCCAATGTATAGTGCCAACTTCCTAAGGATTTGGGGTAGATACTATTGAATTAAATAATTCCAATGGAGTCTGAGTTGTACACAAAACACTGAATGTGTTGGGACTACAGCAAGTGAGCACTTTGCTCTTCACTGGGCTATGACTTCCTGCCCTCTTTAGGGAGAAAGGCTGGCCAGTTGCTATTACAAACAAGCCAAAGCTGAGGATTCAAACAGTGAATCAACATTTACTGAATGTCCACCATGTGTCAAAATCTGAAGCAGACACTGGGAGCTGTTGCAAAATTACCAGCCAGCAAAAGAGCGTTTTTCAGAAGAACTCACAATATACTTACAGATGGAGGGCAACCAAGTATTAAAGGAATTATCTAAGGCATATTAATAAAAGAGCATTGATAGTGTCATTAAAATCCATTATGAAAATCAAGCTTAAAACATTTTGAGAAGAAAAATATCAAGTGCTGGGATTGCTAAAGACACTCTTTTTACCTTTACTAGAGACATACTTTAATGTATGGGGATATATATATATATATCTTAGTTGCAGGATCTTTAGTTGCAGCGTTTAGGATCTAATTCCCTGATGAGGGATTGAACTTGGGCCCCGTTTTTTGGGAGCTTGAAGTCTTAGCCACTGGACTACTAGGGAAGTCCCAGGGATACATATCGCATAATGTAATCTATATAGAGGCTAAGAAGATGTAATGGGAAAAGAATTACAGAACATAGTTGAATTTCTACCTACAAATGAGCACCAATCAAAAGATGGGGGGAAGAAATGTGATAAATGCAGAATTAGTTCTAGGAAGACAGAGAATTCCCATCCTGACAGCATCTTGGCAGTCTTTGAAAACATTTTGTTGACTGTATAAAAGCCATTATTTTAGGACATGAGACTCCTTCCACTCCAAACAGAAAGTCAGAATTTTTACACTGCTTTGTTATGATGTGAAAAGAACTAATGATTTCTTTCTCCATTTGTCTGTGATCTCTGCAAATGAAACAGAGGAGGTCATGCTTTAACATGAATGGCAGCAGCCTCCTTTAGAGACAACCTCAGGACTTCCTAACTGAAAAGCCAAGCCTCTAATTTAAGTAGGAGACAGTAATTACTCTTCCAGCCAGGGAGAATGTTAAGTCCCTGCCTATTTGTAGCCCTGTCTAAAAACAATCGGCTCATCTTCCAAACTTGACCAAACTACAAATGGTATGAGAACTCGGTCGCCTAATAAGGATGTTCATTTTGGCACTCAGCAGCTTATGCATGGCTCACAGATGGCTTCTGTCTCGTTCTGTGTAATCCAATCATCCTGCACTACTGCGTCTCACAGTCTTCAGGAGTAATTTGCAAAGCTCGCCGTGACAATTGTCTCTTCTTCCAGATGTCGAGGATGTAAGGAGGGTGGCTTTCATCACTGCTTTGCCATAGGATGTGTACATGGCTCTCCAGGTCAGAGTGGCACCCAGCAAGGTAAAGAGAAATGACTTCTTTGCATTGCCTCTGAGTTACTGCCTAGCCTGGGGATAAGCAAATATGTTCTATAAATGGCCTCTCTGTCTGTAGGCAACTTGTTTCACTTTTGGCTGGGTATCATGCAGAAAACATTCTGCAGTACTCCTCGCATTGTGTGCTAATGGTGGCAATATAGAGCCACCCAGGCCCAAGAAAAGATTCAAAAAGACCTCTAAATAGTGCTTGTTTCAGAGGGATCATTTTACTCACAGGCAGACTTTCTAGTATTAACACCTGCGCTTCTGCTATCATCTTCTGAAATCGTGACAGTTTGTCCTCAGTCTTTTTTTGGCCGGGGATGGTTTTTATTTTTCCTACTTCTAAAGGATGTACAAGATTTTAAAGGCAAAGTACTGAAACATTTTTAAGCTGTAGGTTTGTTAATTTCTTTTTCCCTTGAGGCTGGTGTTAATAGCTGTGTTTTATTTCAGTATAAAAATATCCCTTTTTAAAAAATCAAAGTACCTAAAACAAGGAAATATGCAAAGCCTCAAAACAGCTGTGTAAATTCACGTAGGCTTCAGGGCTATAAACATTCAGCCTTAAGGGAATGACACTCTGGAAAGTCTGATTTTTATTTAAAATTTAAATTATGATTATGAATTAGTGCTACATTCATTTTAGTAAAATATCAGTGCTGTGTGTACTTCCTTAAGTTTTTTCTGCTTACTGCCATCATAATAACATAGATCATCAGTAAGAAATGTTAAGCACGGCAACTAAGAAAAATTTTCTAGGTCAGTAAAAACAGACTTTTAGGTGAAATATTTTTTAGAAAACACTTTTAAGAAGATTTTAACCTGTTCATAATTTGTGTATAGTTCTGGGTTTGAACTGGCAGTTATAACTTCGCTTGAGAAACGAAAATTAGAAGACAATATCCTTCCCTTAAGTAGCTTAAAGAATGAAGACTCTATATTTAGTCTGGTCTTAAACACACACACACACACACACACACACACACACACACATATACTCTTTCCAGTGGAAATATCTAGGTAACTCCTGCCAGGAGGAGGAGCTTTATAGAATCCCAGAGCTTTATATGTAGAATATCGTCTTAGAACATTAAACCAGTAGTGAATATGTTCAAGGGAGAGTTGTCGAAAATCTGAATTCTCATGATACATTCCTATAAATTATGAGTTAACTTTTCTTAAGTCCTTGCTCATTGTCAATATTATCAGCACAGGAATTACTGATATGCTCATAAATTAATAGTAATAGCAAAAGTGACCTTCGTCTAAAGAGAATTCCAAAACTCAACAGACATTTATGGAGTGCATGTAATGTGCCAGGCATTGGGCTAATTAAATCCCCCCTATCTCTACACTTTAAATGAGAGAAAAGCTGACTCAAGGGAAAGAGTTATGGCCAAAGGCCATTTAATTAATTTGCTGTCTGGGGAAACAGCACAGGAACTGGGAAGAAAGCCCAGGTATGAGAACTGCTAAGTTGTTGTTCAGGATACAGTGCATTGTTTTTCAGAACTCCAGTGGAAGACTCATTTCAAAACTATATTCAACTAACGTAAAATTACCATTCTAAAACAAATATTGCATGTAAAAATCTCAGAGGCACAACACATGCCTGCATTTCCTAATGGCTGTTGAGCTCAATTGGAGAATTTCATCCCTATGGACATTTTCAGAGGGAACTACCATCAGCAGGGTCTGGTTCCTTTGTTATAATACCACAGGCAAGAGAGAAATTTTGTGACTTCTCTAGGAATTTTCCAAAGAACCAAACAACAGGCTTTCACATGGGAATAACATGTTACCTTTTGAGCATATAGAGTACCTAATGCTAGGAATCTTACTCGTGTTCTGAATGCAAACCTCTCATGAGATTTTACCTGTCTTTTACTGGTTTTTCCTGTGGTCATGTATGGATGTGAGAGTTGGACTGTGAAGAAGGCTGAGTGCCGAAGAATTGATGCTTTTGAACTGTGGTGTTGCAGAAGACTCTTGAGAGTCCCTTGGACTGCAAGGAGGTTCAACCAGTCCATTCTGAAGGAGATCAGCCCTGGGTGTTCTTTGGAAGGAATGATCCTAAAGCTGAAACTCCAGTACTTTGGCCACCTCATGCAAAGAGTTGACTCACTGGAAAAGACGCTGATGTTGGGAGGTATTGAGGGCAGGAGGAGAAGGGGACGACAGAGGATGAGATGGCTGGATGGCATCACCGACTCGATGCACATGAGTTTGGGTGAACGCCGGGAGTTGGTGATGGACAGGGAGGCCTGGTGTGCTGCGATTCATGGGATTGCAAAGAGTGAGACATGACTGAGCGACTGAACTGAACTGAGAACAAAACACAGAGAGCAACGGGCCAAGGTTACATAATTGCCAGTGAGAAACCAGAACCCTGGTATATTTGATCCTAGAGTCCACATTTTTAATAAACAGACACTTCCCACTGAAGTGGGCATTCATTGGTGTTTTTAATCTCCCCTTCTCTTCATTCATTATTATTCAAAATATATTTCTTGAACACTTACCAAGGGCTAAGCAATATTTTGTGGCTGAAGAATCAAATGTGGTTAAATTAGTGTCTCTGTCTTTGAGAGTCTAGAGAAAACCGTCACCTCCACAAATAAGTATGCTACAACACATGTGATCAAATCTGTAAGACACATGCACAATGCTGTGGATGTAAAGAAATAAGGAGGGACTGATTCTGTCCTTGAGTGGAGGGTGGAGTGTGAATATAATATGTGAGCGAGACTGGAAAAACATATAGATACTTGCAGTGAAAAGCTGTTAGTTGCTTGGAATATTCCACTTGGTAGAATCATATAATGTCTTCCAGTTTCCATAGAATAAATGGAGAAAGTTATTATAAAAGGACTAGGCCCAGTTTTCACAAAGGAACCCTCCTAAATCTGCAGAGATAATATACTCTCAATTTACTTAAATTATTTCTGAGTATAGAAAAAGATGAAAAGCCAGAAGATATTTTTATGAAGCAAGAATTATATTGTCAACTAAACCTTATAAAGAAAGTGAAAGTGAAGTCACTCAGTCTTGTCCGACTCAGTCTGACTCTTTGCGACCCCATGGACAGTCCAACAAGGCTGCTCTATCCATGGAATTTTCCAGTGGGTTGCCATTCCCTTCTCCAGGGGATCTTCCCGACTCAGGGATCGAACCCGGTCTCCCGCACCGCAGGCAGACACTTTACCATCTGAGCCACCTGGGAAGCCCAAACCTTATAAAGATAGCAAAAAAATAAACTATAATCAATCTCACTTATAAATATGGAAGTAAAAATCTAAATAACATACGAGCAAACAGAATCCAAGAACTCATCATAAAAGTTAAACAGCATGACCAAGTGATACTTATTTCCAAAATCTATGAGGAAAATCATAGATCATCTTCACAGATGTTAACGTGGCCTTTGACAAAAATTAACAACCATTTCTAATAATCAAAACACTGAATAAAGTAGGAACTGAACTAATTCTTCTTTGATGTTAATATATGATTATAACTAGACATTCACACATGCAAAATGCAGACCCAGTAAGTTAGGAGAATACTAGGGGCATTCACATTAAGGTCAAGAACAAGACAAGGATACCCACTAACTTCGTTATTATTTAAAAATATATTAAAGGTGTCTGAGGAAGGGGAATGCGAGGCAGAAGGAGGCGAGGGCTGTGAGGGATCAGTGCACTGGCTAGTGACCCGAGCCCTGGGCTGGGACTGCTTTCCAGGCATCTACTAGGATTCAGGCAAGGAAGCAGGGAGAAGAAAACAGGACCTACCTCTGCGCCTTTAAGCAAGCCGCGACCCCCGCTTGACTGCCGGCTCTTTCTGCTCTTCACCAACCCTCCTTCCTCCGGGTGCCTGGAGACAGTGCCCTGAGCCTTTCTTACACGCGGGAAACTGAGACTTGGAGCGCGGGTCAGCCGAGGTCACACCTGAAAGAAGGGGGAGTCCAAACAGCCTGAAGGCCACACCCTGGTCCCGCCCAGTTCACAGGGTCAGCGGGCTGTAGGGAGCTGGACACCAGTGAGTGGGTGGGCTTCAGGCAGCCAGCCACTGGGACTGCAGTCCAATTAGCCTCAGGGCTGGGTCGCCCTAGGGCTTTTATCCTCTTGCTCTCTCTGCCCTAGAGTTCGAGGTGCCCAGAGCTGAGTCATTCTTGGAGCATTGTCCGTCATCCAGACCAGGGATTGTTTGGAGCACTTCTAATTTCTGGAACCTAGTAAGATGAGGTGAGGAAGGGTTTCCAGGCACAAGAACTAGCATGTACACATGCTTGGATGTGGCAATGAACTAGGGAAGTTATGTTTTGTATTAATAATTGAGTTGCTTTACAATGCTGTGTTTTTACTGTACAACATGAATCAACCATATGTATGCATATATCCCCTCCCTCATGAGTCTGTCTCCCATTCCCCCATTTCACCCCTCTAGGTCATCTCGGAGCACTGAGCTGGGTTCCCTGTGTTATACTGTAGCTTTCCGCTAGCTAGCTATTTTTCATACCTGCGTGCTAAGTCGCTTCAGTCCTGTGCATTCTTTGCAAACCTATGGTCTGTAGCCCACCAGGCTCCTCTGTCCACAGGATTCTCCAGGCAAGAACACCAGAGTGGATTGGCATTTCCTACTCCAGGGAATCTTCCNCACTGAGCTGGGTTCCCTGTGTTATACGGTAGCTTTCCGCTAGCTAGCTATTTTTCATACCTGCGTGCTAAGTCGCTTCAGTCCTGTGCATTCTTTGCAAACCTATGGTCTGTAGCCCACCAGGCTCCTCTGTCCACAGGATTCTCCAGGCAAGAACACCAGAGTGGATTGGCATTTCCTACTCCAGGGAATCTTCCGGACCCAGGAATCAAACCCCCTTCTTTTACCTCTCCTGCATTGACAGGTGTGCTCTTTACCATTAGCACCACTTGGGAAACCCCAGTATTTCCTGGTGGCTCAGATGGTAAGAATCTGAGTGCAACGCAGGAAACTCAGGTTTGATCCCTGGATTGGGATGATTCCCTGAAAAAGGAAATGGTAACCCACTCCAGTATCCTTGCCTGGAGAATCCCATGGACAGAGGAGCCTGGTGGGCTGCAGTCCATGAGGTTGCAAAGAGTCTGGCACAACTGAGCAATTAACACATCCACTCCAGTATATTTACTATTTTTTGTACTCATTAATGTTTTCTATCAGTAAATACATAAATAATAATAAATAAAAATATAGCAGAGACATTAGTCAATGCAGAATAAACAACAGAGCTCCAAGAATTGGAATAGAAGTGAAACTATCTCTGTTTACAGGTGGTATTGCAGTATATTTGGAAAAATCCAAGAGAGCTAATGAGAACACTAATATCATTTTTAAAATTCAGTAAAGTAATAGAATATTAAACTGAAAACAAATCATAGGCTTTTTTCTACAGAAACAATAGCTGATGACATAATGTAACAAAGAAAAACTTCAGTTATATTAATAGCAAAAAAAGAATTCATTTAAGAATACCTAAACAGAAAATCACTGCAGATGGTGATTGCAGCCATGAAATTAAAAGATGCTTACTCCTTGGAAGGAAAGTCATGACCAACCTAGATAGCATATTCAAAAGCAGAGACATTACTTTGCCAACAAAGGTCTGTCTGGTCAAGGCTATGGTTTTTCCAGTGGTCATGTATGGATGTGAGAGTTGGACTATAAAAACCTGAGCACCATGGAATTGATGCTTTTGAACTGTGATGTTGGAGAAGACTCTTGAGAGTCCCTTGGACTGCAAGGAGGTCCAACCCGTCCATCCTAAAGGATATCAGTCCTGGGTGTTCATTGGAAGGACTGATGCTAAATCTGAAACTCCAGCACTTTGGCCACCTCATGCAAAGAGTTGACTCATTGGAAAAGATCTTGATGCTGGGAGGGATTGGGGGCAGGTGGAGAAGAGGACGACAGAGGATGAGATGGCTGGATGCCATCACCGACTGGATGGACATGAGTTTGAGTGAACTCCAGGAGTTGGTGGTGAACAGGGAAGCCTGGCGTGCTGCGATTCATGGGGTCGCAAAGAGTCGGACACGACTGAGCGACTGAACTGAACTGAATAAGAATAACAAAAATTTACTTTATGGAGCTGTTCAAGTAAACTTTTGAAGTTTATATGGAAAAGGAAACATAAAAATAGCCATGAGACTTCTAAATAATGAACAATGAAGGACAACTTTTAAAACATACTACAAGACTTCTGTAATTAAAACAGAGTAATATTGATTCTTGAATAGATAGAGAAAGTAGTGGGAGAGAATAGAAAGCTCACAAGAAGATGAAAAATCATATGGAAATATAGTAATGAAAAAGATAATATCTCATTGGAATGTCAGATTGTGAGGGAAAGCAAAGAAGTACAAAGAAAATGATGGGGATACATAAGATGAACATAGGAGATATCTTGTAGTGCTCATATTTGGAACAATTTTAGCATCAACAAAAAGTCATGGTATTAATGTATTTTAGCATACTGAATATAAAAAGAGCATTTTATCAATAATGGACAAATAAATAATATATACAGAAGTTCAGTGGTAAGAAGGGAAACCTCTTTACACGTGAGCATATACTAATATATAGAAGAAAAAATAAGATGAGAAAATCACCATTTGTAACACCAGTGTCAATAATTGATTCACACAAGGTGTATCAGTGGTTGTGAAAAGCCAGTGGGTAAAAAATTTTGAGGAAACAGGACATTCACATAATCTTAATACCACCTCACAGATTGCTTATTAAGTACAAAAGATAAACAGTGCAGTTGAAATGAGGTCTGGTAGACATTACCTTTATCAAGTGATCCAATTGACCACCACTAATAATGAAACAAGATGATGCTATGTATTTCCTCATGAGATACTCGGAAAAATGCACAATGTCACCTGTGTAGAATTCTTCCCCCAAACTCTAATCATGAGGAAATTATCAGGCAAATTTAAAATATGACACTAAAGAGATATGACAACCAAATGTAATGTATAAATTTAACTGATTCTAGTTTCTTTAGATTTTAAGGACAATTGGAGAAGTTTCAGTGTAGACTCTATATAAATAATATTTTATATCTATGTAAAATTTCTTGTGTATGATAATAGTTTTGTGTTTATTATTAGAAAGTGTCCTTGTTCTTGTGAGAGTTTGGGGAAAAAACAGTTAAATTCTTTGAAAATGTTATTTCCACTTTCTTCCACTGAGAAATAAATGTTAGGATTTCATGTACCCTTGCATATTAAACCTAATCATCTTTTTTGCAAAGTTTTTTATAGTTAAGTTTTAAGCCATTTTAAGGGGGGAAAAGTAAATATTAATGTAAAAAAGATTTATTTTAGAAGTATGTTTTGTGTGAAACACAAAATACTTTGGTATAATGCAGTGTGAGATCTGTGTGCATAAATCAGTGTTACTCTACATCCCAGCCGATGTTGTTTCAGTTCAGTTCAGTCACTCAGTCGTGTCCGACTCTTTGCGACCCCATGAATCGCAGCATGCCAGGCCTCCCTGTCCATCACCAACTCCCAGAGTTCACTCAGACTCATGCCCATCGAGTCGGTGATGCCATCCAGCCATCTCATCCTCTGTCATCCCCTTCTCCTCCTGCCCCCAATCCCTCCCAGCATCAGAGTCTTTTCCAATGAGTCAACTCTTTGCATGAGGTGGCCAAAGTACTGGAGTTTCAGATTTAGCATCAGTCCTTCCAAAGAACACCCAGGACTGATCTCCTTCAGAATGGACTGGTTGGACCTCCTTGCAGTCCAAGGGGCTCTCAAGAGTCTTCTCCAACACCACAGTTCAAAAGCGTCAATTCTTCAGCGCTCAGCCTTCTTCACAGTCCAACTCTCACATCCATACATGACCACTGGAAAGACCATAGCCTTGACTAGACGGACCTTTGTTGGCAAAGGAATATCTCTGCTTTTGAATATGCTATCTAGGTTGCTCATAACTTTCCATAAGGGGAGCAAGCACCCCTTAATTTCATGGCTACAGTCACCATCTGCAGTGATTTTGGAGCCCCCCAAAAATAAAGTCTGACACTGTTTTCACTATTTCCCCATCTATTTCCCATTAAGTGATGGGACCAGATGCCATGATCTTTATTTTCTGAATGTTGAGCTTTAAGCCAACTTTTTCACTCTCCTCTTTCACTTTCATCAAGAGGCTTTTTAGTTCCTCTTCACTTTCTGCCATAAGGGTGGTGTCATCTGCATATCTGAGGTTATTGATATTTCTCCTGGCAATCTTGATTCCGGCCTGTGCTTCTTCCAGCCCAGCCTTTCTCATGATATACTCTGCATAGAAGTTAAATAAGCAGGGTGACAGTATACAGACTTGATGTACCCCTTTTCCTATTAGCATATCCCTATGAGGAATCCTCACTTGAAGAGGTTGTCATGCAGCTCAAAAATTGCTATTGAAACCAATACCAAGACTTTGTTAATTAATATAAGTACAAGATATTTTTTCTACTGATGAGTGTTGTCAAAATATGCAAGATTGAGCAGGCCTCGAAATCCTTGCCTTATCAGAATCCAGGAAGCTCAGTAACCTAATTCCATCAGAGAAATACCCAAGATCTAGAACTCCATGTTCTTGTGTTTTACCCCTACTTCCTGGAGGAATTTGTCAATTGCTCTGACCAGGGTGGGGGGTAATCTGGCTTCATGGTGTCACTGTGACTGCCTCAGAGTCAGCATGACAAACTCAAAATGTTTGTTTAATGTGCTAAGAGAGAGTGGAACTTCCCCAAGTTTTCAAAACAGGTTGTATAAATATTTTTTTGTTTGCTAATAAATGTCAGTATATTTGGCACAGTAGAACTTGCTATTATTATTGAGTAGGAGTTGCTATTATTGTAACGTACAGAAATCTGGCCTTTTTCCTTCATTAGAAATTTATGAAACACAGAAAAGGAAAACAGAATACCCATGATTTTTTCACATCTAAAGACAAACTCCATTAAGACATTCATGTTTTCTATCAGATTTATGATTTGTAGGTACTGAATTGAGGATGTGGTATAGACCTAAAGCCCCCACTGACTTCCAATCTCTGGAAGCTATAGATGTTGACTAAAAGAATTGATAGCAGTGAAATGGTTCTTGAGTAGCAGTTTAACTTAGGTTTGTTTGATTCATGAATTATGGGTGATTTTCATTTTTTTGCTTCATGTTTTTGTTTTACAAGGTTTCCACAATGACTAGTAGGGTGACACTCAGATATGTTTATATTTTTATCTTTTGTACTAAGTAAGTGCTTTGGGGATTGAATTAATGAATGTATATTATTTAAATCTCTAGAATTTAGAAAATCAAAGAGGCAACTGGGGCCTCTTTAGCACATTAGAACTTTTTGAACTTTAGAAGCTAGGAAAGAAATTGAGAAGACCTGAATTGACTGATAACTACTAACCAGCACAGGAAAATAAGAGAATTTATTTTGTCTTCCCCTACGCCCTGGAACTACCTCAATCTAATAACCAACAGTATCATGTAATTTTTTAAAAGTCTATATACAGCCCTGTTTCCCAGATGTTTGTCTTACTAATAGTTTAACAGCAGACCTGCTATTAAATACAGGTCTGTTATTTGCTGTTAAATACAAACACAAATCTGCATTTTGCTATTAAATACAAACACACACACCTGCTGGTTACTCTGCCACTTTCTGGGAAGTATTCTAGGTACTGTCCCTATTAAGTTCAGTTCAGTAGCTCAGTCGTGTCTGACTCTTCACGACCCATGGACTACAGCACACCAGGCCTCCTTGTCCATTACCAACTCCTGGAGTTTACTCAAACTTATCTCCATTGAGTTGGTGATCCCATCCAACCATCTCATCCGCTGTCGTCCCCTTTTCCTCCTGCCCCCAATCCCTCCCAGCATCAGAGTCTTTTCCAATGAGTCAGTTCCTCGCATCAGGTGGCCAAAGTACTGGAGTTTCAGCTTCAACATCTGTCCTCCCAATGAACACTCAGGACCGATTTCCTTTAGGATGGACTGGTTGGAACTCCTTGCAGTCCAAGGGACTCTCAAGAGTCTTCTCCAGCATCACAGTTCAAAAGCATCAATTCTTCGACGCTCAGCTTTCTTCACAGTTCAACTCTCACATCCATACATGACTACTGGAAAAACCATAGCCTTGACTAGATGGACATTTGTTGGCAAAGCAATGTCTCTACTTTTGAATATGCTATCTAGGTTGGTCATAACTTTCCCCCCAAGGAGTAAGCGTCTTTTAATTTCATGGCTGCAGTCACCATCTGCAGTGATTTTGGAGCATGAAAAAAGTCACTGTTTCCACTGTTTCCCCATCTATTTGCCATGAAGTGATGGGACCAGATGCCATGATCTTAGTTTTCTGAATGCTGAGTATTAAGCCAACTTCTTCACTCTCCTCTTTCATTGTCATCAAGAGGCTCTTTAGTTCTTCTTTGCTTTCTGCCATAAGGGTGATGTCATCTGCATATCTGAGGTTATTGATGTTTCTCCTGGTAATCTTGATTCCAGCTTGTGCTTCATCCAGCCCAACATTTCTCATGATGTATTCTGCATATAAGTTAAATAAGCAGGGTGCATATGTACTCTACATATAAGTTAAATACAGCCTTGACGTACTCCTTTCCCAATTTGGAACCAATCTGTTGTTCCATGTCCAATTCTAACTGGTGCTTCTTGACCTGCATACAGATTTCTCAAGAGGCAGGTCAGTGGTCTGGTATTCCCATTTCTTTCAGAATTTTCCACGGTTTATTGTGATCCACACAGTCAAAGGCTTTGGCATAGTCAGTAAAGCAGAAGTAGATGTTTTTCTGGAACTCTCTTGCTTTTTCAATGATCTAACGGATGTTGGCAATTTGATCTCTAGATCCTCTGCCTTTTCTAAATCTAGCTTGAACATCTGGAATTTCACCGTTCACATATTACTGGAGATCAGGGGAGAAATAACTCCAGAAAGAAAGAAGACACAGCCAAAGGAAAAACAACACCCAGTTGTGGATGTGACTGGTGATAGAAGAAAGGTCCAATGCTGTAAAGAGAAATGTTGCATAGGAACCTGGAATGTTAGGTCCATGAATCAAGGCAAATTGGAAGTGGTCAAACAGGAAATGGCAAGAGTGAATGTTGACATTTTAGGAATCAGTGAACTAAAATGGACTGAGATGGGTGAATTTAACTCAGATGACCATTATTTCTACTACTGTGGGCAAGAATCCCTTAGAAGAACAAAAGAGTCTGAAATGCTGTACTTGGATGCAATCTCAACAACAACAGAATGATCTCTGTTCGTTTCCAAGGCAAACCATTTCATAATGGTTTGCCTTGGAATGGTAATGCAAGTCTATGCCCCGACCAGTAATGCTGAAGAAGCTGAAGTTGAATGGTTCTATGAAGACCTACAAGATCTTTTGGAACTAACACCCAAAAAAGATGTCCTTTTCATTATAGGGGATTGGAATGCAGAAGTAGGAAGTCAAGAAACACCTGGAGTAACAGGCATATTTGGCCTTGGAGTATAGAATGAAGCAGGGCAAAGGCTAATAGAGTTTTGCCAAGAAAACACACTGGTCCCTATTCATACAGTACCTTTTACATAGGTTGCCGTGCTTTGTGAGGTGAATGAACTCTATAACTGGACACCCCTATTTGATTTGGAGAAGTTCATTTTCTGCAAAGACAGCCATTCACAGCCCAGCCTGCTGTTCATCAGCACTTTTTGATAACACTCTATCCAACCATCGTGCCACCGTATACCAGACAGTGATTGGCTCCTCTGATCAGATTCTCACTGTCACTTGGTCTCTCTCTCTCTCTCTTTTTTTTTTCATAAGAGGGAGTTAATTAGTTGAGAGAAGAGTTAAAAGAAGGAACAGAGAGAAACAGAGACCAGAAAAGTTTAGTCCTAAACATATAGTGGGTTTGCAGTGTCATTGTTTGCTTATCTTCTGAGTTGCTGCTGGTCCTAAATGGTGACAAAGTATAGTCAAGCAACTATTACAGTGGTTTTCTTGATTCTGAAATGTTTTGTTATCACCATGATAGTTCTGTTCCCTACAACTAGAAAAAGAGCTGAATGAACATATTGAAATTTGAAATATAATGTAAAATACTAGTCTTACAAATAATATTTATACAGCTTGTAGTATCTGCCATAGTTGTTGACAAGATGAGTAGGTTGATGCCTTTTTTTTTAGCTCTTCTAGTGGGGATGGAGATAATCACTTATCTACAGAATTTTAAATGCTCTTAAATGGCTCCAGTATAATTGTTGTTGTTCAGTCCCTAAGTCTTGTTGACTCTTTTCGACCCCATGGACCGCAGCATGCTGGGCTTCCCTGTTCATCACCACTCCCGGAGCTTGCTCAGATTCATGTCTGTTGAGTCTGTGATGCCATCCAACTATCTCATCCTCTGTCTCTCCCCCTTCTCCTCCTGCCCTCAATTTTTCCCAGCGTCAGTCTTTTCCAGTAAATCAGCTCTTTGTACCAGGTGGCCAAAGCACTGGAGCCTCAGACCTTCCAGTGAATATCCAGGATTGATTTCCTTTAGGATTGACTGGGAGAGTTGGAATTATCCTTCAAGATTAGGAATTCTTGATCTGCGATCCACAGTGGGCTTCTGAGATTCTGCACAATACTGAATTTGCACACACGGTTTGTTGTATGTATCCTTGAGCATGTCTATTTTCCCACACAGTTGGTAGTTTACATTAGCTATTCCACAAGACAGTTAAGTACAAAAGGGTTAAAAACTTGACTGCCTAATTTTACAGATAAAAATATCACTCAGAGTAATTTACCCACAATCTAGCAATCTGTAACTACTAGAGACTAGGTTTCTTTCATTCTTTCATTAAAAATTTATAAAACACAGTAAAAAAGAAAAAGAAGAAATGCTTTTAACATGTAAGGACAAACACCATTAAAATTTTTCTATTTCTTACCAGCAGTATACGTTTGGGTTCAGAATAACACCTTTGAAAATACATATTGATATATTGCTTTCAAATAGACTTGCACTAAATTCCACTCACATCAGCAATCTAGAATAGTGAATATTTCATCACCAGAACTAGTTATTCTTTTTTTAAAAAAGAAAATATTTTGGCTAACTTGGTAAGAGTTCAATAGTGTCTCATTGTAGTGTGTGTTTATTATTAGTGAAGTAAAAGGTTTCATTTATTTTTTTATTTCTGTTGGAAATATGTCTCTTGTCTGTCTTGTCCATTTACATCAAGAACCCAGTTTTCTTAGCTGTCCATCCAATCTTGTTAAGAAATCCTACCTCGGGAGAAAACTATAGGAGAAAGCAAGGCTTCTGTTCATCTCCTGGTTTTGTTCTTGCATTCTCAGTAGATCTTTGCTTTGCAATCATCTGACAGGTTTGTTAAAATGTAAATACCTGGGTTCTACCCAGTGTCTACAGATTCCAAATATCTAGGTCTGGGGTGTGAAAAATTTGTACTTTTAACATGCAAACACTTCAAATTTCTTAATAATAAAATTTGAGGACTACTTAAAGGACCAGTAGGCTGATATTAAATATAAAGTGTGTGTACCATTATACTTCTTACTAAAAGTCTCTTTCTTTATGAAACCCAGGTTATCTCTCTCTTATGAGATAATTTTGCCTTTATAAAGTTTAATTTCTGCTTCAGGGTTAGTAAACTTGGTATAAAATTACAGATCTACCAGTGACCAGCTTTGTAAATATCCTTAATTTCTATGAACTTCTCTTTATCTATAAAGAGGTGATTATAATCCTAGCTCATGTGTTTATTTTGAAGGGTGAGCTAATCTACACAAGTATACTGTAAATGGTCATATAAATGTTGGATATATTTCCTTGTTCTAATTATTTATCACATGGTAATTTTGGCTGCTTCACTTCCTTTGTAATGCCAGGAAGTCTGAAACAGCTTTGGGCACAGTATCAACACTTGATAATTATCTACGGATTGATTACCATCTCGAGGTACATCAAAGACTGCTTTAATATGAGATGGTGTTCATTGTGGTCTGGGTTCTGACTAATCATAATGGATACTCCTTAAGCAATTCCTGTGCAGACTGAAAGTCAGCCATGCTTCTATTAACCCTAAGACTGTAATGAGTCATTCAGTTCATTTCACTGAGTACCTACTACGTGCCAGGAACTGCAGCAGACACTAAAAGTACATTAGTGAGCACAATGGACAAATCCCTTCCCTCCCAGTCCCTTCTAGATGAAATGGGTATCATAGAGCAATTACACATGGTACCTTTTAGCAGTTCCTTGAAGACATTCCATACATGTGGAAGACATCCCATCAGACTGTTATCAGAAAATGAGAGAAATTCAACACACAAAAAGAGTGAAATGTAGCTATCAATTCCAGAAGGATGGAATTAGTAGGAGCTCTTCCTTTTTTAATTATGCCTAGTCAAACCAGGATATGATCTGGCAAGACAGTAGAGTGAGTTATTCAGTTGAAGTTCTCAGGCTCCACTGAAGCCCTGAGTCCTCAGGGAGCCACCTGCACAAACTCATACTCTGCCTTAGTTCCAGTCTAGTCTTTACAAAGGAAATGGTCCTGATGTGGCCAGATTCTGAAACCTCAAATGAATAGAACTTTCAATTCATTGAAACCTCATTCAAACCTCAAAAGAATAGAACTCTATTCTTTTATAGCGAGCACAGATCTTCCTTAATTTCAATTCATTTAAAAAAATGTTTTATTGTTTAGGACAGAGGAAGGAAGTCTGACATCCAAATATCTTAATCATAAAAGATGATAAAGACTAGTTGTAGCAGACAGCTTTTTTTTTTGAAAAAACATATTTATCATACCTTACATTTGCACACTTTAAAGACTTGTGAACTTATATTCTTCAAAATAATTTTGCAGTTTTTCACAAACACAGAAGGGGAGATGTTTTTTCATGAATAAATTACATTATTAATCTGTATGTGAACATGATAAATCTCTAGGTACAAATCAATTACTACCCACATTCACAATAATGAGGATTATGTTAAGGACAAAGGAGAGTGTTAGAGAGCACCCAACAAAGGATAATAAGCCAGGGAAAACTTCTTGGAGGAAGTGAGGTCTCAGATGCGAACTGACAAAATGAGTGAGCGTTAGCTTTCCAAAAAGAGAAGGAGTTAATTTTATATTAGGAGATATCATTGAATGTTCCTAGGAATAGAAAGTATTTAAGGAGTATGGGCTTGATAAAGGAAGAAATGGTATGGACATAAGAGAAGCAGAAGATATTAGGAAGAGGTGGTAAGAATACATAGAAGAACTGTACAAAAAAGATCTTCACAACCGAGATAATCATGATGGTGTGATTTACTCACACTCATCTAGAGCCAGACATCCTGGAATATGAAGTCAAGTAAGCCTTAGAAAGCATCACTACGAACAAAGCTAGTGGAGGTGATGGAACTCCAGTGGAGCTATTTCAAATCNGATGCTTCCTAGGGACACTTGACTTCGCATTCCAGGATGTCTGGCTCTAGATGAGTGATCACACCATCGTGATTATCTGGGTCATGAAGATCTTTTTTTGTATAGTTCTTCTGTGTATTCTTGCCACCTCTTCTTAATATCTTCTTCTTCTGTTAGGTCCATACCATTTCTGTCCTTTGTTGAGCTCATTTTTGCATGAAATGTTGCCTTGGTATCTCTAATTTTCTTGAAGAGATCTCTAGTCTTTCCCATTCTGTTATTTTCCTCTATTTCTTTGCACTGATCGCTGAGGAAGGCTTTCTTATCTCTCCTTGCTGTTCTTTGGAACTCTGCATTCAAATGGATATATCTTTCCTTTTCTCCTTTGCTTTTCACTTCTCTTCTTCTCACAGCTATTTGTAAGGCCTCCTCAGACAGCCATTTTACTTTTTTGCATTTCTTTTTCTTTGGTCTGTTAAGGTGTTTTCTAGTTGAGAAGGCAATGACAACCCACTCCAGTACTTTTGCCTAGGAAATCCTATGAACAGAGGAGCCTGGTAGGCTAGTCCATGGGGTCGCGAAGAGTCAGACATGACTGAGAGAATTCACTTTCACTTTTCACTTTCCTGCACTGGAGAAGGAAATGGCTAAGGTGTTTTCCAGTAGTCACATTAAAAAAAGATGCAATTAAAATTAACTTTAATGATATATATATTTAATCCAATACATTGAAAATATAATGATTTGAACATGTGATCAATACAAAATTATTAATGAAATTTTCATTTTTTTCATACTAAGACTTAAAAAATTTGTGTGTATTTTACAATTATAGCTCATTTTATTTTGTACAAACCACATTTCAAATGCTCAATAACCTTAAGTGACAATAGGCTACCATGTTGGAAATGCAGACATAAGGCCTCAAAAATGAGTTGCTTGGTTGAAGGGTAAATGTCAAAAAAAAATCAATGTATATTATGATAACTTATTCTTCATATGTCCAACTAAAGGGGTGAGCTTCATAGGAAATCACAGAAATCTCTATTTACAATGCTAGACAACACTTATTTAGCACTTTCTATGTGTCAGGCACTGTACCATGAGCTTCACAAGGGTTATTACCAAAAACTTGGTTTCTCTGTACACCAGTGCCAAATCAAATCCCAGAGACAGAGTTATGCGTGGAGTAGGAAACGATACCTTTGTTGCTTTGCCAGTCAAAGGGAGGAGACACGCCAGATTTCTGCCTTGAAAAATTGTGTCTCAGCCCCAGAGAATTAGATGAGAATTTTTATGGCACTGGGTCAAAGATTCAGTCTATGATAATATTAGGGTGTGAGCAGGGTTTGTTTCTGCTATTATCTATTTCTGTTTTATTGTCTATGCCAAAGCCTTTGACTGTGTGGATCATAATCAACTGTGGAGAATTCTGAAAGAGGAATACCAGACCACCTGACCTGCCTCTTGAGAAACCTATATGCAGGTCAGGAAGCAACAGTTAGAACTGGACGTGGAACAACAGACTGGTTCCAAATAGGAAAAGGAGTATGTCAAGGCTGTATATTGTCACCCTGCTTATTTAACTTATATGCAGAGTACATCATGAGAAACGCTGGGCTGGAAGAAGCACAAGCTGGAATCAAAATTGCCGGGAAAAATATCAGTAACCTCAGATATGCAGATNAGGAGAAATATCAATAACCTCAGATATGCAGATGACACCATCCTTATGGCAGAAAGGGAAGAAGAACTAAAAAGAGCCCTTGATGAAACTGAAAGAGGAGAGTGAAGAAGCTGACTTAAAACTCAACATTCAGAAAACTAAGATCATGGCATCCAATCCCATCCCTTCATGGCAAATAGATGGGAAAACAGTGGAAACAGTGGCTGACTTTATTTTGNTGGCAGAAAGGGAAGAAGAACTAAAAAGAGCCCTTGATGAAACTGAAAGAGGAGAGTGAAGAAGCTGACTTAAAACTCAACATTCAGAAAACTAAGATCATGGCATCCAATCCCATCCCTTCATGGCAAATAGATGGGAAAACAGTGGAAACAGTGGCTGACTTTATTTTGTGGGGCTCCAAAATCACTGCAGCCATGAAATTAAAAGACGCTTACTCCTTGGAAGAAAAGTTATGACCAACCTAGACAGCATATTGAAAAGCAGAGACATTACTTTGCCAACGAAGGTCCACCTAGTCAAGGCTATGGGTTTTCCAGTAGTCATGTATGGATGTGAGAGTTGGACTATAAAAACCTCAGCACCAAAGAATTGATGCTTTTGAACTGTGGTTTTGGAGAAGACTCTTGAGAGTCCCTTTCACTGCAAGTGTCCAACCGGTCCATCCTAAAGGAGATCAGTCCTGGGTGTTCATTGGAAGGACTGATGTTGAAGCAAAACTCCAATACTTTGGCCACCTAATGGGAAGAACTGACTCATTTCAAAGGAGTCTGATGCTGGGAAAGATTGAAGGCAGGAGGAGAAAGGGATGACAAAGGATGAGATGGTTGGATGGCATCACTGACTCAATGGACATGGGTTTGGGTAGACTCTGGCAGTTGGTATTCGACAGGGAAGCCTGGCAAGCTGCAGTTCATGGGACCACAAAGAGTTGGACACAACTGAGCAACTGTACTGAGCTGAATATATGGATAAGACATCGTATTGGGCAGTATTGTTATGAGGAGTAAAGAAAATGAGGTGTTTGCAAAGTTGCTAGCTCAGCCCTGGTACATGTAAGTATTAAACAAGGTGACCCCCCTACCCCAGCCCTAGGAAATAGGGATAGTCCTCAAATTTTTATTTAAAAAATTATACTTTTACAGTTTATAAAGATATTAACCAGCTACATAAACTTATGAGAACTTTTTACAAAATTATTATGGAAAAATAAGCATATAGTAATGCAAATAGAAAAATAGAATGAATTTCATTTATCCATGACCTAACTTTGCAATTATCAACTCAGTTCAATCTTGTTACATCTACATAGCCACCTATTCTCCCAAGTTTTTACTTTGAGGCTAACTCAGAAATCTTATTATTTCATCTGCAAGTATCTCCATATGTATCTTTAAAAATAAGGACTCAAAAAATAATCATCATACCACCATAATACCTTAAAATATTAACAATAATTCTTTAGCATTATCAAATATCTAGTCAAGTTCAAATAGCCAAAACTCTCATAAATATATTTCATAGTTTGATTCAGGATCCAAATATATATTCTAAAAGAATAAGTTAACATTTTGGTGCTAGCTATGTACTGAGACTGCTACCAATTCTGACTCTTATATATTGAATTTTTCTAAAGTACAGTAATAATATTTGTATCAGAATGAAATTTTGTGTTCAGTCATTTGGGCAGCATTTATAAGTGTCTTTCCTTTGGTAATTCAATACCATTTTTTTTCTAATTCACCTCTGCCACTAAATAAAGGTTTGACCTTGGGCCATTCACTCAACCTAATTTGAAAAAGAAACTGTTGAACTAAGATTGATTATTCAGCATGCTTTTCTTCCAAGACTACCAGGTTGAAGGCAGGACAGCCCAGGGTGAAGAGAGTTCAGACATCCAGCAGATCTGGGCTGGAGCCCTGCCACATACAGGCCGTGTGAGCTGGGATAAGTTTAGCCTCTCTCTGCCTCAGTTTCTAAATCTGTGAAGTACAATTGATAGTTGCCCAGATCAATGATGGAGTGATATGGGGAGGGTGGATAAAATGAGAATATATGGGTACAGTGCTTGCCACATAGTAATCCCACAATAAATAGTAAGTGTAGTTAGACTCTCAAGAATTTGGGGCAGGGTTAAGAGGCTGAGGCTGGAAGGAAAGGGAGTGGTTAGAGCTGTGTTGTCTAATACAGTACCCGCTGGCTACACAAGGCTATGAGCACTTGGATGAGAGTAGGCCAAATTGAGATGCGTTATTAGTAAAATTCACCCTGGGGTTCTAAGATGTACTGTGAACAAGCAAGAAATACCACAATAATAACTTCTAATCTTTACTACATGTTGAAATTTTATGTTGGATATATTGGGTTAAATAAAATATTATCAAAATTAGCTTTTCTTTCTTTACTTTTATGAAAGTGATTCATAGAGAAATTTAGATGACATACTTGTGGCTTGCATTATAAATATCTATTTATAGACTATATATTACTTATTTATAGAAATTTATTGGACAGAATTAGGTTAGATCAAATGACCCTCTCCCTTAAGCCCCCACAACTTGTTGATTCTGTTTCTTCACTGGCCCTCACATTTGTCTTCTCCATCTCCACTGCTGGTCAAGAATATTAAAAGCCCCTGTGTTTTATTCTTTGCATTTTTAATCAAGATATAATTGGCATATGACATTGTGTTAGTTTAAGGTGCACAGAAAGGTGATTTGACGTATTTACATACTGCAGTATGATTACCACTAGCACATTAGCTAACACCTCTATCGTGTCACAAAATTAGCATTTCTTTCAAAGCTTTCCTTACTTAGTAGCCCCTCTCCAGTCTACACTGTGCTTAGTTGCTAAGTGATGTCTGATTCTTTGTGACCCCATGGACTCTGTAGCCCCACCAGGCACCTCTGTCCATGGGATTTCCCAGGCAAGAATACTGGAGTGGCTTTCCATTTCCAGTCTACTATTCTTAACTCTTTCGCAGTCTTCCCTTCAGAGACATTGGAAATTTTATCAAAGCATAAAGTTCCCTTCGTGACCTTTTTTCAAGAATTTATTTATTTTAATTGGAGGCTAATTACCTTACAATATTGTAGTGGTTTTGCCATACATTGACATAAATCAGCCATGGGTGTACATGTGCTCCCCATCCTCTTTAAACTCTCTTACCACCTCTGACCCCCACCACCCAGCACATCTTTGCAGGTACTTCTTTTGCCTTGAGCAGAACCCTGACCTCCACCCCAGCATAATGCTTAAGAGTTAGCAGAATTTGAATCGCAGCCCTGCAATTTACTGAGAAGCTTTGAAAAACTAACTAGACCTCTTTGAGCCTCATTGTTCTTCTCTCTAAAAAAAAAAAATATAATGATAGACTTGGACTACATGAATAGACTTAGGTTCAGAATTTTTATGAGGATTACATGAGATGATGCAAGCATGAGATAATGCATGTGTGCTGCTCAGTTGCTTCAGTCATGTCCAACTCTTTGCAGCCTAATGGACTGTAGCCCACCTCTGTCCATGGGATTCTCCAGGCAAGAATACAGGAGTGGGAAGCCTTTCCCTTTTCCAAGGGATCTTCCCAAACCAGGGATCGAGCCCAGGTCTCCCGCATTGCAGGCAGATTCTTTACCAGCTGAGTCACAAGGAAAGCCCGAGAATACTGGAGTGAGCAGCCTCTCCCTTCTCCAGGGGATCTTCCTGACCCAGGAGTCGAACCAGGGTCTCCTGCTTTACCGGCAGAATTTTTACCACCTGAACTATGAGGGAAGTACACAGTTAACCTACAATGAATGTTAGTATTGAATGTTTCCCCCTGGAAAAATGTTCATTGTCACCCCACCCTCCACAAACCTCTGTCTCTCCCTCGGATTTCCATAGCACTCTGTGTATGCGTGCTAAGTTGCTTCAGTTGTGTCGGACTCTTTGCAACACTTTAGACTGTAGCCTGTGAGCTGCCTCTGTCCATGGGATTCTCTAGGCAAGAATTCTGGAATGAGTTGCCATGCCCTCCTCCAGGGGATCCTCCTGACCCAGGGATTGAACTCAGATTTCAGCTGGTTTCTTTACTGCTGAGCCACCAGGGAAGCACCACAGCACTGTGTACACTCCTCAATCCCAGCTTTTCTGTCTGTATTATAGCCATCCACCAGTCTTGCCTGTAGATCAGTAGTCTTCAAAGCTTGGTCTTAGAAGCAGCAATGCTAGCATCCCCTGGAAACTTGTTAGAAATACAAATTCCTGGAGCCCACCCTAGAAATACTGAATAAAAAAGTGGGGCTAGGGCCCAGAAATCTGTTTTAACAGGGCCTCAATGTGAGCTCTGATATTCATACATCTGATGAACACTGCTACACTGGGTATTTATGACTGGGACCACATCCAATTCATCTTGCAATGCTACCCAGCCCAGTGACTATTTGTCAAATGAAAAAAATGGATGAATGAATCCTGATGACAGTGTGGGGCCATTGAAGGATAGCCAGTAGGGGAATGTCATGGTCTGATTGCCTTTTAGAAAGTTACTTTTGTAGGCTGTATAGAGAAAAGATTATAGGCAGAAATTACTAGAGGTAACTGAATTTGCTTATAGGAAAATTATGATTTGAAAATCTAGATTTATTATGCAGACAGGAAAAATAGTTATTTACAAAAAGAGTGCCTTGTTTTTCAATATATTCCATACAAAACAGTTTTAAAATATGTATTATACCATTCTATTGATTAGTAGTGTTTTATAAATTTGTTGGGGAAAGTAGGTATACCTATATGTTATAAATTTGTCAATAAATGTGTTCTCTCACAAATTATTATTTCATTAAAAAGTAGTTCCAGATATCTTACACATTTTTAGCATTTGTAGGTTTTCGAAGTGTGAAGCACAATCCTCTGCTTGGATTATGAAAGCAAAATTCTAGAGCAAATAAGTATATTTAAAAATTAAAGTGTTACTTAAATTTCATTATTAACATAGAAATAAGAAAAGTTTCATGTTTGACGAGATATCAGTATAGAGACTACATATTATTTATCTTTTTTGGATGGAAATTGAGTAAACAATCATCTAGAAATATTTCAACTAGAGGTTATTAATGCCCAAATTAAAAGAAAAGCAGATTTATATTAATGTATAGAATAAAGAGTAAAGCAAATCCAAAGATATATGACCATTCAGAAAATTGTAAGACTGCAGGAGCCCCAAAGTTGCTCCCTATCATAATACTCATATTCCATCAGCAGATCCTCATCCCAACAACTGGGCAGGAATTGATCCAACTTAAATGTGGGAACAGTATCTGGACCTTCAACTCAGGTGAAGCTTTCATATTTTCTCTTGACCTCTAAGTCGTCTTCTCTACAAATGAGACAAAGTAGAGACATCCATCACTTTGCCAACAAGGGTCCATATGGTCAGAGATATGGTTTTTCCATTAATCATGTACCAATGTGAGAGTTAGACCATAAAGAAGGCTGAGCACCAAAGAACTGTGCTTTTGAACAGTGGTGCTCAAGAATACTCTTGAGAGTTCCTTGGTCTGCAAGAAGATCAAGCCAGTCAATCCTAAAGGAAATCAACCCTGATTATTCACTGGAAGGACTGATCCTGAAGCTCCAGTACTTTAGCCGCCTGATGCAAAAAGCTCACTCATTAGAAAAGACCCTGATGCTGGGAAAGATTGAGGGCAGGAAGAGAAGGGGGCAACAGAGGATGAAAAGGTTGGATGACATCACTGACTCAATGGACATGAGTTTCAGCGAACTCAAGGAGAAAGTGAAGGACAGGGAAGCCTGGCCCGCTACAGTCCATGGAGTCACAAAGTGTCAGACCTGACTTAGTGAATGGATACACACAAAAGAAGGGTCATGAAGGAAGAAAGAACAGGAGACAATGAATGGGAAATATTGAAGAGCAAAGGGAGGTTGAGAACAATGGGCAGAAAGAGAAGGGATTTGGTGAGCAAAGGCAAATCTACAGGCAAAGGGTAAGAGAGGCCAAGAGTGACATGGCGTGGGGAGAGAGAGAGGTCGGGTTCTGAAGGTCTCAAAACCCTGGAGTCTCATATGAACCCTGGGTTTCATATGGCCATCTTAGGCCCAAGAGGTCACCTAGTTTTAGTAGCTGAAAGAAGTGAGCTGTTAGTAAATCTATAAATTTAATCAATTCAGCCAGTTGGTTGTGATGGGCTCTGTGCTACTGTCTTCTCTTCTTGCCTCTGCAGAAGGAGGGCTCCTTCTGTACCCAGCCAATTAAAAGACTCAGTCAAGTAGGTGGATCGGTTATTCAGAGAAAAGAGCCATCCTAAAGTGTTAAAGTGTTGAGTAAATAAGATGACTTCTTAAAAGATTCCAAAGGAAAAGAGCAAACAAAAACATCCCATATAAAATGCTAACATTTTTACTATATCACAAGAATGTATTTTTTAAAAGATCAATACTGAGGTCTTCTAACATTTTCAATTGCTCATTGGCTTTTCAAATGTTTATTCATATGAGCTGCCTATTTATAAACCTTGTCCCTTTTTCATTGGTTTGTCTGTCTCTTTTATATTCAAATGTGTTTAAATATTGCAGTTATCAATCCTTTGCCTGTGATATATGTTGCAAATGTTTTCTCTTGTTCTAGTTCTTGACATTTAAACCTTAAATCCATCTGAAGTTTATTTTGGTGTTTCATACAAGACTGCAATCTAATGAGATTTTTTTTTTTTTAAGTCTAGAAGTTAGACAATTTTGACAACAGTATTTGTTGAATAATCTTTCTGTTCCTCATTCTTCTGCAGTTCTTCCTTCTTAAGTCTCACAGGTGGTAAAATCCTTCTCAGGACCATCTATTGTGTTTTAGCCAATTGCTCTGTAAATTCTAGCACAGGAATTTAACTATTGTTGTATAATTTTTTTGTTTATACTTTTCAAAATTTCTTAGCCTTTCTCGTATTTTCCTATCATGGCAGCTGAGATTTAGAATCATTTCATCATTGCTTCTCGGTCTTTTGGCTAAGATCAAGTGTAGAATCATTTCATCAGGTGAAAACATAAATATTGACACATTATTGTAAAACATAACTTTTGTAAAATTTATGTAATTACATAAAAACATAAATGTTGTTGTGGTAGATGATGGATAAGTAGTGTGGATTTATGTACTGCATTAATCCTTGCTTCAGACGTGTGCTACGCCAGCTTCTCTAGTCGGCAACACTTTTATTGTGTACTTTGAAGTTCTTCCCACTCCATAGGTCTCCAGGCAAAACAAGACTAGCCAAGGTGACCTAGCAGTCATTCATTGTCTTTTGTTTGTCAGACTCCTTACCAACAACCATGTGAAAAAGCCCAGGCTCTTAGAGCTCACCCCTGTGTTCTCTGCAGGTTGCTTGGCAGAACCTTCTCATATGTGCCATCCTTTTCTACACTGTGTACTATGTGGTTCTGGGCATGTGCTGTGTGATGCTCAAGTAAGTATGACATCACCTTCAAACAATTCAAAAGTTCAGGTCCCACACGAAAGAAGTTCACATAGAATACTCAACGTGTCTTTATAGAATAAAGGGTGCAGATTTTTTCCCCATGGTATATTTTCTTTTTTTTTTTTTAAGTGAAACTAAGCAAACTTGTCACCTTTGAAAATGATACAAGTAGCAATCAGGCAGGATTGTTGCTCTTATGAGGCTGATCATAGAAAGAAAGTGAAGTTATTACTCCCTGGGCTGGTGTTGCATCAGAGATCAGAGGGCATTTGAACTAGAAGGGAATTTAGATATAATCTACATCCAATTTAAATATTTTCTGTTACATACTGGAAATAGCTTTAGACTGAGAGTCAGGAGATCTGCATTCCAGCCCAGGTTCTTACTAACTTCCTGAATCATCCTGACTAAGCCAGAGAGCTTCTCTTACTTCAATTATCTCTGTTTGTCAAGTGAAGGTAATAATCCAAAAGAGAGTTTTCATGAGGACCAAGTAATACATGTATTTTTAAAGATATTTTTAAGTGTGAGGCTTTTTTTTCAGGTAATTTTTTTTTGTCTTGTTAAGGTTGGATTTTATCTTTACAGATTTGCTTGCCAATATATTGATTTCCTTGAAATATATTATGTATAGCTACAAAGAATTTCCTAGAAATTGATTGTTTATACAATTGAATTTTATTGTGTAAGCGGGGAATTGGGACTTTTCAATTTCAGTGTGCAAAGCCATGCCCAGAAATGATTATATTGACTTTTGCAGTGGAAATGATGCTAAAAAGCTTGCTTGTAGGCAAGCCCCCTGAGGAGGAGTCTGGTATGTTCACACATAGTTTCAGCTATTGCCTGGGACTGGAGGTGGTGAGACAGTGCCTAGAGCAGTGAAGGTCTTAGAATAGTCAAAGTTCTCTGAGCATGGGATTCCAAGGGTTTGTAGTTAATGTGAATCAGAGGTGAGGAATTTGAAGTAACTTAAAGCCCCAGGAGGCAGATAACTGATTGACTAGTTGCACACAACTACAAACTTGGGCATGGTAGGAGATGCAGAGTTTATAGTCAGATTTAATTTTCTTTTTCTTTTTTCCATTTTAAATCATTTTACTTTTGTATTGATATATAGTTGGTTTACAATGTTGTGTTAGTTTCTGGTGTATAACAAAGTGATTCAGATTTTTGTCCCCTATAGATAATTACAAGATATTGAATATAGTTCCCTGTGCTATACAGTAGGTCCTTGTTGTTTATTTTATATGTAGTAGCATGTATCTGTTAATCCCAAGCTCATAATTTATCCCTCTTCAACCCTTTCCCCTTTGGTAAATGTAACTTTGTCTTCTATGTCTACTATGAAAATGTAGACTCATCTTATGTCTAATATGAGCGTAGATTCAGCTTTTAGAACAGGAAGGGAACTCAGAGATTAATTGCTTCAGTGTACAGGTAAGAAATGAAAGCTCAGAGAGGTTAAGCAACTGCCCAAGTTCACAGTTAACAGCATCATCAGAATTAGAGCTGGGCTCCGTTGCTTCCCAGTATATGCCCTCATCACGGTATGAGGTTTTGCACCCACATTTGATGGAAGGGACCTCCAAGACTACAGTTGAGACCTCAAATACAATGAAGTCCACTTGGAGAACAGCCTTCATTGGACAAAGAAGACAGTGTGGATAAAGAAGATATTTGGCTTCCATTCAAGTCAGCCAGTTTTTAAATGTGCCACAAAGTGATTAAAGCTGACTTGTCCTTGTATGGGAACATTTGAGGTGCAAAATGTTGATGTGCAACCTTATGAACTACCTCCTCCAGAGTAAACTGTTTTCATTTGTAACATCCTCAGGGTGTATGAGTTGGATGTCCTGGCACCATTTGATTTCAAAACAAATCCTTCATGGCTCAACACAAATTATAAAGGTAACTGGTTTTAGTTTCCAATCTTTGTTAATTAGTGAAATAAATGCCTCCAAAAATCAAAATAGTTTGTGTTTTAGAAAAAATTTAAAAATATCAAGCCTTCTTCTCAGCCATCTGTATCCTATATCTGGCTCCAAAAATGTGGAAAAGTACCATCAAATTTTTTTAATGACTATTGCTAAAAGATGGAATAGGATGAAATAAGAGGATAGTTTTCCTAAATGAATTTTTATTTTAGTGATATTATGGATAAAATTTTGTGCATTAAATATTTTTCAAAGAAAAGGCAGAAAAATGGCTTAATGGAATGATTTAGAAAGATATTTGTGACATATGAAATGGAAAATAAAGACTACAAAAGAATTTTTATAGTATAATTATTCATTTTTGTAGACTAGAGTAAAATACATCATGTCAGTGGTAAGAAATCTGGAGAATTATGCAACAAACTGTTATCTCCCAGCTGGAATGACAGAGGACTTTCATTTTCTGCTTTGTACATTTCTGCTTAGTTTGATTTTTTTCCTTCCTCAAAATAGTGTAAAACTTGTTGCAAAGGAAAAATGATAAGACAGAATATAGTAGGAAAAAATTTTTATCTCTTTTAAGCTTACTATTTTTGTTGAAATAATTATTCCTAACATTCTGTTAAATTTCTTCCCACATTAAAAAAAATGAATTGTGGATTCTTCAAACAGTGCAGTTCTTTAGAAAACCACTGGACATCCTTTTTGGAACAAATATGCAAATATACAAAAATTGCCTGAAGCCAAATGTGACTTGTATAGGAAACTTGGTCAGCTAGAACTACTGAATTTAAAAGTTTCAGAACAGCCTCTTCAAATGGGTAACCTTTTTCCATGCTGTTATTGATTCAATTTGGGATAGACAAAGATATCTTAGGACAAGAAACTTTCATTCTAATGAGATACAAGTTCTAACATTCTATCTTAACTTCCACTTCACACATTTCCCTGTTGAAGATTGAATTAGCTTTTACTTCCAAGCAGATCCATAAATGATAAAGAAATAGTCCCAAGAAAGAGTTACATATGGGTGTGTGTTTGGGGTAGAGAAAGAGATTTAAAATCCAACTGTTATTTAATTCTTGCATTTGAGACGGTTAGTGATAGACAGGACAATGACACGGGCTTATTGGAGAAAGCTGTGTTTTGACATAGCAGAGATTAGTGAAAATCCTCAGAATGCCATGCACAGTCAACGTTGTTCTCTCAAAAATCAACTAACATTTGTACAAAGATATCAACAAACCCTTAGCCTATTAGATCCTTAGTTTGGGGCTTGGAGAGATAAGTGTCATAACTCTTGAAAGTTATTGCTTTGAGCATCCAGACTTGTTTAATCTTGGAGATAAAATGTAAGAGTAATCTCAGAGCCTTGAGCATGTATTGAGGGTCAGGCTCTTGTCTGTTTCAACAGTTTTGTTACCTAGGAGATCAGGCTTAGCAAGGACACTGAAAAGTATCAGTCCTATTGAGACATTTGACTACTAACATCTTTCCCTTGCATCATAGAGATTGGATTATAAACTGTTTTCATTTTAAAATAAAATCCTCTCAACAGTTTTTGAGATAGATATATGATAGTAATCCATTTCCCAATTTATCAAGGAATAATTAGACTGACCTAGAGGTTATATTCCTACTCAAGGTCATAGCACTCTTAAGCTATAAGGTGAGACTAGAACACTGGTATCCTGACTTCAAATTTTGTATGACTTCCTTTAAATCATGCTGTCTCATATCATAGACAAAGCACAATTCTTCTCTATCAATATATGTAAATACAGTTTGTTCAAGACTGAAATCACTGTCTCTAAGCATCTGCAAGTTAACTTGTAAAATCTGTAAATACTGATAAAACAGGCATCTCTATTTCATTATAGTAACATGGAGGCTCCGTGAGCCACTGGTGAAGGCAGAAATGGAGATGTGATGGGAAGAACTAATGGCAATACGATACCACTGTCTAGCTCCTTCCACAGCCTTGAGTCCTAGAGATCAGGACACGCTATAATTGTAATTCCATACAACCGAAAAGGAGCTAGTAGGAGTTCTCCATTCAATTTTAGAAATCTGTTGAGTTGAATGAAGTAGAATTGAAGAGGAATAAGTGTGAGGTCTTTTAAAAGGCTAGCACCTGAGACTTGCTTACTTATTTCATGTCTTGCTGACCCACTAGGCAATGGCTGGCATGTCGGTTAATAAATTACTTCTGCACAATAACAGATCATGTGACTATTTTAATTTTAACTTTGAAAGTAAAAAAAAAAAAAAGTAAAATAGCCTGCCTGGACTGATCAATTCGTTAATTATTTATATGAGCATATCTATCATTTTCTGTGTTTTTAAAGAAAGGTAACTTTTATGGAAATTGATATCATTTTGAAGGAAACTTGGTGGTATGTCGCATGTATTTTCATTTTAAAGTTTGATGAATCTCATCTTTGGAACCACCACAATCTTAAGATCTATATCAAGGAAAAAGGCAAAGGTTGACTCTTCACATGTTCAAGGCTTTTAGAGATTTATGGTACTGACCTAGGAATAACTAGCTCTTTATATATGTTCAGGGAAAGCACTCTGAAAAAGCATTCTGGATTTACAAAAGTACCTCCATCCACACAAGTCATTTGTGAGACGTTCCTTCATCCATGGTTATCCATTATGTTTCCCAGATGACTATCTGAACATACCTTTTTATTACAAAGACACAAAGGAACTCATTTCCAAGTTAGGCAATAACTGGTACTAAGGAAACATTATTGTTCAATAAACTATTAACATTTTTTTTTCTGAAAATCCAGAGCTGAATTTTTCATTAGTTTTGAATATATCTTCAAATGAGATTTGAAATCTAGTTACAGATCAGTTACATTGTAACCTTTCTTTATAGTACTTTACCTTCTAAAATGATAAATATAAAGAATATAAACAGAAATTATATACTGTTATTTCTCTATAAGTCCAACAGTTATTAAGAGATGGAATATTTTTAAAGTTCTTATTTGAATTTGAGGAATGTTAAGAGATGGAATGTTAAAAGTTTCTCACAAAATTTTTTTTTGCAGAATAAGTTGTGGTGGTCCTGTTACTAATTGTGTTATAAAATTATTAATTGCTCTAATTCCCAATAATTCTATTCTTCCTTTTATTTGCAGTTCTTTTAGTCTCAACAGAGGTCACCTACTTTGTTTGTGGATTACTTTTCGTTCTGGTAGTGGAGGAGTGGGTTTGGGATTATGGCATTTCAGTAACTATTCTTCATGTTGCCATCACTTCAACTAGTAAGCAAACTAAAATAAAGGAAACAAAATGCATTCGATCTGGATATTGTACCTAAATCGACATATAAGAGTAAAACTTTGTTGTATGCATAGTGTCCTCTGGTGGAGAAATAATAAAAACTGATGATAAAAGTTCTTCATCACCTCCCTTACACCTTCTCCCTCATCAGGTTCCTCTACCATTTCCTCAGAGAGGTTTTGATTAACTACATTGTCCAGTTCAAAACTGTATTGAAATGATCAGTTCAGTTCAGTCACTCAGTCCTGTCTGACTCTTCGTGATCCCCTGAATCGCAGCACGCCTCGACTCCCTATCCATCATCAACTCCCAGAGTTCACTCGAACTCATGTTCATCGAGTCAGTGATGCCATCCAGCCATCTCATCCTCTGTCATCCCCTTCTCCTCCTGCNGAATTTTGAGCATTACCTTACTAGTGTGGGAGATGAGTGCAATTGTGCGGTTGTTTGAGCATTCTTTGGCACTGCCTTTCTTTGGGATTGGAATGAAAACTGACCTTTTCCAGTCCTGTGGCCACTGCTGAGTTTTCCAAATTTGCTAGCATATTGAGTGCTGCACTTTCACAGCATCATCTTTCAGAATTTGAAATAGCTCAACTAGAATTCCATCACCTCCACTAGCCTTGTTCATAGTGATGCTTTTTAAGGCCCACTTGACTTCACATTTCAGGATGTCTGACTCTAGGTGAGTGATCACACCATTATGATCATCTGGGTCATGAAGATCTTCTTTATACAGTTCTGTGTATTCTTGCCACCTCTTCTTAATATTTTCTACTTCTGTTAGGTTTTTACAAATTCTGTCTAATTTTCTTGAAGAGATCTCTATTCTTTACCATTCTGTTGTTTTCCTCTATGTTTTTGCATTGATTGCTGAGAAAGGCTTTCTTATCTCTCCTTGCTATTCTTTGGAACTCTACATTCAGATGTTTATATTTTTCCTTTTCTCCTTTTATTTTTCCTTTTCTCCTTTGCTTTTCACTTCTCTTCTTTTCACAGCTATTTGTAAGGCCTCCTCAGACAGCCATTTTGCTTTTTTGCACTTCTTTTCCATGAAGATGGTCTTGATCCCTGTCTCCTGTGCAATGTCACGAACCTCCATCCATAGTTCATCAGGCACTCTGTCTCTCAGATCTAGTCCCTTAAATCTACTTCTCACTTCCATTGTATAATCATAAGGGATTTGATTTAGGTCATATCTGAATGGTCTAGTGGTTTTTCCTACTTTCTTCAATTTAAGTTTAAAGTAAGCAATAAGGAGTTCATGATCTGAGCCACAGTCAGCTCCCACTCTTGTTTTTGCTGACTGGATAGAGCTTCTCCATCTTTGGCTGCAACGAATATAATCAATCTAGTTTCGGTGTTGACCATCTGGTGATGTCCATGTGTAGAGTCTTTTCTTGTGTTGTTGGAAGAGGGTATTGAAATGTATCAGTTTCCTATTCTCTCTCATTCAACTTTTTATCAGTTGCTCCCATTCAACTTGTTATCAGTTGTAAAGGGTTTGCTGCTGTTAGAATTCTTTCCTTCCAAATCCTTTCTTGAAGCAGATATTGGCCAAAGACTGGGAGCTAAGGCCTGAGGAAATCTGTATTTACAGGCTTACAAACTTCCTAATAATTATTTTAACAAAAATATGACTTCCCTGGTGGCTCAGTGATAAAGAATCTGCTTGCCAATGTAGGAGACACAGGTTCAGTCCCTAGGTAGGGAAGAGCTCCTGGAGGAGGAAATGGCAACCTGCTCCAGTATTCTTGCCAGGGAAATCCCAAGGGCATAGGAGCCTGGTGGGCTGTAGCCGACCATGGGGTCTCAGGAGTCAAACACAACTTAGTGACTAAACCACTACCACCATCAGATTCTAAGACTAAAGAGTTTTTATTTCTACTTGTGAGCTTTGGAGTTTGAATAAAACAGATTCAAATTCCAGTCCTAACTTCCTGTCAGATATTTGTCTGAAGGCAAGATATAACATCATTTATATTGTTAGACATAATTGCCTCAACTACAAAATGGGTGGTATCTTGTGAAGCCTGTGTGATAGAAGTTGTCTGACATGGTGTTTGGCCTATAATTACTGAGTAGAGGTAATTTTATCCATCCCTTCATCCATTTATTCAAGGTTTACTCTCCCCTTGTAACTTATTTCTTCCTGCCTTTCATTAGTAAAGAGAAACACATTAGTAAAAGCATGAGTGGTAATCAACCACAAGTTGTAATTCAATGTTATTATTATTTATTAACTCCTTATGTTTAGTTGCTCAGTCATGACTGACTTTTTGTGATCCCATCAACTGTAGTCCTCCAGGCTCTTCTGTCCATGGAATTTCCCAGGCAAGAATACTGGAGTAGGTTGCCATTTCCTTCTTCAAGTTATCTTTCTGGCCCACGGATCAAACCCATGCATCTTTCATTGAAGGTGGATTATTTGCCTCTGAGCCACATAAATGATTCCCAACTCTAATTACATGAGAATAACCAGTTTTGATGTGAAGTTATCCTCACTGAAATCCCTCAAACTATTGCCTAAGGTTGACTGAAGGATGCTTGGCTGCATGCTCCTGATTCAACAGGCCTTCATATTGAAGGAAGAGAACAGTGAAATTCGCACAGATCCCAGTAGGACTTAGGAGTCAACTCTTGTTTTCTCTGGAATCCGTGGGCTGTCCTCTTGCTGCAGGAGATTCTGTTTAACTACTATGTGACTACTTAAATATCACTCATATTTTCAGTGCTTTGATCTATCGATGGGTATAATCAGTCTCTGACTTAAGAACACACAATTTCAAAATGAATTGCTATGTCTCAGCCTTAGTGCTATTAGAAAATGCCAGTACATCAATCTCCTAGCATCAGTTTCCTCAGATACAAACTCTTTTAGTAACTTGGAGGACCAGTGAAGCCCATCTCAAATTCTCTATTTTACTTTGGGGCTTAAGTTTTCCTGGAAGACAGTCATAGGATATTTGTAAGAAAGATTTTGGAGCATATGGTGGCTCAGTCTTCAGGGTCTCAGCCTTCAGACCATAGATTTTCTGGATCCAGAAAAGTTACAAGTTAATCATCCAACACATGACACATAGAAAACACTTTAAAACTATTGCTCAATAGATCTTTCAGAGGAAGGTCACCCAGAACTCCAGAAAGGCAGGCACTGAGGATTCAGAACAGTCTTAGGGTCATTTCTGCTGCATGTGACTTCAAGTCGACTGCGTGAATTTGACCTGAGACTCTGACAGATCATGACATCATTCCTAGGAGAAGAGTTTCAAATACTTGACTTAACAAATGACCTTTTTAGATAATGACTTAAGTACCACTTTGGTGCTACTTGATTTCATGAATATAGACAAGATTTCTCTTTGTTATGAAGATATGATTTGACCAAACAAGTATTTCTTCATGAGTAAAACAATAAGGTGTGTTTCAAAAATGAACAAGGTCTTTTTCTTTTCTATTGCAGTTATGCTGGAATTCCCCTTGACATCACATTGGTGGGCTGCCTTAGGTATATATAGAGATTAGATATAGATATATAAATATATATATTATATACATATATATGATATACATATATATGATACTTATTTAATAGAAATATATATTTATAAATAAACTAGTGGCATAAAATATTTTTATGGGAGTCAGATCATTGGACCAGAAGATTACTCAATGGTTTTATCATTCTAGGATAAAACATTGGATATATATTTGTGATATATTCTTTTAGTTATTTTTCTCTATGAATGATAATATAGTCTTTATAGCAGTACAGAAGAAGGAAAACTATTTTATCTCATTAATTTTTTTATCCACCAATTGAACAGCTGAATTCATCAGTCATATATGTAGTAGGAAAATTAGCCAAATAAAAGTAGACTTCTCTAAAGCTTTTTCTTTAGATTAAGCCAGACACTGTCCTCAAAATATTTTTAGATTTTCTCTTTTCAGTAAGCTTGGCAATAGTTGTTATCTAATGATTGTCATGTTTATCAGTGAGAAATGGAAATGTAGCACTTTACCACATTCTTTCTCCTAAAGTTATCTACTTTTAGTACCAGTATTATTTATATTATTTACTAACCTCCTTCCCTCAAGTTTAATTCTCTACTTACCTAGCATATCCATAATTCTCCAGTATTGTTTAGTACATACAGAAAACACTTGTAGAAAGTAGATTTTTTATTTTGCATAAACCTTTCCAAGATGTCAATTTTTAATAAATCAGAAAATATGATACCGAAAGAAATACTTTAATGAGCCCAAGTAGAAATCATCTTGTCTCTATGGAAAATAAGAACTTCTCTCTGGGGATTTTATTTACAGTACTACAAAATTTATTGAGGCCTAGCCAGCTTAGTCACATATCAAATGCAACCCTGATGACAAGGAAAGTCAATTTTGGCATAACAAAAAAACTTATAGAATTTGCTAAAATAATTGGGTAACGATTCCAGTTTCAATAATCAAGTTTGGATTCCTCAAAAGACAGTTGCCCAATGATGTCCAAGGTAGTCTTCTTTGCTTTTTCTTTGCATTAACAATTTAAAAGTAAGAGAATAGTGGCTAAACATCTTGGAAATTCTATCTTGTGGTCTCACACTGGATGTGTGTCTTTGTGGGGAAGTTATGTGGTCTTGCCAGGCCTCTGATTCACAAAGGGCTCTTACCTTAGGGACTTTTACTTCTCATGGGAGTTATGGAGTTACTGCCTTGCAAGGAACAACAGATTTATGGAAGCCCTGTAAGGCTAGATTAATATTTTAAAACAAACAAGAATCATCAGGCCAATGAAATCAGAGCTAAAGGCATTTTCATAAAACCAAAAGGCTCAGGTAGGTTGAATTCTTGTGTTCAAAATCTTTTCTATACTCAAAAATAGTTTCCACATTAGCAAGCACGTTTTTCTTTTATAATTAGAGGGGGGAAATACCTTATAAAGAATATTTTAAAATAGCAACAACACAAACAAACTGCAGGTCACATGAGCTAAAAGAATTGAGAACTGTAAATTCCTTGGCATGTGCTTTGACTCTGTTGCCTTTGAATTTCTGAGTTTTAAGAGCTCCTTACCATTAATTTGACAGAACCACGCACCTATTCCCTGAAGGAAGTTTTGAATTTCAATAATTTACCAGCACAGAATACATACCTACTCTCTTTTAGCTGAATCTATAAACTCCTCTATTGCAAATGCTGTGTCAGTTTCAGGAACATTATTTGAGTCATGATGATTGTTCTTATTCATAATCGCACCAATGAATTATTCATTATTAGCAGTTAACCAAAACTTCCCTTTCATTACTTGCAGGATTCGGCTTAATTTCAATGATATGTGGAGGCCAGACTTTAGCATACTGTTTGTTCAAAGATAATTTTATCTATCCAGATCTGGATGATTTCTAACAGAAGAGCCAATTCTATGTTATTACATACGAGGTATCCAAGCTAGGTTGTATTTTTTCTTCAGACCTATATTCAAGGTTGAATTTATTCTAGATGCTTTTTAACTGTAAAAAGAAACAAGAGAAATTAATGGAGAGCAAAAGAATCCTAGTAAAGTATTCATGAGCAAAGTATGCAAAGTCATAAATACAGTGTTTCCCAAAGTATATTCCATAGAACCCTAGTTCCAAACAATGTTAATAACGCCTTATAAAGAAAAGTTGCATGTTTAAGTATTTTAGTAAAACAGACTTATTTATTTTGGACTTCTTAGAATCTTTAACATGCTATTGTGAACACAGCATCACTAAGTAGTAGTTGAAAACCTCATGTGCTGTTTCTCAAACATATTTGACCAGAGGCACAGTTTAGAAAATGCTGATATGTCATGTGGAAACTATAACATAGAAAAAGACAGATCTGAAATTACTGAAAGTCCCTGTAACCAGAATTAGATTTGTATTATTGTCCCACAGTATCTGTTAGAGCACTTCTTATGAGAATATTGCCTTCTAAAAAGTGTTAGTGCCTACATCTTTCTTTAGATTATGGTGTTTTAACATAATACTTCTCAAAATTTAATGTGTATTTGAATCACCTGAAGATCTTGTTACAGTGTGGATTTTGGTTTAGAAGGGCTGGAGTGGAGCATGAAATTCTGTATTCCTAACAATTACTGGGAAATGCCTGTACTGCCAAGGACCACACTTTAAGAAGTAAGGTCTCAGCAGTTTGAACGATGTGTTTTTCAAGGTTGTCTAGCTCTGTACTGTCATCCTATGGTTTTTATATCATGGTTATTCAATAAATGCTTGTTGAATTGTATTAAAACTGAGCTGAGTTAAATTTGTATATCTAAAATGTATATGTTTAAGACATATTTATATGTCAAATATTTCCCACTTTTTAGTACAACTAAAGATATCCATATACAAAAGAAATGCACAGCAAGGTTACAATTAAAACATAAACATAGGAAAAATGATAGGAAAGTGACAACTCTCCTTGTCCCTCAACCCCCACCCCCAACACACACACTCCCACAAAAACATCTTGGGAAACAATTAGAAGCTATCTCTAGAACTGTTTCCAAAATGGATCTTTTTATCCTAAAAGTTTATTTCTTCCTTAAGGACATGCATTCAACCTCCAAGAAACGTCATGCAAATTGTATATATTCCAGGTAACCTTCCAAAACTACTTTGTTTTGATTTGTTATTTGTTAAATATTTTAAGCTTCTTGTGCACAATGTAAATATGAAAATAATGATACTGTCTCCCTTTCTTCTGTCTCACATTTACTGACTCACACAAATTTTTGTTTTCCATCCATTATTCCCATTCTTCCTGTTAATTTCCTTCAAAATGTTTGGTTATAGAAATATCAAAATCTGTAACTCATTTAAATCAGTCAAGGGGCTGTAAATTTCATTCTTAAAGGAAGGTAGGCTATGGTAGCTAGGAAAGGGTAAGCATTGTGATCTTTGATTCCTTGGTTAAAACCCCACTGACAGCACAAAGAAAACTGTATTGTCAGTGATACATAAAACTGAATCTCGTTCTGTGAAAACTGCAAATATCGAACAAACCATAAATACGCGGATGAAAAAGACTGCCCCATATTAACTCACACTTGGAAGAAATTTACAGAAACATTAAAGCTGCCTAAGTAAATTTGATAATTAAAAAAGATTTGGTTGATTAAGTACTTTTTAATATAATGAGAATTGTTACACTAGTAAATTAGAATAAGAATCTCTCTAGACTCAGAGGACCTTAAAATCTTGTCATTCTGTAGTATAGCTTAATTAGCATGTTTATTTCTAGGATTAGGAACCCATCTGCTCAGGTAATTACCATTATGTTAATCTTTCTCTTTTTTTTTTTCTCCTGATCACAAATTTCTTCTTTTTTTGGTTTTCCTCTTTTACTCATTAAAATAATTATTATTGTCTATTATAATACCACCTAATACACAAAAATTTAAAATACTATTGGGATGAGTATTTTGGTTTAAAAATACTATACATCTGACATATCAACTATATATTCACTTTGGTTTTTATTCCTGTATATATATATATATATATATGTAATTTAATTTTTTATATATATATTTTTCTCAAAGGTCAAGAGTCATGTCCATTTAATTTACTTTTCCAGTATTCTATATAGAATCATTAGTTGGTAGGATCCTATGCTATATTTTGATGCATATTTTTCAGGCAAGATTGATATTATTTTCATAGTTTAAAGAATGATAATATTTTTGTATGATGTATAACCATTTCCTAAATATGCTTTGAAGTTATTATACCCCACAGTGTTATCTTATAAATTAATTCTCACATTTTAAAATGACGTTTTACTTAAAAGAATTATTTCTTAAGTGAATGAACCTATCTTTACTTGTGTTGATTGTGATCCTAAAATATATATGAGGACTCTTTTCACATTTGTAGTCTAAAGATTAAACTTCTATCTAAAATGTTATGGGTTTTGTTCAACTTATTTACTTTACTAGCTGAATTGATAAATTCAAAAGTTGTTTGGTATCCCTCTAAAGCTGCAGAGATTACCCTATAGAAGTGAGAAGACATCTACTTTGTGACAGAGGATTTTATAGCAAATCTTAAGGAAAAAATAAATGCACTTCCTAAAGTTATTGCTTTATAAACTTTGTATACCTCAGTCACCAGGTAAAACAATATAGAACAAAAGCATACATAGATCCTTTTAGTAAAAATTGTCAGGAAAAGGAGGAAATGCAACTTGGTTCACATGAAGATAATATGTTATATAGATTTCTACTGCAGAAAAGGTCTCATAAAATATGTAAAAATTTGGGAGTATTCCACATTTTGAATAGAGGACAATAAAGTATTTCCAAGTATTATGCCTCACTTACCTTAGCTCTTCCTTTTCACTTTGCTTTTATTCTATCTAAATTTTCCCAATGGTTTAGTAAAATGATCTCTAACCAAATCATCTTTAAAAACAGAGTTAATTACCATCTGACTTTCTTCTTGGTGAAGAATATTCACCCTGCCGCATATGCTCAATACTTCAAACAGAAAGGAACTGAAAATATTATCCAAAGCTTAAACGACAGCTGCACAAAATATCAGCTTATTAATCTAGCCCGTATTCACGAAGCGGGTATCATATTTGATCGTCACAGTAATATATTTAACTGTGTTCTTAATGGCTGTATATATCTCTATAATATAAATACAGTACAACTTATTTAGCCATTTCCTTTTTACTGATGTTTAAGTTTTGTGTAATTTTTTCTCATGTTAAGTAGATAGATATTAGACAGCTCCTCGAATTTTCAGATAAAATGGATCACCAGAAGTGAAATTATTAGACCATATGGCACGAATATCTTTTAATTATTGAAAAATATTCCCAAATTGCTATTTACAATGTTTGAACCAATGTGTTCCCCCAACAAAAATATGAGTACCAATTTTAGCATACCCCTCTCACATTAAGAACTGTCATTTTTACACTATTAACATGCATCTAATAAAATGATAATTTTACAATGCATATCAACTCCTAGGCAATAGGGATGTTCAAGTATCTTATAGGTAAAGCATCATACCTAGTAGTTGCTGATCTTTAATCAGCTTTGTTGGGTAGATGGTAGGGCATTAAAGGAGAACTTTAAGCTATTTGAAGGCAGGGATATGGTTTTGTTCAATGCTATATAACCAGCTCCTAGAACAGTGTCTGGGTTATGTCATATGTATCAGAGGCACAATTAAATGGGGAGGAAAAGCAAATACATTTTCTTCTTGCTTCAGAGCTGTTGGCTACAATCCTTCAAATTAGTGGCACGCTGGAAAACTCCCCTGGCACACCTGGGAAGGGATTGATTGTTTTACTGATCCAGTCAAAAGGAAAAGAGAAGCATAGATTGCTCTCTGAACAAAGAAGGTACCCAGTAACAAGGGAGTAAAATGTTAAACTGAATATAAGTGGACAAACTGTACCTTCATTGTACTCATGTTGAGAGTGGACTCAGGGAAAAAAAAGAATGTTTACCTCTAAAGCTCTGTGAGTAATGCATATTTTATACAAGCTTTTTGGAGGAGATGAGAAGAGGGCTGCATTGCACTCACTGCAGCATACTTACTTGTCTCCTCACTAGACATCCTGGCTTCCTTCTGTAGCTGCTGTCAATGGCCAGGTCCCTGTTCCCTTCCTCACTTTGTCTCTGCTGCTGCTGCTAAGTTGCTTCAGTCGTGTCCGACTCTGTGCGACCCCATAGACGGCAGCCCATCAGGCTCCCCCGTCCCTGGGATTCTCTAGGCAAGAACACTGGAGTGGGTTGCCACTTCCTTCTCCAATGCATGAAAGGGAAAAGTGAAAGTGAAGTTGCTCAGTCATGTCCGACTCTTAGCGACCCCATGGACTGCAGCCCACCATGCTCCATCCATGGGATTTTCCAGGCAAGAGTACTGGAGTGGTGTACCATTGCCTTCTCCATACTTTGTCTCTACACAACCTCCAAAAAAACCGTCTATTCCCAGCAAATCAGATTCTGACTGCAGCTAATATATACAAATAATATGAACAAAATTCTTATCACTGGGACTTCCCTGATGATCCAGTGGTTAAGACTCTGCCTTCCAGTGGACGGGGTGCAGGTTCGATCCCTGGTCGAGGAGCTGAGATCTCACATGGCTCAGGGCTAAAAAAGCAAAGCATAAAATAGAATCAGTATTGTAGCAAATCCAATACAGCCTTTTAAAATGGTCCATATAAAAAAAGTCTTATAAAAAACTATTAAAAAATAGTTATCATTGCCTGAAGGAAAACCATTCTTTGTTTTCCAATTATGTCACTTCAGGGTATCACCTTACCTATCCCAAATGACTTTCCAAATTATTTACCCCCACAAAAGAAATCTAGTCTCTTCTCAGGGCCAAATTTTGCTACTGAAATGGAAATACTATTTTGTGTGTTCTGGAGTATCTCTATCCAACAGAACTTTCTGCAGTGGTGGAAGTGTTCCATTTATCTGTACTGTCCTGTACAGTAGCCACTAGCTACATATGCCTACTGGACTCTTGAAAGGTAGATACCATGACTGAGGAACTGAATTTTAATTTAATTTTAATTAGTTTAAATTTAAAACTAGTGGCTACTGTATTAGACAAGATGGGAGCATCTCCTCGTTTATGAAGGAGAAAAATGGTTTCACTTGCAAGTGTTTTAACTCAACCCATCAGGCTGAGTTTGAGGGCAAAAAGATTCATATTTAAGGAAAGGGAAAAGTGCATAGAAAACCCAGAGACTGTCATGCCAGCTATGATGCATGAAGACTGTGTGTACATTGTCTAGTAATGTACAATGTGGGGCTTCCCTTGTGGCTCAGCTGGTAAAGAATCCACCTGCAATACGGGAGACCTGGATTCCATCTCTGGGTTTGGAAGATCCCCTGGAGAAGGGAAAGGCTACCTACTCCAGTGTTTTGGCCTGGAGAATTCCATGGACTGTATAATCCATGGAGTCACAAAGAGTCGGACACGACTGAGCGACTTTCACTTTCACTTGTACAATGTGTTGGTGTCTCGAGAAGGGAGTGCAACCCACTTCAGTATTCTTGCCTGGGAAATCCCATGGACAGAGGAGACTGGTGGGCTACAGACGGTGGTATCACAAAGAGTCTGACACAACTGAGCAACTAACAAATAACAAATAAGCTAATAGACAAACACTGAGGCAACTAGTGGCATGAAGGATTACATTGCAGATACTACATTTTGGGGACTTGTCAAAGGTGCTTCGAGATTAGAAAATTTCCAGTTGAAAGCACATATGACAATACTAAATGTTGTCAAGGATGAAGAGAAAAGAGATTGTTCAAACACTGGTGATAGTAATTCGGTAGGTACAACCTGTTTGGAAGTATCTATGACATATGTCTGTGGAAGATACAGGAGCCCCACATGTCAACTTGCACATGGGTGCCCTAGAGAAACTACCGCACGAGGACAAAATATGAACTGCGACATTGTCTATAATAAGGTAAACTGAAGAAACATAAATGTCCATCAATGAGCACTGATTTTTTTAAAATTATTATTAGGTAAAATACTATGTAGCACTTTAAAGAAACTAATAAGAATTTAATAAGTGAACATGATAGATCTCAAAAATGTTTGTGAAAATAATAAAAGTACATGTTGATTTTCTTGTGTAGATTTTTAATGTGCACACAAATATTACTGCATATTATGTATAGGTGCATATATATATGGCAGGAATGGTGCTGTGATTCATATCAAATTCTTGATTCCAATTGCCTGAACATATGGTTATAGTGTCTAGAAATGGAATACAAAGAGAAAGATCAGTTTAAGTGTTCAGCATGTTGATTATGAGCTAAAGGCAGGATCTTCAAGTGGAAACTTCTCTTTGGAAATTGGCTAACATGCTTGTGAAGCTAAAGTTAATGACTGATCAAACTATCATAATAAAAAGACAATTTGCAGATGTCTATAATGTGAAAACTTTAAAAAGTTATCAAGTCATTGAAGATTATAATTCTTAGGTTTTTCAGTTCCCAATGTAGAAAATATCATAATATAAATAAGGTAAATTATAAATAATATAGTTTAAAATAAACATAGCTGAGATTTATTTTCTGAAATGTGATCATCATCACACAATTCTTTATTGCTATGAAGATTAATGAGCTGTTGACCAATGTAGTTTTTTCTATGAAGTCAGTCTCAAACACACTTCCAATTTTTATAGGACATTTTTGTATAATAAGGAGTTGTAATAATTTTTAAACTCAGCTGTTTTTCATACTACTTATAAAATCCAAACAATCTGATTTGGTAATTATATGGAAGTTGAACTCACTATGTTCATTTTTCTTTTAACTGAGAAAGTGGTGCAAGTTTTGATTTTGTCATTTGGACTTGTAATGTCAAATTCATTTCATAGTTATTTTTAAGAAGCTATTTATTTTTAATTGAAGGATAATTGCTTTACAGTATTGTGTTGTTTTCTACCAAACATCAACATGAATCAGCCATAGTTTTACCTTTATTAACTGATGTGTTTCCTACAAATGAGTCCTGCTAGTCACAAGGGAAATGGTCTCTGAGAAATAATGGATGCTCAAAAACAATTTTTTGAATTGAGTGAATGAATGGTCACTTGTAGAAAACTACTAGAAAAATAAATCCAAGACCATATTAATGGTAATTCAATTCTATAATATTTCTGAATGAATAACTGAGTATCAGTGGCATTGTAGATGCTCAGTGAGTACCGAATGAATAAATGAATGGATACACTATGACTATAGCTTTCACAAAAGTTCAGTGAATGATTTTTAGCCTGCCTCTTTACTACCAACGAAGTACATCAGCTATATAAAGCACTATACAAATTATATCAGTGAGAACCTTCGACTGAAAAAGACAGAAACCGATCTTAAGAATAAAGACATTTATTGATTTATGTGTTTGAAAAATCCAAGATAATGTGACTTCAAGTGAGGTATGAAATTACAGCTCAAGATTTTGTTTGTTTCTTTCTATTTTCCAATCTGTCTCCTTGTTTAGGTTGATTCTTGGCAGGTTTCACCTTAGGTGTTTCTTGTTCGATTGCTCATATTCCTTGTTAGATCCAGTGGGAAAGAGCAAGGATGTTTCTTTCCCAGAAGCCTCCAGTCTTATTAGCTCCCTCTGGGTCCTGAGCCAGTCACTGTGGCCAGGGCAATGGGATGCACTGATTGGCTTAAGACAATCCGAGCACTTCCTGTCTAGAGGGTAGGAGGGTGGGAAGAGAGTGTCAGCTTCTCTTGAAACTCACAAGCTACTTGAAGGAAGCAGAACATAAGAATGACATCAAGACCGCAAATGTGTACTCTACCTATTAAAAGGAGCCACCATTTGTACAGATAAAGAAAACATAAATGAAATAGTGAATGGACAATATGGTATACAAAACAACACTATACATTGGTAATAATTGTTTAATTATATAATACACAAAAACAATAGAGGAACAGAGAAAGTGCAAAAGAAACAAAAATTTATTGTGGCTTTGTATCATCAGAAAATTCCCCAACTATTTAGCAGTTGTTCCAGGTCCTATGCTGGGCTCTGTCATTTCTTATGAAGTCACTGCCCTCCCTGACCTTAAGATGCATATAACACCCATCTATATTCCCCCCAAAAAATCAGATTAACAAGTAAAAGTGTCAACTGTGTGTCATGAATGTATATCACAAAATTAGTAAATTTTAAAATCGTAAGCTTTAAATCTTAACTTGTGCTCTTTCCTTTATCTGGAATATTTACTTCAGTACATTTTCAGTAAAATCCTATTCCTTATTTGAAACTAAAGGATGATTTTAATGAAACCTTCTTATGTATCTATCCTTTTCCCAATACAGGCTGATTTATTTACACATTCTGCCCCACATTTTGTTCTTACCTGTGTGCTGTGCTTAGTCACTCAGTCTTGTCTAAGTCTTTGTGATCCCATGATCTGTAGCCCGTCAGGCTCCTTTGTCCATGGGGTTTCTCCAGGCAAGACTACTGGAGTGGGTTGCCATGCTCTCCTCTAGGGGATCTTCCCAATCCAGGGATTGAACCCAGGTCTCCCCTGTTGCAGGTGGATTCTTTACTGTCAGAGCCACCAGGGAAATCCATGAATACTGGAGTGGGTAGTCTATCCCTTCTCCAGGGGATCTTCCTGACCCAGGAACCAAACCAGGGTCTCCTGCATTGCAAGAGGATTCTTTACCAGCTGAGCTACCAGGGAAGCCCTTGTTCTTATCTAAAATTGTAATAATTAGCATGTGATGTGCCGTTTGTAAAGCATTTTCAAATCCATCAACTTAATTGATTGCACAACTTCTTGTGAAGGACATAGTATTATAACTATTTCATTTTATGCTAGAGAGCTGAAAATCACTATCTAAGCTCCAGATATCGCACGTCCCCAATGCTCCACTGTTAACATGTTACAAAGCACTGAAAATGAAGGAAAATATTGTAATAGTTTATGAAGCAAGCATAACAATAGTTAGTCTTGATAAAGACAGTACAAAAAGAGAAAATTGCAACTCAATGTCACTTATGAGTATGAATACAAAGTTGTAAATATTAGCAAAAGCAATCTATTCCACTTTTTATAAAATACCGTATGACCGAGTAAGATTTATTTCCAGAATACAAGGTTATTTCAAAAATAGAAAAGTTCAGCTCCTTTGCCACCCCATCGACTGTAGCCCACCAGGCTCCTCTGCCTATAGGATATCCCAGGCAAGAATACTGGAGTGGGTTGCCATTTCCTACTCTGGGGGATCTTCCTGACCCAGGGATCAAACCCATGTCTCTTTCCTCTCCTGCATTAGCAGGCAGATTCGTTACCACTGTACTGCCTGGGGAGCCCTCATTACTATATTATGTCATGTTAAAAACTGTAAGAAGAAAAATCGTACACACGATTATCTCCATAAATGCTGGAAAATGTCCTTGAAAAAGATCAGCATCTCTTCCTAATAAAAACACTTAAGATGATAATAACTGGTACTTTCTTAACAAGACAAAATATACATTCCTTAGTTCTAAAGCCAGTATCTTACTTAATGGCAAGGCACTAAAGCAAAGTCGACCATCATTTCCATTACCATCAACACTGTACTGGCAATGTCAATCAAGCAATTAAACAGAAGAAACTAGAGGCATAATCAGTGGAAAAGAATAAATAGAATGATCTCAATGTGCAGATGTTATGATCTTATAACTGGAAAACCCTAGAGAATCAACGATAAAACTTAAACAATCAGAGAAGTTACTATGGTAGCAGGCCATAAAACGAACATAGGAATCAATGGCAGTTACTTACAAAATGATAACAGAGAACACGATGGTATAGAAAACCCCGTCTGCATTAGCAGCAAAGAAGATAAAGGTATGGCCATGATGGCCGAGTAGGGAGACCCTGAGCTCACCTCCTCCTCCCAGGCACACCAAAACTGCAACTATTTACAAAGTGACTATTGATGAGAACAACCTGAAGACTAGCAGAAAACATCTTCTATAGCTAAAAATATAAAGACAGAAATACAATGACATGGATATGAGGGGCAGAGATATATATCAAGTCAAGACCCATATCCCCAGATGGCTGACCCAAAATGGAAGGATAATTACAATTGCAGAGTTTCTCCCCAAGAAACATGGAGTCTTAGCCTCATGTCACGTTCCCCACCCTGAGAGTCCTGCACTGGAAAGGTGAACCCCCAGAGCATTTGGCTTTGAAGGCCAGTGGGGCTTACTTTCAGGAGAACCAAAGGAATGTAAGAAATGGAGACTCCACTTTTAAAGGACTCACACAATCGTCTCACACATTCTAAGACCTAGGGCAGATGCAATAATTTAGGAGGAGGCTGGGTTAGACCCACTCGTTGATATTGGAGACCTTCTTAGAGAGGCAAGAGGCACCTGGAGCTCACCCTGGGGACAGAAACAATGGTGGCAGCCATTTGAGGGAGCTTGTTCTTCCACAAGAACACTGATGCTGGTAAGTGTAATTCTGGAATCCTCCTTCTAGCTTATTAGCACCAGGTTCTGGCCCTGTCCACCAGCCAGTCAGCAGTTTCGAAATGTGCCAGGCCAAGCAGCCAGCTGGACAGGGACACAGCCCACCTATTGGCAAACCAGCTGCCTTATTATTTCCTGAGCCCCCAACCATCCCAGGACACGGCCCCACCCACCACAGGGCACAGGACTCAGTCCCACCTACTTGTGGGCTGGCATTAGCCCCGGGATCCTGCTGCCAGTGTTTGGGATCCAACCCTAGCCGCAATCAGGCTGAAGCCAGCTCCTGGAACTCCAGAGTTTACAGCCAGAGACGCCAGGACTCAGATCCCCTCACCTGCAGGCTGACACTAGGCCCAGGACCCAGCTTCACCCGACAGTGGGTGGGTACCAGCTCTGGAGCCATAGAGACCCACAACCAGCCATTTTCCTATAAGTCTGATACGTCAAAATAGAAAAGTTTTTTAAAAATAGAGAGAGAGAGATGGAGAATCAGAGGATTTAAGCAACTTTTCCAAAGTCGTATGAAAGAGGCAAAGAAGCTGTCTAAGGCTCAAACTCCTAACTCCTGCTATTTTCACCATACCGCCCTCTCCCTGTGACTGCATTTTGCATTCGCTAAGAGTCAGACACGACTGAATGACTTCACTTTCACTTCTCACTTTCACGCATTGGAGAAGGAAATGGCAACCCACTCCAGTGTTCTTGCCTGGAGAATCCCAGGGACAAGGGACCCTGGTGGGCTGCCATCTATGGGGTCACGCAGAGTCGGACATGACTGAAGCAACTTAGCAGCAGCAGCAGCAGTACATTAGCAGAGGCAATGATTCCTAGAGAATCTGCTTGAACACTTGCATGAGTCATGGGAGTCTAAGGTAACTGGCACAGGAGCCAGTAGAGTGGCCTGCACTAGAGANACCCTGGTGGGCTGCCATCTATGGGGTCACGCAGAGTCGGACATGACTGAAGCAACTTAGCAGCAGCAGCAGCAGTACATTAGCAGAGGCAATGATTCCTAGAGAATCTGCTTGAACACTTGCATGAGTCATGGGAGTCTAAGGTAACTGGCACAGGAGCCAGTAGAGTGGCCTGCACTAGAGACGCTGTCTTGGCAGCATGCCTTGCCCTCTAAGAACATGTAGAGCTGTCCAAGGTATGATGTCTATTAAGAACAATGGGTTTCCCTGGTGGCTCAGATGGTAAAGAATCTGCCTACAGTGTACGAGATCAGGGTTCTATCCCTGGGTCCAGAAGATCTCCTGGAGAAAGGAATAGCTACACACTCCTGTATTCTTGCCTGGAGAATTCTGTGAACAGAGGAACGTGGTGGGCTACAGTCCATGGAATTGCAAAGAGTCAAGCATGACTGAGTGACTTACAAGGAATAGTTAGGACTGTCAGGCTTCTCTCTCTAAGAACTCTGATCTGCTAGATATAAGTTCCCACCTGTGATCAGGAGCAATAGCCACTCGTGGTTATCATGATGTCTGTGGCTTGATTAAAGAGGAGTCCCAGAAAATGGTTTGGGGTAGAATGACATGGTTCATTTCTAGGTCTAGAGGAATAGCAAAGACTGACAGGTTGACAAGCAGTTCAGGCTAGGCCCCCATGCTATTTGGGAACTGGAATACAAATCAAGAACCCTAGGCTGGGGAAGGTGTCTCCCTTCTGTGCTTTCGGTGTAATTTCTTATAACTGTCCTTGTCACATTGTATCACAGGAGGCAATGAAGATGCTTGTCATGAACACTAGATTCAAGCAACTTACAGGCAGGGTTTGTGTCATTCACTGGACAAAAATTTATTGAGACCTACACTGTGCCAGGTATTGCTTTAGGTGCAGGAATAATACATCAGTGAACTGTTTTCAGAAAAATATCTGCATCCTTGTTAAATGCACTTTCAACCTCATCTATTTATCACCTCGACTAGTGCCTGGAACATAGTAAGTGTTTAGCAATAAACAAGATGTTCAGTTATAATGAACAGTTGTGGTGATTAGCATCATGGGCCTTTAAGGACCTGTGGATCTCAACTCAGACACCCTGGAAACTAGACATAGGTCAAAAGACTAATTCCAGTCCCCATTCTGGAGTTTGATTCCAATTCCCATTCTGCAGTTTTGGGTCTGATATACTATATTTCTGGGTCTGATATACTTGTAACTGTTTCTGAATCTGGAAGCTGAGTGTCTAGAGGATGAAATTTTACCACCAGTAACTGGGCAGAGTCCAAGAAAAAGGAATTGAGAGATAGCATTCAACACATAACAGGCTTGCTGTGGTTTACAGAGTTGAATGTGAGAAACTGAAGGGGATTTTCAAAAACATGTAGTCAATTCTTTTCTCTTCCATCCCCTCTCCGTTACTTTTTTTTAACTCTTCCTTGCAATAGTGACTGTGTTCATCTCAATCAAATCCACGGCAGGGAACTCACAAGTTACTAACAAGAGCATTCCATTCTGGGAACTGTTATCATTAACAAGTTCTTCCTGAAGTCAAGCCAAACTTGATCTTTTTCTAGTTTCCTCGTTGGTCCTGTTTCTGACATTAAGACAACTCAAGATTTCTAGTTGCTCTTTCTTATAATTTAGATATCAGAAAATCATTCTCTAATAGCTGAAGATGAGACTAAATTTTCTTTATGAAAGCTTAAGTGCACCCATCCTTTCTCCTTTCCCTCTTTTGCAATGGAGCAAGTCTTCTTTCCTACCTCTGCAGTTCATTCTTCCACTTATGCTCTGAATTTTACTCCTTCTCCCTGGGACTCAGTTCCCAGTTACTTTTCACCTTATTCAGGTCACACTTCTGCCCCCATCACACTCTTGAAACTATCCTAGAGAAACTTGAGCTCTCCTTAAGTAGAATACTCAAGAGACATTTTTAGCAATGATTTTATTTCAGCCCTTCACAGGGCATGGCCTGGCAGGGGCCCTACCAACCACTCCCTTATACTTGGCAGCCTTGCCTGTTCCTTCCCCAGCAGTTCCTCATCAGTGTCATGGTGGACACTTCTTCTGTTATTCCTTGAATAAGTACTGACTTCCTTGTGGTCCTGTCCTAAATGCTCACCTCACTCTACATTCTCTGCCTAGGGGATTTTATTCACACACCTCACTGCTTTATACCTAAGTATAAGCTAATAACCACGATGGTGTGATCACCCACCTAGAGCCAGACATCCTGGAATGCAAAGTCAAGTGGGCCTTAGGAAGCATCNTGCTTTGGGAAGTATACTCATTTTCACAATATTGATTCTTCCAATCCATGAACATGGTATATTTCTCCATCTATTAGTGTCCTCGTTGATTTCCTTCATCAGAGTTTTATAGTTTTCTATATATAGGTCTTTAGTTTCTTTAGGTAGATATATTCCTAAGTACTTAAGTAAAATAAACATGTTAAATAATTAAAATATATAAACTAAACAAACAAGAACATGAGAAAGATATATTACTATGAAAATTGCCAAGCAAATTTTAAAAAGAAAAAATAAATTTGTAGAAAAGAAATATATCCACTAGAATTTAAGTTACTGAACATGGTGGTTTGTGGTTTAGTTGCTAAGTTGTGTCTGACTCTTTGTGACCCCATGGACTGTAGCCTGCTAGGCTCTTCTATCCATGGGGATTCTCCAGGCAAGAATACTGGAGTAGGTTGCCATTTCCTTCTCCAAAAGAAATATAGTCACTGCTGCTGTTGCTGCTAAGTCGCTTCAGTCATGTCCGACTCTGTGCGACCCCATAGATGGCAGCCCACCAGGCTCCCCCATCCCTGGGATTCTCCAGGTAAGAACACTGGAGTGGGTTGCCATTTCCTTCTCCAATGCATGAAAGTGAAAGTTAAGTTGCTCAGTCCTGTCTGACTCTTCACGACCCCATGGACTGCAGCCTACCAGGCTCCTCCATCCATGGGATTTTCTAGGCAAGAGTACTAGAGTGGAGTGCCATCGCCTTCTCCAAATATAGTCGCTAGAATTTAACAATTATTGAATATGTTAAACTTAAGATTATATGAATATAGAAAGAGTTTAGTGCATTGGTAGATTTTACTGAGAAAACTATGGACAATATGATAAAAATAAATAAATAATGTGAAAAAGAAATGAACAGACATGCAGGACAGAACGAGAAGGTTCAACATATGTGTAACTGGTACACCATGAGAAGACATTAGCGAGAATAGAAGAGAGAAAATTTTGTAAAGGATATGAACATAGAAGAGGGCGTCCCAGGTGATGCTAGTGGTAAAGAACCTGCATTGCAAAGCAAGAGCCACGTAAGACGTGGGTTACATCCCTAGATCAGGAAGATCCCCTGGAGAAGGAAATGGAAACTTCAATATTTTTGCCTGGAGAATACCATGGACAGAAGATCCTGGTGTGCTACAATCCATGGGGTCACAAAGAGTTGGACATGACTGAAGCAACTGAGCACGCATGCATAAACACAGAACTCTCCAGAATTTAATAAAGTTAGGAATCTAAGATTCAAAGTCTAAACAAGTAAGTCTGGAGGATAGCAAAGCTACATGCTTAAACTACTGAATCTCAGAAATAGAAAGGAGATGTTAAGCAATGAAGCACAAAAAAATACAGACTGATAAGTAACATTTATTGCTGCTGGTCAGTCACTCAGTTATGTCCGACTCTTTGAGACCCCATGGACTGCAGCACGCCAGGTTTCCCCGTACTTCACCATCTCTGAGAGTTTGCTCAAATTCATGTCCATCGAGTTGGTGATACCATCTAAGGATCTCATCCTCTGTCACCCCTTCTCCTCCTGCGCTCAGTCTCTCTTAGCAGTGGGGTCTTTTCCAATGAGTTGGCTCTTCACATCAGGTGGCCAAAGTATTGAAGCTTCCAGTGAATATTCAGGGTTGATTTCCTTTAGGATTGATTTGGTTTGATCTCCTTGCAGTCCAAGGGATTTTCGAGAGTCTTCTCCATCACCACAGTTCAAAAGCATCAATTCTTCAGTGCTCAGCCTTCTTTATGGTCCAACTCTCGCCATAAATAGCATCAATAGCTGCAAGAAGACAATGAAATAATGTAGTTATAATATTCATAAGAAAATAACTGAGAATCTAGATATTATATTCAGATAAGCTATCATTCAAATATGAGACCAATATAAAAGGTTATCTGGATAATAATGAGTAAATTTAGTTAAATGTTGCTGAATGAACTATTAAGGGAAGTAACACTATTTCAGGGAGAAGAGTAATTGCAGAAAGGAAGGAGAGACAAGAAGGAAAAAAAACATTTTACATATTGGTAAATCTGAAAAAAGTTGAATATAAAAAAGAATTAGAAATATGATGACCAATTCAAAGCTATAAAACCAAGGTGATATGAAAATACTGGGTAATACTAGCATTACCCAGGAGGAGGAAAGAATAAGTTTTTAGAGTATTTTTAACATTTACTTTAAATTTACACAAGAAGTTCATTCTACTTACTGACAAACACATGGAGTCAAACTGCCATCAAGGTGGCAGTTTCCATCCTGCCCCTCCGTTATAGTCAGTCCTTTCTCATACTTCTAGCCACCGGCAACCTCTGCTCTGTTCACCATCTCTGTAGTTTTCCAGACTGCCATATAAATGGAATCACAAAGAACGTACCCTATTTTATATGTAACATATAAAACTGAGATTCATTCACATTGTTGCATACATTCCAGTCTTTGATTCCTAAATAGTAGTTTTGATAATTCCAACATCTGGTTGATTCAGGGTTGGCATCTGTTGATTAGCTTTCCCTTTAAGTTGTGGTCATATTTTTCTGGTAATTTTTTGTAAATTCAAATGTACCATGGGCATTTTGAATATCATGTTGTGAGACTCTGGATCCTGTTAAAATCCCGTGGAGAATGTTGACTGATGTTAGCAATTAGTCAACATTCAGACTGAAAGTTCTGTCTTGCAATCTGTGGGCTGTGGTTCCATTGGCAGTTCAGTTTTCAAAGCTTTGCTATGCTGTGTGTGTCTGCCCTGCACATGCACCCTTTGTGTGCCAGTCTGGGGACTGGGTACTGTTTTATATCATAATTCAGTTCCTGAAACCTCTGCTGTGCTTCTTTTAATCTGTTCTGTACATGCACAGGTCAGGTGTAAGCTTTATTTGCGTCAGGTCACACATATAATTTAGCAGTCCTCTTCCCCAGATCCCTCAGTTCAGGGATTTCTCCCACGTTCTCAGGTTAAGGTCCTCTTCTCTCAGTTCCCTTCCCCAGAAAAGATGGTTCTACCAGGCTCTACCATGACAATCACATGTTTATTTTTTTGTCCTTCAATCTACTCTTGGAATTAAACATATTTCTTATTGAGCTCTGTTAAATTCAACATGTTAATATTTTCTTTAGGATTTTTTCATTAATATTTTCTCTCTCATTATGCACACACAAATTGCTATGGATTGAAATTGCACCCCCAAAATTCATGTTTAAGCACCAATTCTCAATATGATGGCATTTGAAGATGAGGTCTTTGGAAGTAACTAGGTTTAGACAAGGTCATGAGGGTAGAGCCCTCGTGATGAGATTAGTGCCCTTTATAGGAAGAGACACCAGAGAACTTGCTCCCTTTATGGTGTGAGAATACAGTGAGAAGGGGGCTATCTGCAAACTAGGATGAGAGCCCTCACCAAAACCTGGTCCCACTGGCAGCCTGGTCTCTGCCTTCCAGCCTCCTGTTGGTTAAGCCGTTCTATGATATTTTGATATGGCAACCTGAGCTGACTAATGTACCCATCCTATTGGTTCTGTTTCTCTGGATACAGATGCCTTCCTTCTTCTCTATCTCTGAAATAATTCAAATTACATTGATATTCTCGGTACTAGAAAAATTTGAAAAAAGTCATCCACAAAACAACATTTTGTTTGAGGTTTCTCTGATTGCTTCCTGGGTTTCTTATGAGGTTGCTCACCTGTTTAGGTTTTATATCTCTTCTGGGGTCAATTATTTTTAAATTTCTGTAAGATGATTTATTTTACTCAGTTTTTCAAATTTGTTTGCATAATACTGTAAAACATACATGCATGCACGCTCAGTTTTGTCCGGCTCTTTGCAACACCACGGACTTGTAGCCCACCAGGCTCCTATATCCACAGACTTTTCCAGGCACCACTACTGGAGTGGGTTGCCATTTCCTCCTCCAGGGAATTTTCCTGATCCAGGGATCAAACCCATGATATGTACTGTATTGTAAAATACTGTCATATAATATCTTATGCTTTCTTTTCAATGGTGGTTATTCCTGTCATTATGTTACTCTTCAGTGAGTGTATCACAGTGTGATTTCAACTTGCATCTCTACTCCTGCTCTTCATATCTCTGGTTTATCCCAGATGGCATTTTCAAACATTAACGATGTCACTGTCCTTCCTCCAAGGCTATTGGTATTCTTTTTGCTGTTGTTTAATAATTTTTGCCTTTTCAATTAAGTTTTGTACCTTTCCTCCTACTCCATATATTTCTTTAGAAACTTCCTTTACTTCATTTTCCTCTTCCCATTTTTTTCATGTATTTTCTTATTTCTTGGCCCATTAGCTACCAATTTGTTTATTAAAGGTGAATGATCATCTTTTTAGCAGCTTATATATCAATTTAATAAAACAAAGTAACTGAAACTGTGAGGGCTGACATTGATCCTCTATCTAAGCACTTAACATATTCAGAATAGTTAACACTATTTTATAGCTAATATTAATCAATGTTATTATTACAGAACATTCAACATATTCCTAAATAACAGGTATTTAAAAGAGAGTAAATATTTTAATTATCTGAGAAGAGAGTATCTTAGTGTAGCAGAGACTGCTTTCAGTATATATTCTTCCTTGTTTTTGATAGTAAAAACCCCTTCTTGTTAGCAGCTACATTTCCCACTTGACTTTGCAGAAAGTTGTGACTACAGGACTATGTTCCAGTCAATGGGTCTCAGTGCAAGCACAACCTCAACACCATTTCCTTCAGAGGGAATTACCCTCTGCTTTCACTCTCCTCTCTGTGGGCTGGAACTGGGAGGTGCTGCCCAAGGCAAAACTAGCATAGAGTGTCTTTACCGAAATTTTAAAACATGGCTGGTCCAGGAAAATAAAGATGTCCTTGCTTTGCCACTGGATTTGATAAAAACAGTCACTTTGGACAGATGACTCATACCTTTGGACAAACTCATGGCCAAAACTGCTGTTTCTTCCTTTTGTGCCTAACCAATGCTACAGGAGAATTTGGGCTAAATTTTTGCCAGTGAGCTGTCTTCTACTGTGAGGCAAGATGACATCCCAAGTAATGGCCAACCAATAAGAAAGTAGAAACCTGAGCTCCTTCTCAAAAGACTTTTTGAAGCAGAGCCCACCTCACAGGTGTAGCATGAGGAAGAGATTGATTTCTATCTTTTGGGGGGTCTTGCTGTAGTAGCTAAGTCTATATTTCAACTATACTTTGATTTCTATCCTACACAAAGCATTGACTTCATACTTGATATCGATTAAATAAATTCATCTCTTTATTCAACTCCCAAACTCATTCAGTGCAGATATCTTCGACATGAGATGAAATTCAGTCTTTAAGTCAGAATGTCACAGAAGTGGATCCTGTTGACGCATACTGAAGCACACGACTTCTGTTATATATGAGTTGTTCTTATTCTATTTTACTAAAATCTGTGAAATGGGCATCTTTCAGCTTACTAGTCTATTTGCTTTTTTTTCCCTCAATATATTTCTGAGTAGAATATTCTTCTTCTCAAAAGAAGGTGTTTTTTTTTTTTAATCCTAGTGATTCATGGAGGATTTTGTCAGTCAACCTCAAGCAAACTTTCAAGGAACTAAAATAAGTGACTCTACAGATATTCAATGTGTCAACTGCCACTAAGGTAATTTTCCTTCTTTGTGTAAACGATGACAATAACAGAAATAACTCCCTTCATGTCAAATAAACTTGGGCATACCTAGGACTTGTCAGAACAAGTGAGCCTTTCAGTGAAGGATGTAATATGTATGTAATGTAGTACTACATTTTGATAAATGTTTACTAAATATATAACATGTGCCAAAGTCTATGCCATGCATAAAGATTTTCCTTACCTTTGAAACCCTTGCATATCATCTGCTAGTGGAAGAGACAAATGAGTAAAGAGATAATTTTAACATAAAGTGGTGATTTTGACAAAAGCACAGTGCCAGTCAGTTATTAATGTATTGATTCTCAACTCCAAATCCATCATTCTTTGCCTGTTTGTGATACTGAAATACTTCTTCCCATATGGCATGATATTAACGTTGGTCAATAGAGGGCGCTGGAGGGACACTGCAGGAGGTGGGGCTGCCTCTTCCGAGTTCCTGTGTGCCTTCTTTCTCCTGTGATGTTGTGCCTTTCGTGTGTGTGGCACATGTGTGCCTTCTGTGTGCCTTCTTTCTCCTGAATTGTTGGGCTAACATGCAGGACATCCAGTGGAGCTCACCTTCAGTGACTTTCAGCAGCACTCCTGTAGAAGTCTTTTCAGCCCCAATAGCATTTCCAGCAGTAACTGCAGCAGTACCTCCCAAAGCAGTTTGTAGGTGAGCTCTGGAGTCTTCCTAGCTGAGTTTACTGGCATCTCATCATCTCCAGGCAGCAGCTTCTGGAGTGTTCTATAGTCTCTCCAGCTACCTACACATCTCCAAGTTCATTTTACATCCTCACAGCTGGATTTAGCTGGGTTCTGTGGGTGCCCAGAGAGTTCAATACCTCTTGCTGGTGACTTCCTGGCAATTTTCTGGTTTAAGTTCAGCCAGTATCTAACTAGCTGCCCAGCCAGTTCAACAGCAGCTTCCCCAGGTAACCTCCCAGCAGGCAGTGTCCTACCAGCTAGCCTCAGCCTACTAGCATCACTGCAGAAGCCTTCTAGCTCGGGGGAGTCCCAGCCCCCACTGTTCATGACCTCAGCTTGCTGAGGATGGACCAGTGCTGGCCTGAGCACTCAGGAAACCTCTCCATTATCCACTGGGCAGCAACCACCTCACAGAGAAATGAGTCACAGTCTTGGGAAGAGTCTCCTTCCTTGGATATTTCTTCATCCTCGGGGTATCCTTTAGAACTCTTTTGATCCCTTTTCACTAGTTTTCTCTGAAAACAGTGAATAATTCTTCATATTAAGCTTTCCCTTTACAAATTACTCTGAGGTTTCCATCTCCTTGCCGGGCTCTACCTTATAAACACTATTATTATATCTTACCCATAATTACTGACTCTAAATTAACAATGATAGGTGACAATTCTTGGTGAAAATGAATAAATTCCATCTTTCCTGGAGAAATATCTGGCAGTCTGTTTGTTTTAGGTCAACACATCTCACCTAAAAATGAATGTTGAGGAAATCATGTATCAAGCAAGAGAAAATTATTTTCCCAGTCAAGAATTGAAGTACATTATAAATTTAACTCAAAAGTTTGATGATCCACTGTCTGTGGGGCTTAAGTTTGAGGAAAATGGAGTGTTAAATAGCCAATGCTCGACTTTATCGCCTGACACCGGACTCTGAAGTTATAGAACTTCTGTGTGGAAACACACAGGCCCACAGGAGTGAGACTAAGTTAATTCTTTTTAAAATTATTAAAAATTAAAAAAATATGAATCACAGAATAGCATATTACATCTTCCAAGAGCAAGTTCTCGTGGAATTGAGGAGGGCATTATCTTTACTACTTTATAAGGAGTTTATTGTTGTTTAGTCGCTAAGTCGTCTCTTTTGTGACCACATGGACTGTAGCCCATCAGGCTCCTACGTCCATGGGATTTCCCTGGCAAAAATATTGGCGTGGCTTGCCATTTCCATATCCATATCTTCCTGACCCCAACCCAGGGATCAAACCTGCATCTCCTGCATTGGCCGGTGGATTCTTTACCATTGTGACACTGGGGAAGCCTGAGCTACCTAGGTAAGGAGTTGCTAACACAAAAGTTTGAGGTCACACATTGTAAAATTCAGCTCAGTAATATGATCTCCACATGGACTCTACAGCAAGAAACATGCAGTGAAACACAAAGATGAAACCAATTCCTGCCTTTAAGGAGTTTATCGTTCAGTAAGGAAGAGACTTTTGTATATGACATGGGCTTCCCTGGTGGCTCAGACTGTAAAAGATCCACCTGCAATGCAGGAGACCTGGGTTCGATCCCTAGGTTGGGAAGATCCCCTGGAGGAGGGCATGGCAACCCACTCCAGTATTCTTCCCTGGAGAATCCCATGGGGTAGCAAAGAGTCGGACACAACTGAGTGACTTCAGCACAAGTATATGGCAAACAGAACTAAGGAGAAAGTGCAGGAGGAAGGCAGAGTGGACTGTGGGACAGCAAAGGATTGATCAGAGCAAGCAGTCCAGATCAGCCAGAATATAAAATGCATGGCTGAATGTGGCAGAAAGTACTCACATGCTATGCTAAGACACCGAGTTAGTTCTTAATCATTTTAACATTTTGAATAAGAAATTGAAACAAGCTTATTTCAGGAGGCTTTTGACCACAAGGAAACTCAAATTAAAGTGATTTTAGGGACTTCTCTGGTGTCCAGCAGTTAAAACACGGCACTTCCACTGCAGGAGGAAGGTTCAATTCCTGGTTGGGGAGCTAGGATCTCACATGCCACATGTGGCAAAAAAAAATATTGTAGAAAAAAACTACAACTAATTTTTTTAAATAATCAAAAACACCTAAAGTGACTTTAAACATTATTTCTCTAGCTCACATCCCAACAGGTGAGGTAAAGGTAGGCATTGGGTAAATAGGTCAGTTCAATGATACTCACTAAAGACCCATGTTTTCCGTCTCCACTCTTCACTTTGTACAGTGTTGCCTTCTTTACAACTCTGAGCTTCTCCAGGTGGAATCTTTCTGCTTCCTTTTGGGCTCCTCTATCTTAGCAAGGCTCAGAGTTCTGAAAGAGTGGTTGCAGTCTCCACTGGTGAAGCTCTGATGAACTCTGACACTTGACAACGTGGACTTCAAACCTAGTTCCACCTATAGTTCTATTTCTTGAGCTCTCAAAGCCTTGGTTTCATCATCAGAGATGATAATAGTCTATCCATATCCCTGACCAATGATTGTTTGTGCCTGTTTTCTTTTGTTCCTCAGCAAACATATATTCACTGTAAGTTCAAAATATAAAATTGTGGTAAGTACTATTAAAGGATGCTTTGTGTGACAACACAATGCGATCTTTGTAAAGAATTTAGCTGTGCCTGGAAGAGCATAAAGTGCCAAAGAAATGATGGCTATGATTTTGTCACCAAAACAAATTCTTGGCTCAGATGATTTGGATACCCCGGGTAACCTTTGAGAACCAGCTTTACTGAAATTAATGAATAGCAAAAATTTGTAGGAGATGAATGAGGATGATGGTATAAGGAATCTTTGCTATGAAATAAAATGAGTGGGTCCAGAGGGCCCAAGATAAGAGAATAATTGCTTCCTCTTCTGCTTCAAGTTGGGATCAAGAAGCAGGGATTTGTTCTTGTTTAGTCGCTCAGTCGTGTCCAACTCTGCAACCCCATGGACCGCAGCATGGCAGGCTCACCTGTCCTTCACCATCTCCTGGAGTTTGCTCAAACTCATGTCCACTGAGTCAGTGATGCCATCCAACCATCTCATCCTCTGTTGCCGCCTCTCCTCCTGCCCTCAATCTTTCCCAGCATCAGGGTCTTTTCCAGTGAGTTGACTCTGCATCGGGTGGCCAAAGCAGGGATTAAATAAACAGCACTACCCTGATTACTTGTATCTATCAGGTCTGCACAAAAAGTTCTGTTATGAAATATTTGATTTGGTTACCCTGAAATTTTAATTTATCCGACTAGAATCACTTCTAGAAAATGTCCCTAAATTAACTCCACCAATTTTCTAGTTGGTCACAATTAAAACTCCCACCTGTGCCTTAATCTAAACTGAAAACAAGTGAAGACCAGTAATTGTGGAGATGTTTACAATTGTATAGATGGAAACAGCCAGTGTTGTCCCTAATCTTAAGGAATTCACAGCTGGCGGTAGGTAGGGCCTGATTTAGTTAAAGACAATCCAGAAAGTGTGAGATAAAAATATGCTTTGGAGAGGTGGGAGTGGGGGAAGTCGAGGGTGGGGCATGAGGGGGCTGAGTGGGNTTTTTTCTTTTTTCCTTTTTAAAGATTTCTGAGATATTCTAGAGGAGCTACTTTCCATATAGACAAACGGCTACTTTAACTGGTAGTCTTTTCAGGATGGTTATGATTTCAATTACAGCTAAGAGAGGATAATTAATACTAAAGTTGAACCTCAGTTTTGAGCAGCATTGAACTTAAGCTGTCTCTTATACACATCTTGAGTGGGGGGTTAGGGGGTTGGAGGGGTGAGGGAGTTGAAGGGGCAAGGGGTTAGGGCTCTAGAGTCCAACAACACTTGAGTCTTAAAGGGAGTGTGGAAAGAGGTCAGAAAATGGAGGACTAGGAAAAGAGAGGAAGAGAAGGAGAGAGAGAGATGGAGAAGAAAAGAGACAGATACGGCGGAGCGGGGAGAATTTTCCTGACCTAGGGATTGGATCAATAGGTCAAGGCTGCACCATCTGACTCCCAGCTCAGCCCTATTTCCTGTCCAGACTCCCACAGGCCCAGCTTTCAGGTTTTAGCTCCACTTCAGCCATGAAATCCTCTTGGATTCACCCTCCACCCTCCACTGGCTAGTCTACTAGCCAGAACTGATTGGCTAGTAATTTTTCAAAATTAAATAATGGTGTGATCTGATAACATGAAGAGCCAATGTTCCTGATATCAATAGTAGCAGAGAGAATATGCTCTGGATTTGACTCCTCTTGGCCTGAAAGAGAGGAAAACAGAACACCCAGCAACACAAGAGGAAAATCCTAGTTAAAAGCCAATTTGCTTATGCATTTGGACAGTTATGACAAAAATTAGTGTCATTGGGCTAAAAACGCAAACTGAGGTCGAGTTAGAATAAAATTCATACCAAATTCAAGAACTTCAACCTTCCTGAAAGTGCCATTTATAGATTAACTACCAAACCCACAGTCCACTGTCACACACATGCATTTATGAGCGTTTGCCATTCACCAAGCCCAGGTAAAAGGATTCACGAATCAGCAACATTCCTTGTTTTCACTGAGCTTACCATCTGAAAGACTGAAACTTCAAAATGTTATTATAATACGTGTTAACATTTAAATTTTTAAATTGCACATTTATAAAATGCTTGTTTTTAAAGTAATTATCTGTAGGCAGATTTCACTCGTGTAGAGATCAATTAATTCAGAGCACAGCTGTCTAGATTTCTCAAACATAGGCAATTCCAGTGAGATAATCAGTGATTTGCTAGGATTAAAACCCCTTCACTCCCCAGACCACGAACTTGACCCCAGAGGCAACCTAATGGTGCAGGAAGAGCGTTAAAGACTAAACATCACCGGTAGCATCCAAACATCTCCATCAACCTACCGATCAGAAAATACGTGCTAAGCGCAGCGCAATGTGTTCATCTGCCTACCCCCAAACCCCTCGCTCCTACCTCCCATACCCCTAACCTACCTCCCTTCCCCCGCCCCTCTGGATTTGGCTCATTTTGGCAAAGAACATCTTAGGAGCACTACCCCCACACACCCTCGATTTGGCTTATCTTGGCAAAGGACATCTTAGGAGGCCTCCCTCCCTTCCTCCCCTCTTCCTTTCTTTCAAAGGCGGGTGGGGAGGAGTTCATCTCCCTATTCGAGAAATTACCTCCACTAAATCTCACCCTTGGCCCACCTCTTGGTTCTCAGATCAGGCAAAAGGTCACCGCGTGCAAGACCCTCGTCGGAGGCGAACACGCTCCATAGCTGCTCCGCCCTCGCAGCCCGGCTGGGCTCACGCGGAGCTCGGAGAGGCGAGGGGTTCGTGCGGCAGCTGATCCTGGTTCCTGGAACGCTGACCTTCCTTGCCCGGTAACGTGCGGCTGCCGGAGCCTCAGCTGCAGCCGCTCTGGCGGACCTGCAGCGCACTCTCGTGCTCCTGGTCCTCACGCCCGCGCTTCAGCCCAAGGCTCGCGTAGCAGCTGCTGGGTGATCCAGCGGAAAGGACAAGCCGCGGTTCCCGGTGACAGCCGAGTGCGAGCCGCTGCTCTTCCAAGCCCGAGAGGAGGTGTGTCGGGGAAGCAGCGTCCTGAGCCGCTGCGGCTCAACCTCGGCGTCGTCTCTTCACTTCTCGTCACCCGGGCGTTCCGCGCTCTTGACCTGGGAAAGATGGTTATAATAGTAACAAAGCTGGTGCACTGCTTTCATCTCAGGTAAGGAGAGCGGCTTTGCGTGCTTTTCTCTGTTCTGTGCCTGTGGTGGCTCCGAAGCCTACACTGGGAAAGGTCTTTTACCTGCTGAAGTTTGTTTTTTAACGAAGACAGAAAAAAGAGTTTTTGTGTGATTTTAAAAATCCTTTCGGACTGAGGTTAAAAGTAAGCTTTAGTGTTCTTTCTTGACCTCTGTTTTTCTTGACCCTGTCCCTGACCTGCCTGGTAAAATTTCAGCCTCTGTTTGCAAGATGAGATTAAGGTACTTTTTTTTTTTTTTCTTTTTTCCTTTTTAAAGATTTCTGAGATATTCTAGAGGAGCTACTTTCCATATAGACAAACGGCTACTTTAACTGGTAGTCTTTTCAGGATGGTTATGATTTCAATTACAGCTAAGAGAGGATAATTAATACTAAAGTTGAACCTCAGTTTTGAGCAGCATTGAACTTAAGTTGCCTAGAGGACATGTGCATACTGTATGCAGTTACCTGGTTATTTGTGAAAACAAAAACAAGTGGTGGGGGTTACTCTTGAGAAATAAGGGCCCACAGATGTAAAGAAAAACAAAAAATTAGCACTCCTTCTGTTCTTTGGGTGGTGATCGAGAGAGCGTCTCCACAGCATTGTCAGTTCAAAACACTGTCAAAGTGTAGTTTTGTAGTTGCAAATTAACATTGTTGATAAAAACTGTGGAGTCAACATCTTTAGCTGACTCTTCATACAAAGAAAAAAATAGAGGAGGTTTTCAAATATAAACCAAGAGCTTTCAAATAACTATTTGTCTGTGCTACCAAAGAAAAACCAAAATGCCATGTAATATTAACCTCAGTTTCAGTTACTATTAATTTGGTTGGAGGTTTTGCGAGAAAGCATCACTTTTCCAAGTAAACCCCAAATTAATAAGTAGTAGGTCTACAAGTATTGCTTAACACTTAGCAATTATAATCAAATGGGATAGAAAAATGTTTTCTTTATAGTCTAATATTAGATTTCTTTGTTTCCTGCCTAATCTTATCCTTTTTAATAATCCTTATTGATAATGGTTCATTTAAAATGGTAACTATGTGCTGTTTCTCTGAGATATCCTTTGATATCTTTTTCTTATCAAAACTAAAACCCTCAAATTACAAATCTTGCAGTGATAAAGAGGAAAAGACAAGTAAATGCTTGATACTGAGTAGTAAGTGCTTGACTGAAAAAAAAAAAGTTAGTCTCTGGATAGACTGTTGCTTATAAAGTCTTTTTTAATATAGTTCAGCGTTTGTGATGCATTCTCTTGTGGACCCATTGAACTATGAACAAGTAAACAGACTCTAGGAAGAAAGGGTGAGGATTCAAGCTTGTGCAGAACTAAAATGTTGTACTCAGTCATGTCTAACTCTTTGCTGCCCCCATGGACTCCCACCAGGCTCCTTTGTCCATGGAATTTTCCAAGCAAGCATGCTGGAGTGGGTTGCCACTTCCTACTCCAGGTATTCCTGAGCCAGGGATCAAATCCTCATCTCTTATGTCTCCTGCTTTGAAAGGTGGATTCATTCCCCCAGCTCCACCTGGGAAGCCCTAAATGTTTATTTCTATCTTATTCTGGGGGTATTGGAAGCCAGCTCCACTCACTCAAAAGACTCTGGTTCTACAGAAGGAACACAGTTCTTTTAAGTCTCATTATTAGTCTGGGAGCTGAGAGAAATCCATTCCTTCCTCCTGTACTTTGGTGTAAATATCCCAACTCCATGTATTTTTAGCACCCCAAGTTGTGAGCTCTCAGCTGACCTGTACCAAGACAAAAGCTACCTGGGAACGCTAATGGTAACAGTCTGATCTCTTATCTTTAGCTATTCACATCCTCTGAGTTCGCAGATTCCCAGCCCAAGAGACTCTCAGTGGAATTAACTTAAGCATCATTTTTATAGCCCCCAAGGACCTATGGTTTTACTGAGGAAAAACTGTCTCCTAAGGCCTACCTCTGTTCTTGGTCTCTATTAGTGGAATAGTTTCTGGGAGGTTCCCCCAACCCCCCATTATCAGCAATGATCATTCTGGTTCTAGTTAGGTATTAAGTTTGTTCTAATGCTAAGAACTCCAATCAGCAGTTGCCTAAAATGATACCTTAACGATTGATTAATCTGAAGAAGAAAGCAGGAAAAACAGTCATGCCATCATTTGGGTTTTGAGAGAGAGACAGTTGTGTTTCTTTCTCTGCTTCTTTCTCCTCTTGTCCAGTCAGGTGCAAAGTGAGGACGGTGCTGCGGCCTCTGTTGCAGCCTGTCCCAGCCTTGCTGGTGTCTCTTCCATGTGAGATAGAAAAAAGAAAGTGTAATTTTTGGACTGCCTTACAGTGGTTGAAGACAGTCCTTGAAATATAAATTTCATTGCCCTTTTAACATTGACTAGTACTAGAACTTCAGTCCCAGTGCGTATGTTTTCCTTGTCTTTTCCTTTATTGAGGAAGAACTTGTATCTGTCCCTTTATTTCTACCACGAATTTTGAGGTAGACCTAGCCTGGTGGGCTGCTGTCTATGGGGTCACACAGAGTCGGACACGACTGAAGTGACTTAGCAGCAGCAGCAACTAGTGTTTGGGGGCTTCCCAGGTAGCTCAGTGGTAAAGAATCTGCCTGCCAAGCAGGAGACTTGGGTTCAATTCCTGTATCGGGAAGATCCCCCAGAGAAGGAAATGGCCCCACTCCAGTATTCTTGCCTGGGAAATCCAATGGACAGAGGAGCCTGGTGGGCTACGGTCCATAGGGTCGCAAAATGTTAGACACAACTCCGTGACTAAATAGCAGCAGCAGCTACTGTTGAGGATTTGAGTCATCTATCCTTAGTGTTTCCCGAGTGGCTCAATAGTAAAGAATGCTGCCAAAGCAGGAGCCACAGGAGATGGGAGTTTGATCTCTGGGTCGGGAAGATGCACTGGGTCAGGAAATGATAACCCACTCCAGTATTCTTGCCTGGGGAAATCCCATGGACAGAGGACTCTGGCAGGCTACAGTCGGTAGCCTCAGAGTCAGACACAACTGAGCACGCACACAGCTGTTGTTTTGTTCATTCTTAGAACCTAGATCAGTGTATACCCCCAAGTATCTTTTTTTTATAGAGGGACTATATGTATTTTAATAATATAGAACATTTTCATCTATCCCTCATCAGATTTTTTTTTCAGTCTGAAAAGAGCTAATCAACTGTTTTGTATAGCCTGAAAGATGTTCATCCTTGTCCCTGGTTGCTTTTGATTTAATAAATGAATTTTCCTTTAATTAGGCTGACTCTTAGCTCTGGTTTTAGCAACTTAAGGAAAGGAACATTGTACCTATACAGAACTAGAAATACTCAAACATTAACTGGAGCTTGGGCAAGAAGCCAGCAATATCAAACTAGTTCTAACGTTGATATATTTGTGTCCAAAAAACCCAGGGAGTCTGTCATCTTCAAGGGCATAGTTAGTTTTTAGCCCAGCCAGCAATTTCCACCTTGTCATTTCTAGAAATTCAACCTGGGAATACAGATACATCCTAAGGCTTTAGGATAGTATTGTTTCTCTGTGACATTCTTTTCCGTGGAACAGTTCAGCAATGTGGGTGAGGGAGGTGGGGAGTAGGGAATGGGGAACTGGAGGTCATGCTGATGTCTTTTGGAAGGTTCAAGCCTAGTTGGCATCTGAATATCTGCATTTCTTGGAACAAATCATCAATTTTTCGTTCCCTCCTTCTACATCTTTTTTTAAAAACTATTTTTAAAATTTACTTATTTTTGTCTGTGCTGGGTCTGTCTTGTGTGCAGGCTTTGTCTAGTTGTGGTGCACAAGCTTCTCATTGCAGTGGCTTCTCTTGCTGTGGCTTCAGGGCATGTGGGCTTCAGTAGTTGTGGTGTGAAGCTTAGTTGCTCTGCATATGAAATCTTCCCAGACCAGGGACTGAACTGGTGTCCCTTGCATTGCAGGGCAGATTCTTAATCATTGGACTACTAGGGAAACCCACCTCCTTCTACAGTTTTAAAGTTGCTTATATTATTGTGTTTGAATATCTTGCTTATATCAATTTTAAAAGAGTTGTAAGCCATTGCAGAGTTAACCTGATGAATATCTTAGAAACCTTCAATTCTAAGAAGTCACCTGGTAAAAGCATTCAAAAAAAGAGTCCAAACTAAATGCCCATTCTCTGCTTCTACTATTTATCACACAAATGGCCAGTGAGATGGCAGGGCATGCTGAGAAGAAAATGCACAATCCTAATCACTTCCTCAAGCTCATCATAAACTTATTAAAAACATTAGTACTTGTTTGCATTGTATTTTTACACTGAGTGTTTTCATGTAGGTTACTCTATTAAATAAACATTTGAGACCTACGCTTCCCTATCTTTCCCCAAATGCCTGAAATTCATCATAGACCCAAGAGACTGAGCTTCATCTTTGTGTTCCAAGCTTGCTTCTCTGGCTGTCACGCCTGACACTGTTTGGTAGGAAAGGGGAGAATCTCTTTGAGCTCTTTCTTCTCCATCTGGTAGGAAATAGTGTCCACACAAGTTTGGAAAAGCCTCTCAGATCTTTCCCTCCCATCCATCCTGCTGGTTGCTATTGTGGTTCAGTCAGCTCCTTCCATCTTTCACCGGCTCTGTTGAGCATTCTGTAGTACACTGCTCTTTGGTCTTCTGTTTGTGCTACAGCCAGAGTGATCTATTTGGGCTTTCAAAAAATTAGGTGCCTGACCATGATGGTTTCCAGATTACATGATACAATGCCACACATCCAGATCATCTGTGAATTTCTCAGACGTACGAGGTACATCTCAATTTGCCTTGACTTTCTAAATTTATCTCCTTCCTTTTCTCACTGTTTTACCCCATGATCTACCTGTGATGACCTTTTGTTTCTTTAAAGTGTTAATCTTGTGCCTGTATCTCCTGTGTCTTCTACTGTAATGTCTTTCTCCATCTTCTCCAAATGGTGTATTTTATTCATTCCTGGAGCTCCAGACCTAATTTGTCTGTTTCTTAGCTTCTCCTGAAACAACCTGATTAATATTAAAGCAGTTGCTTCCCTGGTGGGCTATAGTCCATGGGGTTGCAAAGAGTCAGACATGACTGAATGACTAACATTTTCAATTTTTCTTTTTTTCTGTAGTCACTAAAATCATTGGTAGTTTATTCACTTCATGTTAATACTTAATATTGATTGTGTGCCTTTTGCTTGCCAGATACTGCATTTAGTTCCTGAAGATACAGGAATGAAAATATGAGGACTTGCTCTCTCCATGAATGTCCAGTGGCAAGACACTTCCAAAGTGAGAGACTCCACAGGGTCAAAGCAGGATGCTGTTTGGGGTCATTATTACTATTGTTATTCCAGAATTTTGTCCTTCTTTAGGCTTCTTTCTTCAGCCCTGTGGGTCCACTGAGGCAACTAGTCTACTTAATCCTGAAACCATGGGCCTAGGTCTGTAAATTAAAGGACCAGAGAGTGTGACTTATTGGAATAGAACCATCATGATTGGAACAAAAATATAATATCAGATGTCTAACTGGCATTTTTACTTTTTAAGGTTGCTCAACAAATAGTCCTAACAGATCTCTTTTCTCATTCTCTGCATATATTGTTTTTATTTTATTTGTTTTAGATTTTCTTTTAGAGTACTGTTAGGTTCATAGCAAAATTGAGATGATGATACAACCATTTATTACATACCTAGCCTGCCCCATTATCAACATCTTCCACCAGAATGATAACATTTGTTACAACTGATGAACCTACAGTGATACCTCATAATCACCCAGAGTTCATTCTTTACAACAAAGTTCACTCTTGGTGTTATACTTTCTATGGGTTTGGATAAATGTATGATAACACACAGGCTTCCCAGGTGGCTCGGAGGTAAAGACTCTGTCAATTCAGGAGACATGGTTCGATCCCTGAGTCGAGAAGCTCCCCTGGAGAAGGAAATGACAACTCACTGAAGTATTCTTGCCTGGAGAATTCCATGGACAGAGGAGCCTGGTGGGCCACAATCCATGGGGTCACAGAGTTGGACGTGACTTGGCAGCTGAGCACACACAACACAAGATGACATATATCTATTATCAATATCATACCGAGTATTTTCACTGCCCTGAGAGCACTCTATGCTCTGCTTATTCATTCCTTTCTCCCCTTCCCCACCCCCAACCCCTGGGAACCACTGATGTTTTTATTGTTTGCAGAGTTTTGCCTTTTGCAGAATGTCATATAGTTGGAATCACGCTAGTCTATTCAGACTGGCTTCATTTAGTAATATGCATTTATTTTCCCATTGTCTTTTCATGACCTACTAGCTCATTGTTTTTTGTGATGAATAATATTCCATTGTCTATGGCTATACCACAGTGCATTCTTTCTAGTTATTTTTGTTTTTTTTTTCTTCTGTTGGACTTGGGTCTTTAGGGGGTCAAGGCTTTGTTTGGTTCCAGGCACATTTATAGTATGCACCTAATTGATGGTTGTGTGAATAAGTCATAGGTGAATATATGAGATACGTAATTTTTCTTTTTCTTGTAGTCTGTCCTTCACCTGGAAGCAGCTTCCAGACTGGATAAGTTTGTGCATATGGGAGAGTGTGCATTTTATTTTGCTTTTTCTCTGTTAGCCTGCCATCACTTCTTAAACCCAGTGGTTAGTAAAATACAGCTCTTGAGCCAAATCTGCCCTGATACTCATTTTCATAAATAAAGTTTTAATGGTACACAACCATGCCCATTCATTTGTGTAATGTGACTGGCAGACTTGAGTGATTGAGAGAGAGGCCATATGACTACTTGTGCTAAATATTTGCTTAGCCTTTACAGCAAAAGATTTCTGACCCTTGCTCTAAGTGGGGAAGAAGCTAGAGTCTGAGATCAGGGTGGCAGAAGTGATTGCTTGAGGGGACTTTTGCAAGTATCAGCTGTTAGATCCTTCAGTTCAGTTTAGTTGCTCAGTCATGTCCAACTTTTTGTGACACCATGGACTGCAGCACGCCAGGCCTCCCTGTCCATCACCAACTCCCGGAGTTTACTCAAACTCATGTCCCTTGAGTTGGTGATGCCATCCAACCATCTCATCCTCTGTCATCCCCTTCTCCTGCCCTCAATCTTTCCCAGCATCAGGGTCTTTTCAAATGAGTCAGCTCTTCACATCAGGTGACCAAAGTATTGGAGTTTCAGCTTCAACATCAGTCCTTCCAATGAATATTCAGGACTGATTTCCTTTAGGATGGACTGGTTGGATCTGCTTGCAGTCCAAGGGACTCTCAAGAGTCTTCGCCAACACCACAGTTCAAAAGCATCAATTCTTTGGTGCTCAGCTTTCTTCACAGTCCAACTCTCATATCCATACATGACCACTGGAAAGACCATAGCCTTGATTAGAGGGACCTTTGTTGGCAAAGTAACATCTCTGCTTTTTAATATGCTGTCTAGGTTGGTCATAACTTTTCTCCCAAGGAGTAAGCGTCTTTTCATTTCATGGCTGCAATCACCATCTGCAGTGATTGTGGAGCCCCCAAAAATAAAGTCTGCCACTGTTTCCACTGTTTCTCCATCTATTTGCCATGACATGATGGGACTATGTTAGATCCTTATATGGAGTAATGTGTTTCTGAAATTTATTTTGATTAGTGTTGCAAGTAGAAACTATAAAAACAAATCTGGTGAAAGATCTGGTAGCTTTGTTTTACTAATCACAAGACAGATGCTTTTGACCCAAGCCAATTTTAAAACTTTAACATGAATCAGAATCACCTGGAGGGCTTGTTCGACTGCAGAGTGTTTTCCCTCACCTAGAACTCCTAATTCAGTAGCTTTAGGTGCTGCTCCAGAAGCTGCATTGAGAGAGGTTTCTGGATGCTGCTGATCTGGGGACCACACTTTCAGAACCATTAGCTCAGAGCTGTTTTTCTGAGCCTCAGTTGCATCTCAGAACCATCTAGAGAGTTTAAATGTTTTATTTTAAAAATAAAACATACTTGGCCTCACCCCAAACTTACAAATCAATCCCCAGAGTTTGTATTTTAAAAAGAGTAATTCTGAAGAATAATCATCTTGCTTTTAGAACTGTCATGGGGGCTTTGCTGGCTAAGGTGTACATGAGCTGTTTTGATGACAACGAACTTTGTTTACAGTAAGTTCTAAAAAATTACATCCAGATATTGCTCCTTTCTTAGTTTTAAGTAAAACTAAACTGGAATATTATATGTATATTACATTTGTCAGTGGACTGCAGAAAAATTATAGTCTAAAAAGTGCACTCAATTCAGCAGAGTTCCTTTTTTCTTACTAACTTTGGGAAGTATTTGTAAATTTTGTTTTTTCACTGTGTAAAATTAGTTGCAATTCTATACTTGAGAATTTTCCTTAAGGTGAGTGAGGGTAACCAACAAGGACCTCCTATGTAGCACAGGAACTGTTCTCAATATTTTGTAATAACCTATAAGGGAAAAGAGTCTGAAAGAGTATATCTGTATAGCTACTGTCTGTCTGTCTATCTGAATCACTTTGCTGTACACCTGAAAGTATTACAACATTGTATATTAGCTATATTTCAGTANTGCTGAGTTTTCCAAATTTGCTGGCATATTGAGTGCAACACTTTCACAGCATCATCTTTTAGGATGTGAAATAGCTCAACTAGGATTCCATCACCTCCACTAGCTTTGTTCATAGTGATGCTTTCTGAGGCCCACTTGACTTCACATTCCAGGATGTCTGGCTCTAGATTATGATTATCGTGATTATCTTGGTCGTGAAGATCTTTTTTGTACTGTTCTGTGTATTCTTGCCACCTCTTACTATCTTCTGCTTCTGTCAGGTCCATACCATTTTTGGTATGGACCTCAATACCTTTATCGAGCCCATCTTTGCATGAAATGTTCCCTTGGTACNCAGGATGTCTGGCTCTAGATTATGATTATCGTGATTATCTTGGTCGTGAAGATCTTTTTTGTACTGTTCTGTGTATTCTTGCCACCTCTTACTATCTTCTGCTTCTGTCAGGTCCATACCATTTTTGGTATGGACCTCAATACCTTTATCGAGCCCATCTTTGCATGAAATGTTCCCTTGGTACCTCTAATTCTCTTGAAGAGATCTCTAGTCTTTCCCATTCTATTGTTTTCCTCTATTTCTTTGCATTGATCTTATTACTTAGTAAATATATTTTCCTAGCATCTATTATGTGTCAGATACTATGTCAGGCACTAGGCTACAAAGGTGACAAAAAAGATTAATTCTTGATGTCATGGAACCTGAATTCTGTTGGGGTAAGAGAGACCTTTGCTAAGCATGTCAGAGTTATGAGTGCTGTGAAGAGAATGTGATAATGTGTGTGAAAGGTTATGGACCTCATAGTGGGTGAACAGGGATGTGACCTTCTCTTCCTTCCATACCAAATGTAGTTGCTACACTAATGTGTTAACTTGTCAAGAACTCAGTTCCCTTAGCCTTAGGAACCAAGATGGAATTCGCCTTCTTGGCCAGGTCATTGAACAGTTTGGTTGTACAGGATGATTTTGGAGCGTTTAGACTGTCTTTAGTGCTATTATGTCAGTACTATAATAGCAAGTAGCTCCTTTCCAGTTGTTGGATGTGTTAATTGAATGCTAACAGTGAGAGATTAAACTAACGTTATTGTCTTCGGTTTCCTAATAAATATGTCTGGCTGGCTTGAGGAAGATAAAAACAAAATACTAAGCAGGTGATGTTTTTTGTCTGCTAATACTTCGGTTGACTTTTGGCAGATTTCCCCCTTACTTTATATTTACTGAAATATAGAAATCAAGACTGGCTAATGAGTAAATGGTTAAAGTGATGACATTTTTAATGTTAAATATTTCATTATAATAAGCTAAGAGAAGAGCGTGTAGAATTAAATAAGTGAGTTTCATAGTGTATAGAGCATAGGGAAAGAAATCAGGTGGAATTGTTTTTATTGTCAAAACTAAAACAAATACCTCTATGAAAAAGGATCTTTCCAAAAGTTGGCATTTTTAAACAATATGTATTAGAAACACTTAAAATATAGATGCTTTCCTAGTTCTTTCTGATTAAGAAAATCAACTGTTATATTGTAGCAATCTTTCTTGAAAATTTAGGCTTATTTAAATATCAATTAGTAGTTCTATAAGTGTTATTAGTACTTAGACCAGATGACTTTTATTTTGCTTTAAACTACAGTTAATATTTAAACAGATAAATTACATAGTATTTGCTATGTGCCAAGTACATATATCAACACATTTAATCCTCACAAAGGAAAAACCCCAGTGAGATAGATAGTATCATGACCCCTGTATGACAGATGTTGAAATTTCACCACAGTGGGAAGTCTGAGGTCCCTGGGTTCTGTGTGGAGAAGCTGGGGTTTGAGCCCCACCTACTGGGACTGGAGTCACCACTCTCACCCTTCACATGGGACACGAATCACAGGAGAGTTTCTAGTAAGTAGAAAGCAAGAGTACTCCAGTTACTGTACATATCTGTATTTGTTGGCACAAATAGGTGCTGATTCAACCAAGAATTGTTATTCAGTAGCTAAGTTGTGTCTGACTCTATGTGACCCCATGGGCTGCAGCATTCCAGGCTTCCCGGGCCTTCACCATCTCCTGGAATTTGCTCAAATTCACGTGCATTGAGTCGGTGATGCCATCCAACCATTCCATCCTCTGTTTCCCCCCCCTCTTCCTGCCTTCATCTTTCCCAGCATTAGGATCTTTTCCAGTGATGTGTATGTCTGAGTCCTTTTTTGTCTACTTGAAACTATCATAACATTGTTGACTGGGCTATACTCCAATACAAAATAAAAAGTTAAAAAAAAATGAGAGTGAGCAGATCAAATGGTTTAAAATACTGAAAACTCTAGAACTTAAAACAAATATTTTCACTTCATCAATCTTGTTGGTAAATCTAGGGTGAATCCAGCATCAAGGTCTTTTCCAATGAGTCAGTTCTTTGCATCAGGTGGCCAAAGTATTGGAGCTGCAGATACAGCATCAGTCCTTCCAATGAATATTCAGGACTGATTTCCTTTAGGACGGACTGGTTGGATCTCCTTGCAGTCAACCAGGTACTGGCTCCTGAGAATTCCATTGTATAGGAATGTTTAACACAGTATTAAAACTGGCTGCCATTAATTGACTGCTTACATGGATCATAAACTCTAACAATAGGGACCTTACATATTTCTTTTCTTAAACCATAACATCCATCTGAGATACAGTGATGGTGATACATATTATGATGCCCATCTTATAGATGATGGAACAGAGTCTGAGTGAAGTATGAAGAAAGAAAGAAAGAGAGGGAAGTTGCTCAGTCGTGTCCAACTCTTTGCGACTCCATGGACTGTAGCCCACCACGCTCCTCCATCCATGGAATTTTTCAGGCAAAAGTACTTGAGTGGATTACCATTTCCTTCTCCAGGGGATCTTCCTGACCCAGAAAGATCTTTCCTGCCCACATTGTGGGCAGATGCTTTACCATCTGAGCCACCGGGGAAGCCCTGAGTGAAATATGTGACTTTCTCCAAACCACAGCTATTTGTCTGACTCTAAAGCCATTGTATACTTAAGTTTCTGTAATGAATATTGCGCATATCTTAGTTCTATTCCCTAACATCATTTATGTTAGTAAATGATGATGATTATGAGCAGTAAGGGGCTTCCCTTGTGGCTCAGCTGGTAAAGAATTCGCCTGCAATGTGGGAGGCCTGGGTTTGATCCCTGGGTTGGGAAGATCCCCTGGAGAAAGGAAAGGCCACCCACTCCAGTATTCTGGCCTGGAGAATTTCATGAGCTGTATAGTCCATGGGGTTGCAAAGAGTCGGACACAACTGAACGAATTTCACACACACCCACACACACACACACGCACACACGCAGTAAATAAAGTCACCAGAGTATTATGGAGAATGTCCCCCCTACTATTCCATAATAATATATAATCCCATATATAATGAAATACATTAATTATCTGTACTTTACCTGCAGAAAGCAGTGATTCTGCTTTATTTGAAAAATGAGGCCAGGCCTTTGGACTGGATGATCTCTTTCCAGAATAAGCCTTTCATCTTTCCAGCCAGGATGTGAATTTAGCTAAGTATCCCCTGAAGTAACACTAGATGGCGCATGAGAACAAAAGAGTTGGGAGCCATTTACAGGATGCATGCAACCCTTTGAATTAGAATAGACTTTATTTTCTGAAGTGAATCATAGATTTCAGGCAACCGATACCTAACCTAAGGAACATCGGACTTGATATTCTGCCGATATAAAACTCTACCTTGTCTCCAATTTGGAGAAGAACCAGGATAAATCTAAGTCCAAAGCCAATTCTTTATTTTCAGCAGAACATTAACCAAACAGATGTCCTGGCATCATTTCTATAAAGTAATTCTGGTCCTACCACAGCAAAATTAAACTGAATTTCTGAAAGAGATGATACAGCCATGGACTATTCCTAGGAGCTATATAAAATGAATTTCTGTGCTTTCTTGGACATTGCAATATGTGTTATCAGGAATGTGTGTTTGTGACATTATTCAATGCACACACAAAGAAAATAGCCAAAAAGGGTGCACATTTATTCTCTAGAAGTATTTGTCTTTAGGTCATGAAACTTCCATAGTTTTGGGCTCTATTAACTCTGTTTGTGTCTTCAACTATTACTTCAGTATTTTTTTTTTTTTCATTTCTTTTTTGATCATCTGTGCTTTGAGGAATTACAGAGCCTAGTGAGACAGAGTAAAGCAAAAGGTAGAAAACAAAGGAAAGAAATTACAAGAGTGGAGATAAAGGATGAAATATTCAGATGAGAAGCTCTAATGCAACCCAGGGCAATGTAATTTAATATCATTTTCTAAATGTTTCTGAAAAATAAAAAATAATGGTGGGTAGATTAGTTTAAGCCCTGTACTTTCAAATTAAAACCAAAAGTAAAAGGGCCACGCTGCTGCTGCTGCTGCTGCTGCTGCTAAGTCGCTTCAGTCGTGTCCAACTCTGTGTGACCTCATAGACAGCAGCCCACTGTCCCTGGGATTCTCCAGGCAAGAACACTGGAGTGGGTTGCCATTTCCTTCTCCAATGCATGAAAGGGAAAAGTGAAAGTGAAGTCGCTCAGTCTGTGTCTGACTGTTAGTGACCCCATGGACTGCAGCCTACCAGGCTCCTCTGTCCACGGGATTTTCCAGGCAAGAGTACTGGAGTGGGTTGCCATATGTTAATTTTTAAAAACAGCTTTTCAGGAGAGAAGATAAATTGCGTTCTTAAGGAAATGCTTCATGAGTGTCTTTGCTCTTCACAACTATATAAACTATTCGGAGCTAACCAGTTGATGTAAAGACAGGTCACTTGTTTTGAAACAAGTCAAAGAGTTAAGTTTATTGTGTGCTTACAGTGTGCTCAACATTCGCTTGTTTGTTTGTGTTATCTCTTTTAATTTTCCCAAGTTTTATCAGGAAAAAGGTCCATTTATTACCCTCATTTTATGGATGAAAAAACTGAGACTTAAGGGAGTAAAGTAATAAGCTTAGGGTCTTGTGACTACTGATGGGAGGAGCCTGGTCTAATTCTTTGTACCCTGTTAGTATATGGTCTTCCCTTGAGAAAAGTGTGGCATGAAAGGCAGACCTATGCCATATGGTGAACTGATTAAAATATTCTTTAGATATCTTCTCAATGTTCTCTTCTTTCTCAGTCATACTCCAGGGTCCTTATCTGCTTGCCACTCTTCCTCACCTCCCATCTCTTTCCCAGAGAAGTTGAAGTCCCATGTGCGTGCTAAGTCACTTCAGTCATGTTCAGCTCTTTGCAATGCTATGGGCTGCAGCCCAACAGGTTCCTCTGTCCATGGGATTCTCCCAGCAAGAATACTGGAGTGGGTTGCCATGCCCTCATCCAGTGGATCTTCCTGACCTAGGGATCGAACCTGAGTCTCTTATATCTCCTGCATTGGCCAGCAGGGTTTTTACCACTCGTGCCACCTGGTAAGTTACCATGAAAGTGAAGTGAAAGTGTGTAAGTCAGTCAGTGGTGTCTGACTCTGCCATCCCATGGGCTATAGCCTGTCAGGCTCCTCTCTCCATGGAATTTTCCAGGCAAGAACAGTGGAGTGGGTTGCTAGTCCCTTCTCCAGGGAATCTTCCTGACCGAGGAATTGAACTCAGGTCTTCAGCATTTCAGGCAGATTCTTTACCATCTGAGCCACTAGGGAAGCCATAGGTTACTTTAAAAAAAAAAAAAAAAAAAAAGCTGTTCCACCAGTGATTGTGATCCCTTGCAAGTAACATGATGCTTGAATTCAGATTCTACTGTTACTAGCCCAGACAGTGTGAAAAACAAATTTTTTTTTTTAATATTTAGGGGCTGCTTTCTTAGATTTGAACATAGTTCATTTTATTCAGTTCCACAGTTGTATGCATCTCTCGTGTATTGGCGATTAACTTAATCTTGATTAATTTTGAGATGACAGAAATATAAAAAAATCTCAAGAAGGAAAATATATTTTGCGTAGGCTTCCGGATCACCCATGATATGGCAGCAGAGGCATGCTCACCAACATGCTAGACTTGTGTCTAAGGAAGTTATCCATAAAATTAAAGTTTTTTAGTAATTTAGGGGCTGAATGAGTGGAATATTATAATGAAATATGTTATTTGGGCACAAGCTCAAAAGAGCCTCAGAGAACAGGATGTGGTTCATTGTATGCTAAATCTGCTTTGTGATGAGCTAGGTGAAATCGAGCAAGTCTCTTAACCTCTGTAGTCTCAGAACCTCATCTGTAAGAGGTGAGGTGGGGGGTTTCATGTGCTTAATATCTTGCTAAGCTTTAACTGTCTAGGATTTTTTTTTTTAGGCTCCACACCTGAAGAGAGTAATCAAAAGTAGGGCATGCAATTTTAATCAAAGCCAAAAATTATTTCAGGACAGTGTTGTTATAATTAATATTCAAAAGTTCTTAGAGATCCTTAGATGAAAGCTCAAAAGGAAAGACGATCATAGCTTAACAAATTCAATGAGTAATTAATTGCAGATGACTAACGCTCTTCTTCGCCCTTCAGGGGCATAGGAATAGGATAAGCAATAAAAGTGACTCAGATTCTTCCTGGCATGCCGAAAAGAGCCAAAGGAAATTTCTGATGTGATTTAGCTTGCGTGGTCTTCTATCCTTGTTAATTATTGTGAAATAGAATCTGCTTAATATCTAACAGTCCTTCTAACCTCATTTGTAATTCTGAACAGTCTAATAACATCCTTTGTCAACACTGTCAAATAACCACAAATTTCATTTCACAGAGAATTTGGTAGTACTGCATCTCTCCTACTTCCTCAGTTCTTTATTTATTGTGTCTGTATGATCTCACTTTTATGTGGAATCTAAAAAAGATGGAACTCATAGAAACAGACCATATTGGTGGTTGCTAGAGACAAGGGAAATGGGTGAGGGGGGTCAAAAGGTACACATTTCCGGGTATAAGATTTAAAAGTCCTAGGGCTGTAGTGTGCAGCCTGATACTTAATACTGTATTATATATCTTAAGTTGCCAACAGAGTAGGTCTTAAAGGTTCTCATGTTAAGAAAAAATTTTAAAAAGTATAATAATGTGAGGCAGTGGATGTTATTCTTAACTAATTGTGGTGATCATTTACTACGTGTGTATGTGTATATATATATATATATATATATCAAATAATTGTTGTATTCCTCTAATATAACATATGTCAGTTCCGTCTCAATAAAATTGGGGAAGAATTAGCGCAGATGTTTGCTCAGTCTTATAACAATGTGATCTTCTCTTTCTAATGGAATGGTGTTGGACAATGACAACAGAATGGAATGGTGCTGGACAATGACCAACTTCTTAGTGCCAGTAAAAGTTTAGAGAGGCATCGTCATAGACTGGGTCAGTAGGTCCAAATTGGAAACTAGAAAGAGAGGGTTTAGTTAAACTAGAAGTGGTCTTAGAAGTTATTTTTTCATTCTTATTTCTTTTTATGTATAAGGAGACTAAGACCAGAGAAGTTAGGCATTTGTTTATGGTCACATGACAAGTTAGTGTTAGAGCCAGAACAAGAACCTGGGATTCCTGACACACAAGTTGATAAGTCCACTTCCACACCATGGTGTCTGTCTTTGCAGTAACTAGATATAGAGAAGAAAATTGGGAAGCAGATCATTTGCAAATTAAATGATATCATGTTTCATTACTGCTTTCAAAACTATGGGATTTAAAGATCTGGTTTTGTGCATTACAGTGTGTATAACATCTGAATAATCTAATTATTGCTTTTAAGAGAAAAGATGTATGGAATTAACCATATTTTCTTCCTCATGAAAAATAATTGTGTTTTTGGTTGGATTTAGAATATTTGATCTTAACATTAATATTAAATATAGTAATAACTTCTAGTGATGTATTTGTGTGGTGTATGTGTGTTTGTGTATAAGTGAAAATAAAACCAAGTAAATAATTAAAACAGGGTGAAGACAGCCATGAAGTGAGACAGGCCGGATCAATGCCAGGACTCTTGCATGAGCCAAAGGCAGCAGCACTGAGAGGCACTCCCCATTTCTAACTCGAGGTGACTTTTAATAAAATGGGAAGTGGCTTCACTATAGTCTGGTATGAACTATAGGACTTCATGAGGAAGGTTTCTTCTTGGTCACCATTCTTACAACTTGAGTAGATGGAATGAGTTTTTGCAGTGGACTTGTAAGTTGGTGTCAGTCTGCAATAGCTAAGAATGCTCTGTTTTTATTTCTCAAATCATCCTGGGGATGTTAATAGACAGACTGTTCTAGATCCCAACCAAGGTGATGGAACCACTGCAAGGTACACCTAATTTTATGGAATCTACTCTAAAGGTAGATTTTCATTAACTGAGCTATTAGCAAAAATGGAGGGTTGGAAAATTCATGTTGTTGTCTTGGACATGTTGTACCTGCTCTCACCTGGAATCCAGGGGGCTTTAGATGTGTCTGAATTCCAGTTTTACCACTTATTCTCCGTATAGAAACACAGACAAGTTCAGTAACTCCTTTAGGCCTGAATTGTTCCTCCCTTGGAGCAGGAACTTGCAAGCCACTCCAATATTCTTGCCTGAAGAATTTCATTGACAGCAGAGCCTGGTGGGCCACAGTCCATGGGGTGACAAAGAGTCAGACATGATTGAACGATTAACACACACATACACACAAGTTAGATATTAGGTAAAGTACTTGAGGTACAGCATAAATGTAAATAATTGAATAAATATTTATTCATTAAATAAATAATTGAAAAAATAATTGAATTAGTAGAAAAGAAAGACTGTAGAGGGTGGCCTTTTTTCTTTTCTTTTTTTTTTTTTTAGCAGTACTGGAATAGTGAGATTTATTGGAAAAGGGAAAATGCTAGAAAAAAGTATTCAAGAATATGTGACTGTTCACTTCTCAAGATCTGCAGAGAATTTGCTAGAACATAGTAAGAAGAGCTGGGTTCTTCTCTTGTTCTTCAGTCATTCAGTCTTCTCCGACGCTTTGTGACCCCATAGACTGCAGCACACCAGGCTTCTCTGTCCTTCACCATCTCCCAGAGCTTGCTCAAGTACACTGAGTCAGTGATGCCATCCAACCATCTCATCCTCTGTCGTCCTCTCCTCCTCCTGTCTTCAATCTTTCCCAACATCAGGGCCATTTCCCATGAGTCAGCTCTTAGCATCAGGTATCCAAATTATTGGAGCTCAGCACCACCTTTTCCAATGAATATTCAGGGTTGATTTCCTTTAGGATGGACTGGTTGGATCTCCTTGCAGTCCAAGGGACTCTCAAGAGTCTTCTACAACACCACAGTTCAAAAGCATCAACTCTTTAGTGCTCAGCTTTCTTTATGGTCCAACTCTCACAGCCATACATGACTACTAGAAAAACCATAGCTTTGACTAGATGCAAAGTAACGTCTCTGCTTTTTAATATGCTGTCTAGGTTTGGCATAGCTTATCTTCCAAGGAGCAAGTGTCTTTTAATTTCATGGCTGCAGTCACCATCTGCAGTGATTTTGGAGCCCAAGAAAATAGTCTGTCACTGTTTCCATATCTATTTGCCATGAAGTGATTGGACCAGATGCCATGATCTTCGTTTTTGGAACGTTGAGTTTTAAGCCAGTTTTTTTCACTCTCATCTTCACCTTCATCAAGAGGCTCTTCACTTTCTGCCGTAAGGGTGGTATCATCTGCTTATCTGAAGTTATTGGAATTTTTCCTAACAGTCTTGATTCCAGCTTGTGCTTCAATCCAGCCCAGCATTTTGCATGATGTATTCTACATAAAAGTTAAATAAGCAGGTGACAATATACATTGGAGAAGGAAATGGCAAACCACTTTAGTATTCTTGCTTTGAGAACTCCATGAATAGTATGAAAGGGCAAAAATATAGGACACTGAAAGATGAACTCCCCAGGTAAGTAGGTGCCCAATATGCTACTGGAGATCAGTGGAGAAATCACTCCAGAAAGAATGAAGGGATGGAGCCAAAGCAAAAACAATACCCAGTTGTGGATGTGACTGGTGATGGAAGTAAAGTCTGATGCTGTAAAGAGCAATATTGCATAGGAACCTGGAATGTTAGGTCCATGAATCAAGGCAAATTGAAAGTGGTCAAACAGGAGATGGCAAGAGTGAACATCGATATTTTAGGATTCAGCGAACTAAAATGGACTGGAATGGGAAAATTTAACTCAGATAACCATTATATCTATCACTGTGGGCAAGAATCCCTTAGAAGAAATGTAGTATCCCTCAGAGTCAACAAAAGAGTCAGAAATGCAGTACTTGGATGCTATCTCAAAAATGACAGAATGACCTGTTTGTTTCCAATGCAAGCCATTCAATATCACAGTAATCCAAGTGTATACTCTGACCAGTAATGCTGAAGAAGCTGAAGTTGAATGGTTCTGTGAAGACCTATAAGACGTTCTAGAACTAACACCAAAAAAAGATGTCCTTTTCATCATAGGGGACTGGAATGCAAAATTGGAAGTCAAGAAACACCTGGAGTAACAGACAAATTTGGCCTTGGAGTACAGAATGAAGCAGGGCAAATGCTAACAGAATTTTGCCAAGTAAACACACTTGTCATAGAAAAAACCCTCTTCCAACAACATAAGAGAAGATTCTACACATGGACGTCACCAGATGGTCAACACCAAAATCAGATTGATTATATTCTTTGCAGCCAAAGATGGAGAAGCTCTATACAGTCAGCAAAAACAAAACTGGGAGCTGCCTGGCACGGACCATGAACTCCTTTTTGCCAAATTCAGACTTAAATTGAAGAAAGTAGGAAAAACCACTAGATCATTCAGGCATAACCTAAATCAAATTCCTCATGATTATACAGTGGAAGTGAGAAATATATTCAAGGAATTAAATCTAATAGAGTGCCTGAAGAACTATGAATGGAGGTTTGTGACATTGTACAGGAGGCAGGGATCAAGACCATCCCCCCCCCAAAAAAAAATGCAAAAAGGCAAAACAGTTGTCTGAGGAGACCTTACAAATAGCTGTGAAAAGAAGAGAAGTGAAAGGCAAAGGAGAAAAGGAAAGATGTACCCATTTGAATGCAGAGTTGCAAAGAATAGCAAGTAGAGATAAGAAAACTATCCTCAGTGATCAATCCAAAGAAATAGAGGAAAACATTAGAATAGGAAAACTAGATATCTCTTCAAGAAAATTAGAGATACCAAGGGAACATTTCATGCAAAGATGGGCTCAATAAAGGACGGAAATGGTATGGACCTAACAGAAGCAGAAGATATTAAGACGAGGTGGCAAGAATGCATAGAGAACTATACAAAAAAGATCTTCACAACCCAGATAATCACAATGGTGTGATCACTCACTTATAACCAGACNAGAATGGGAAAGACTAGAGATCTCTTCAAGAAAATTAGAGATACCAAGGGAACATTTCATGCAAAGATGGGCTCAATAAAGGACAGAAATGGTATGGACCTAACAGAAGCAGAAGATATTAAGACGAGGTGGCAAGAATGCATAGAGAACTATACAAAAAAGATCTTCACAACCCAGATAATCACAATGGTGTGATCACTCACTTATAACCAGACATCCTGGAATGCAAAGTCAAGTGGGCCTTAGGAAGCATCGCTATGAACAAAGCTAGTGGAGGTGATGGAATTCCAGTTGAGCTATTTCAAATCCTGAAAGATGATGCTACGAAACTGCTGCATTCAACATGCCAGCAAATTTGGAAAACCCAGTAGTGGCCACAGGACTGGAAAAGGTCAGTTTTCATTCCAATCCCAAAGAAAGGCTACGCCTAAGAATGTTCAAAGTACAGCACAATTGCACTCACCTTCCACGCTAGTAAAGTAATTCCCCAAATTCTCCAGGCCAGGCTTCAACAGTACATGGACCATGAAATTCCAGATGTTCAAGGTGGATTTAGAAAAGGCAGCGTTACCAGAGATCAAATTGCCAATATCCGTTGGATCATCAAAAAAAGCATGAGAGTTCCAAAAAAACATCTATGTCTGCTTTATTGACTATGCCAAAACCTTTGTGTGGATCACAACAAACTGTGGAAATTCTGAAAGAGATGGGAATACCAGACCACCTGACCTGCCTCTTGAGAAATCTATATGTGGGCCAAGAAGCAACATTTAGAACTAGACATGGAACAACAGACTGGTTCCATATCAGGAAAGGAGTACATCAAGGCTGTATATTGTCACCCTGCTTATTTAACTTATATGCAGAGTACATCATGCTAAATACTGAGCTGGATGAAGCACAAGGTGGAATCACAATGGTGGGAGAAGTATCAGTAACCTCAGATATACAGATGACACCACCCTTATGGCAGAATGTGAAGAAGAACTATAAAGAGCCTCCTGATGAAAGTCAAAGTGGAGAGTGAAAAGGTTGGCTTAAAGTTCAACATTCAGAAAACGAAGATCATGGCATCTGGTCCCATCACTTCATGGCAAATAGATGGGGAAACAGTGGCAACAGTGACAGACTTTATTTTGGGGGGATTTTGGACTTTATTTTTGGGGGCTCCAAAATCACTGCAGATGGTGACTGTAGCCATGAAATTAAGACACTTGCTCCTTGGAAGAAAAGTTATGACCAACCTAGACAGCATATTAAAAAGCAGAGACATTACTTGGCCAACAGAAGTCCATCTTGTCAAAGCTACGGTTTTTCCAGTACTCATGTAGTGATGTGAGAGTTGGACTAAAAAGAAAGTTGAGCATTGAAGAATTGATGCTTTTGAACTGTGGTTTGGAGAAGGAATTTGAGACCATCCTAAAGGAATGGTCTCAACTGGTCCATTCTAAAGGAAATCAGTGCTGAATATTCATTGGAAGGACTGATGCTGAAGCTGAAACTCCAGTACTTTGGCCATCCGATGCGAAGAACTGCCTCATTTGAAAAGACTCTAATGCTGGGAAAGACTGAAGGTAGGAGGAGAAGGGGGCTCAGAGGATAAGATGTTTGGGTGGCATCACCAACTCGATGGACATGAGTTTGAGTAAACTCCGGGAGTTGGTGATGGACAGGAAGGCCTGGCGTGCTGAAGTCCATGGGGTCACAAAGAGTCCAACACGACTGAGCAACTGAACTGAACTAACAATACAAAGCCTTAACATACTCCTTTCCCAATTTGAAACCAGTTTGTTGTTCCCTGTCTGGTTTTAACTGTTGCTCCTTGACCTGCATACAGGTTTCTCAGGAGGCAGGTAAGGTGATCTGTTATTCCGTCCTCTTGAAGAATTCTCCACACTGTCAAAAGTTTTAGCATAGTCGACGAAGCAGAAGTAGATGTTTCTCTGGTATTCTCTTGCTTTTTTTGTGATCCAGAGTATGTTGGCAGTTTGATCTCTGGTTTCATGCTTAGTCACTCAGTTGTGTCTGACTCTGTGACCCCCTTGGGCTGCAAACTGCCAGGCTCCTCTGTCCATGGGATTCTCCAGGCAAGAATACTGGAATGGGTTGCCGTTTCCTCCTCTAGGGGATCATCCCAACTCAAGGATCAAACCTGAGTCTCCTGTGTCTCCTGCATTGCGGGCAGATTCCTTGCCAACTGAGCCATCAGGGAAGTCTCAGGTTCCAGATCTTGTTGAAGTATTAGTTTGCGATATAGCAGTCATTATTTCTTTTTAAAGAATTTGTTCCCCATGAAGTTCTTCTTTTCAAGCAGTCTTTAAAAAAAACAATTAAGATTTCCTTAGGATTTTTTTTTCCCTTGTACAGTTGAGACTATATCATTGGAATTTAAAGTCTCCTAACCCTTGCAGTTAACATCTTCTGATCTGATGCTCCCTATCTGTTGCAAAGCCAAAAGCTAATTCATTGCACATACAAATAAACTATAACCTGTGACAAACACTGCTTGAATGAATCACTGGCCCAGACATAAGGATTGAAAGTCCTCCAGTAGGCAGACTGACTTGGAACTATAAGTAGGCCTATGGGGCACTGATATATAAAAAGTAATTCTAACTTTCTATTAAAATAATGCAAACAAATATGGAGAAGAAAATGTAGAGTGAAGGTCAGGTATTGCCAGCTGATAGTTTAAGAGTTTTGAAATCAACAGATCATTTGGCTCCTTGAAGAATGAAACTTTTGATTATAGAAATTGGGTGGGACATGGGTGGTTCATTGCAGTCTCTCCTCTCTGGATAAGACCAGATCATCAAGGATCAGATGTCATTTTCCTACAATGTCTAGTCATTGATTTTTCCTTAAAATTAGTCCCATGGTCTCTTTTTAATAGTTAAAAAAAAAAAAAAAAACCAAAAAGTTGCATTTTTCTTATGGTTATGTAACATCCTGCTCACTGTAAAACACTCAAATATAAAAGAAATGTATGAAAATTAAATTTCTTCAAAATAACCACCACTTTTTTCAATGAACATCCTTTCATGATTCTCTTTATCCATGATGTTATTTGCTATGTAACTTTTTCCCCTCATGTACAGTCATTTCTTCCCTCTTCTTCCCTCACCTCTCCCCCAGGCCATAATTGCTTTCGAAACAAAATGATATGAAAACAGGAAACCCATATTTATAACCTGTGCACCTTTCCATGTCTGTCTTTGTGCTTATATAATCATATAAAAACATATGGGCATAAAGTATTTTGAGGTATATTCTTTTATAAAAAATAAAAATCTTTTAATCCTAGAGCTAGAAACCTCTTTGGAGATAAGCATAAAATGCTAGATTTTTATACATTTCCTACTTGCACCCAGTTCAACAGCATTTTTCTTGGAAGGTTGCATTTATAAAAATTTCCCAAGGCATTCCATTTAATTTTCATAGACACAATTCTTTTTGAGTTTGTATTTTATTAGTTTGGATGATATGTAATTAAATTACTTAATGAAGATAATAGGACCAATTAGCCTGAATAGCTTCCTAATTCTTAGTAAACATATATAATTCAAATGGTGAGAGAAGAGCTCCCATAGCCCAGACAGAAGCCTACAGGTTTCAAACACTCTGTTTTTACCAGTGGATTATATGCAGGGCTGGGAGAACTATTCTCACAGCAAGTTTGATTTTTGCTGAAATTATAGAGACCATACATGCTGTTGTGTCTCCTGCCATCACTCTCACCCCTGTGATATTATCGAGAGATTGTTTTAAATTTGTGATTATAAGAGCAAGGTTTGTTGAGAACAACCAAACACACTTACTTTGCATACTTTAAATAATATACAATGTTCTTTAACATAATAATCTGATATCAGGAACCAATTTCTCCTCTCCTATGTTTTGATGATAAACTTTATTCAATGAATCATATATTATAGCTCTGTTTAATCTCTTGCGTGTTTCATAATTTGCTAACAAGATCCAATCTTTCCTTTGGTGAATGTCACTTTCTGAATCAGAGTCCTTATGATCTAGTCTGTGTCTTTGGATGTGGCAAATGGATCTCTTCTCCTGCCTCCCAAATTACCTTGAAGCATTACTGTAGAGTAACTTCATATTTTGTGGATTATCCAGTCTAGAAATTACAGAGTGGCAGGCTTGGGGTGTCAGTGTCCAAATTTAGGTCAGCTAGAAGGTAGACTGGTTGGTATCTAAATCTGGCATGTCAAAAGTCAAGTTTGGGGGAATTGGGCTGGGAAGAAGCTCAGACACTGTCAACTCCAAGAAATCAATGGAGCAGTAAGTGAGAAATTCGAGTTTAGTATCCTGTAGAAGGTAGTCATGGCCCCAAGCAGAGAAAACTGCCCAGTGAGAAGGCTGGAAGATCATTTTAATGAGTCCACGTGTCAGAATTTAAACACTCAACATTAGTAGTAGATCAGGTTGCAGTGAAAGAATGACATTTTGTGCTTTATTAATTTGGGGGAAATTATGCCTTCATAATCAATGACAGGGCATGGCAAGTCATGCAGAATTGTTTAAATAGATTTTACTTTGTACTCCTGTCCTTAGTCATTTTTAGTTACCAGCAAAATTTATCTATTTGGTTCAAATCTTTAAAGGAGTAGGAAGCAAGAAACGGAAGTGAGAGGTGTATTGATGTTCAGTTAATGTCTGTGCAACTCAGCTGTTTAGTAATTGCTCAGTGGGGTGAAGAAGCAGCAGCTGATGGCTGCTTGGCTCCACTCACTCACTCTAGATGAACTGGTTTCTTGTAATTTATGATCCTGGATTAACCGTCTACAAAAAGTACAGGAAAAAAAAAAAAAGATCCATTGGCTTGATGCAGCCTATAACAGATTGTGGTGTAAAGATTAAAAGTACAAAAATTCCTGGCCTTAGTTTCAATAAAAGCAAAGTGATAGAAACTACTAAATTTACTGACTCTTGCCAGTAAATGGATAATACTTTTTTCTTTATATTTTCACATTTTATTAACAAAAACAGCAGCTATTAGATATGAACAGAGAAAAAAATATAGGATGATATTTTGTGTTTATTTTAGAAAGTTATTAATGCTGTTTACCTGCTATGCTGTAACTGTTTCTAGAAAAGTGTCTTTTTTATTTTAAATGAAAGTGTTAGTTGCTCAATCATGTCCAACGCTTTGCAGCCCTGTGGACTGCAGCCTGCCAGGCTCCTCTGTCCATAGAATTCTCCAGGCAAGAATACTGGAGTGGGTTGCCATTCCCTTCTCCAGGGGATTGTCCATTCCCAGGAATCAAACAGGGATCTCCCACACTGCAGGCAGATTCTTTACTGTTTGAGCCACCAGGGAAGCCCTTTTCTGTTTTAGATGTCAATATCTTCTTCATTGATTGTTTTTCATCCTAGTTACATGTCACTTCACTTATAAATGAAACCTGGAAAACCTTAGTTAAGTCCATTTTAAAAATGCCTTTTTTTTTTTTTTAAGGGTAACAAAATAAAAGTACCAGAATGTACTGGTCTGTGTATTTTTAAGTCATGTGAATTGATGGATCAAGTTTAAATGTAGTTGATTTTTCTGCATATCTTATAAATGCTAGAGCTTTTGATTGAGGATCTAGAAAAAAGAAGCAGCTTGCCTATAAAGTTACAACTACAGATTATTCTAAAACAAACCAGAGATGTTGTCCCCTTTGAAGAAAATTTATGGGGAGTGAACGCCTTAGGGATCTGTTATTACAAGCATCTCTCATGGATCAAAGTCCTCCAGGAACCCCTCTACTAGGATATCTTTTGGAATAGGCTTATGAGCCACATAAAAATCTCTCTCACAGACAGTTCTTATGTGGTATTTGAATGTTTTATTGTAAACCCAGTTAACTAACTTTATAGTCACTTGTGAGCTGTAAGCTGTCCTTTGCAATTTAAGTGGTAATAATGGGGGTGTCATTCACAGCAATGCTTCTCTATTTTCTCAAATTAAGGGGCTCTTTGTGTTTTAATTTCATAATAAAAACGTGTCTTTTATAACTTTTTTTCACTTGTTTACTTTTCTTTTTTTTTTTTTACCGTCAGTTTTCTTTTCAGTTTCAGCTCAGCACATTTTAAAATTGCTGGTTTATTCAAGGAAATTGGTTAAAAAAGATTATAGGTATTATATTATCCCATTATGCCCCCCAACCCCCCAGAAAAGAAAGAAAAAGCCTTCTAAATATTTGTTTCTATTTGCTTTTTTAAATTGTGGCAAAATATACATCAGTTCAATCGCTAACATGTCCAACTCTTTGCGACTCCGTGGACTGTACAATTTATCATTTTAGTCATTTTTAAGTCTACAATTCAGGGACATTAAGTTTGTTTGCTTTTTCACCTGGCAACAAATGGAGAAATCTGGAGTCATTCAGAAATACACTTTTAGTAAGAATTCTAACACCACAACTTTGTGGATAAAATAAGAAAACGGGTATCTTAAGTTAATGGCTCTTCTGTTTTGGTTCAACTTCCTGAAGTTCTTGAGTCGCTCAGTAGCATCCCACTCTTTGTGACCCTGTGTGAGCTTTAGCCCAACAGGCTCCTCTGACATGGGATTTCTCAGGTAAGAATACTGGATACGGATGCCGTTCCCTTCTCCAAGTGATCTTGCCCACCAAGGGGTTGAACCTAGGTCTCCCACGTTGCAGGCAGTTTCTTTACCATTGAGCCACCTTATTCATTCATTTAATCAATATTTCTTAAGACTCTCCCATCTGCCAGTCTACCTTCATAAAAGACCCAAAGGAAAAACCCTCTAAGATCTCACTTAGACCTGTATGTAGGGAGCCACAGAAGACGACAATTATAATATACTGAGGAAATGTCTAGAATGAAGAAGATTGGAATGTAAATGGAATCCCTGGAGGCAGGTTTCCCCAAGTTTCTCCAGAGGAGCATGTTTTACTCAATGTGAAGGACAAGTAGGCACTGACCTTGTAAAGGATAAGTAGGGAGGCCAAAGGGCAGTGGGGTGTTTATGCTGAGGAGACGGCATGTTCCACGATGTGGAGCGTGTGAGTCACCAGGTGTCTCTGGGGATGGTGGTGCACTTGCCATGGTGGCAGATAGCTGTGTCTGTGGGAGAACGTAGAGGTGGGCTTATAGTGCTGATGGAGACCCTCCTGAAGGGCCCTGAGCAGCTATCTGCTGGTGTTTCCAAAGACTGGTCTTAGTTTCAGTTTTTCTTAGTTGTTCCTTGAGCAGAGAGAGGGAGGAAAGGGAAATGTTCAGTAAAAAACAAGGTTTTGTGTTTTCTGTGGTACGACTTCTGAGAGTTACTCTACTGTGCAGATTCTTGCTTTCCTAGGGTAAGAAGTGGCATGGCCTGTTTCCTGCATTGAATTGGTGATGCCATCCAACCACCTTATCCTCTGTCATCCTCTTCTCCTCCTGCCCTCAATCTTTCCCAGCATCAGGGTCTTCTCAAATGAGTCAGCTCTTCTCATCAGGTGGTCAAAGTATTGGAGTTTCAGCTTCAACATCAGTCCCAACAACAAATACCCAGGACTGATTTCTTTCAGAATGGACTGGTTGGATCTCCTTGTAGTCCAAGGGACTCTCAAGACTCTTCTCCAACACCACAGTTCAAAAGCATCAATTCTTCGGCACTCAGCTTTCTTCACAATCCAACTCTCATATCCATACATGACTATTGGAAAAACCATAGCCTTGACTAGACGGACCTTTGTTGGCAAAGTAATGTCTCTGCTTTTGAATATGCTATCTAGGTTGGTCATAACTTTCCTTCCAAGGAGTAAGCGTCTTTGAATTTCACGGCTACAATCATCATCTGCAGTGATTTTGGAGCCCCCAGAAATAAAGTCAGACACTGTTTCCTCTGTTTCCCCATCTATTTCCCATGAAGTGATGGGACTGGATGCCATGATCTTCATTTTCTGAATGTTGAGCTTTAAGCCAACTTTTTCACTCTCCTCTTTCACTTTCATCAAGAGGCTTTTTAGTTCCTCTTCGCTTTCTGCCATAAGGTGGTGTCATCTGTGTATCTGAGGTTATTAATATTTCTCCCAGCCACCTTGATTCCAGCTTGTGGTTCATGCAGCCCAGCGTTTCTCATGATGTACTCTGCATAGAAGTTAAATAAGCAGGGTGACGATATACAGCCTTGACGTACTCCTTTTCCTGTTTGGAACCAGTCTGTTGTTCCATGGCCAGTTCTAACTGTTGCTTCCTGACCTGCATATAGGTTTCTCAAGAGGCAGGTCAAGTGGTCTGGCATTCCCATCTCTTTCAGAATTTTCCACAGTTTATTGTGATCCATACAGTCAAAGGCTTTGGCATAGTCAGTAAAGCAGAAATAGATCTTTTTCTGGAACTCTTGCTTTTTCGATGATCCAGCGGATGTTGGCAATTTGATCTCTGGTTCCTCTGCCTTTTGTAAAACCAGCTTGAACATCTGGAAGTTCACGGTTCACATACTGCTGAAGCCTGGCTTGGAGAATTTTGAACATTACTTTCCTAGCGTGTGAGTTGAGTGCAATTGTGCGGTAGTTTGAGCCTTCGTTGGCATTGCCTTTCTTTGAGATTGGAATGAAAACTGACCTTTTCCAGTCCTGTGGCCACTGCTGAGTTTTCCAAATTTGCTTGCCTATTGAGTGCAGCACTTTCACAGTATCATCTTTCAGGATTTGAAATAGCTCAACTGGAATTCCATCACCTCCACTAGCTTTGTTTGTAGTTTCCTACATATACTGATAGAACAACTGACCTCTCCCTAACCCTTCAGTGGGAGATGTTGCTATAATCCATAGCAACCCATTAGAATACTTTGTTATTTAAACTGAATCTGTTTCCACCTCACTTTCTCTGTAAGTCTATGGATCCTTTATGTGTGACCATTTCCAAAACCAGACAAATCAGGGACTGGTGCTGAAGCTGAAGCTTCAATACTTTGGCTGACTCATTGGAAATACTTTGGCTGACTCAATGGAAAAACCCTGATGCTGGGAAAGATTGAGGGCAGGAGAAGAAGGTTGCAAGTGAGGATGAAATGGTTGGATGGCATCACTGACTCAGTGGACATGAATTTGAGCAAACTCTGGGAGATAGTAAAGGACAGAAAAGCCTAGTGTGCTGCAGTTCCTTGGGTCACAAAGAGTCGGACAAGAGTGAATGAATAACAAAATAAGGGATCCTCATTTTTAATGTGATTGAATACAGTTTATAATTATTGCATAGATCCATATTCCTTTTATTTCTTGAACCATCAGTAAAACATAGTTGAGTTTCTTGTTTTGTTGTCCATTTTGTTTTTTGAATGAAAGATGAATTGATAGAACAGAATATTTTCAATGTTAAAGGGATCCTGAAATTTCTGTTTAGAAACTCCTTGTTAAAACTTGGAGACAGCTCAATAATAGAACAAATAATTTATTTGGCCAATATAAAAAGAAAATATTCTCTGTGGTTGGATTATAGATAATTATTTTTTGTGCTTATTGGAGTTTCTGTCTTCTACAATGAATGCTTATTGCATGTGTATTAATAAAGACATCTGCTAAGTCACTTCAGTTGTGTCTGATGGAACTCACCAGATTCTTCTGTCCATGGGATTTCCTAGGCAAGAATACTTGGGTGGGTTGCCATTTCCTACTCCAGTGGATCTTCCTGTCTCAGGGATCAAACCCGTGTCTCTTAGTGTCCTGTATTGGCAAGCAGGTTCTTTTCCGCTAGCGCCACTAGACATGAAACTGGGTAATAACTGAAAGTCAACAAGTAGTGTTTCTGTCGGAGAAGGCGATGGCAACCCACTCCAGTACTCTTGCCTGGCAAATCCCATGGACGGAGGAGCCTGGTAGGCTGCAGTCCATGGGGTCACTAGGAGTCAGACATGACTGAGCAACTTCACTTTCACTTTTCCCTTTCATGCATTGGAGGAGGAAATGGCAACCCACTCCAGTGTTCTTGCCTGGAGGATCCCAGGGACGGGGGAGCCTGGTGGGCTGCCCTCTATGGGGTCACACGGAGTCAGACACGACTGAAGCAACTTAGCAGCAGCAGCAGTGTTTCTGTAAGTTTGCCATTCAAATTAAGTCACTTAGCCAGATAGTTAACTCTAGTCAAAAGAAGATTGCAATTGCAATGTTATTCACTTTGCTCTTTATCTCAGTGTTTCATTTACTGCTTATCTTCAGTACATGGCAGTAGACTGTTTAACTAAAATGCTGCTTTTTTTTCCTTTAGGTTTTTGAGGCATAATTGACCTATGGCAAAATGTAAACTTGTTAAGTTCACTGTTTGAATGTATACTCATGTATACACCTGTGTACCCATCAATCTGGATTAAGATAAATTATATACTCATCATCCCAGAAAGTTCTTCTGTGCTCTTTTTAGATCCTGTTCCCATAGTCCCAATATTCTGACTTCTATCACCATACATAATTGTTGTCTGTTTAAAATGAAATACATGTGTGCTTTTGTGTCTGGCTGATTTTTTGTATGTGATTTTTTAAATAATGTGTTTCTTTTGAGATTCACCTGTATTGGTTCATGTATCAAAAGCTAATTTTTCCTTTTTTTTTAACTGTTGATTATGGAAATACCATACTTTGTCCATTTTTCTGTAAATGGGCATTTTATGGTTTCCAGATTTTGGCTGATATAAATAAAATGAAAGGTCTCACCTAGATTTAGATTATTCAAGACAGAGTAAGGTAATAAAAAGGAAGTATCAGAGGCAAAACTTCTGATTCACTGCTGATTTCTCAAGGATGAATATAATTTTAGAAGATAAAGTTTTTCAGATACAAAGTGAATTATATAATCTCAACAAATATTTTTTGAGAAATTATTTTCATACTGCATGAAAGCTTTATACAAGTTTATGTATAGTAATGCAGATAAGGCTAGTATACCAAACATCTGTAATGTAAAAGGCATGATGAATACCATAAGAGAAACATATTCCATTAAGGATTTAGAGAAGGAAACAGTCATATTTCTTAACAAAATGGTTATATCATTTACTAAGACAGTAAAGTTCAGTGAAAGTGCTTGGGGAATAGCGAGATGATGATTAAATTTGTTATGAAATAGAGTGAGAAAGGGCCTTCCTTCATGGCTCAATGGTAAAGAATCTGCCTGCCAATGCAAGAAGTGTAGGTTGAATCCCTGGGTTGGAAGATTCCATGGAGGAGAAAATGGCAACCCACTCCAGTGTTCTTGCCTGCAAAATCCTATAGACACAGGAGCCTGGTGGGCTACAGTCCTTGGGGTCACAAAGAGTTGGATACAACTTAGTGACTAAACAGTAACAACAGAATGAGAAAGAGCAAAAGTAACAAGAAGAGGAGAAGAAAACAAGAGAGGTAAACAGGATAGTAAGCTGGAAGTGAGAACAGTATCCTAGCACTTTCCGAAATTCAGGTTGATCTCTGATCTGACAGTCTGAAGCAGAGGTTCTTAGTATATGGTCCAGAAACATGAATACTTTAATGGGTGGAGTTTAGTGTGTTTTTGAACATGGGCAGAAAAAAGTGACACTTATTTTCATTCATGTCTCACTGAAATTGAATCTTTTAATTAAGAATGGAGGCAATAAATTACAGTAGTCTTAGAAGAACCTGTTACTTTGTCACCAGTAGATATGGAAGATATTTTCATATAATCTAACCATTGTAGAAAATACTTCAGAAGGCTCTTTGTGCTTATCATTGCTTTTAAATTATGGACATTGTAGGAACCATCGTTAGATATTGCTATTGAATGTACTGGTAAAGAAACAATTGTTAAAACATCACAATTGTTTGTAACATTTTGATAACTCTATTTTGAAGAGGTTGATTTCCTTTGTTATCCTGTTTATTTTATGTGTATTTAACAATGTTATCCTAATATAATGTCCAGAGATTTTACCAGACTGACAAAGAGGTAAAAGGGCAAGTTTAAGTCCCAGCCAGCCTTCCACTGTTGAGTATATACTCAATCAAAATGTGTTCACAAGTGAAACAGGAGACATACAAGAATATCTGTAGGCCTTATTTGTACGGATAAAAATTGAAAACAGCCCTAACTTTTATTTATAGTAGAGTGGATAATTTATGTTTCTCCATAAAATGGAACACTACCTATCAATGAAAATGAATAAATTACTCTTATCCAGACAATGTGGATGAAACTTTGAGCATAAATTATAAGGAAAGAATGCTAGTCAGTAGAGAGTATGTATTATGTGAATTTATATTCCCATAAAATTCAGAAATAAGGTAAAGCTGAGCCACGGTTTTAAGAATGTGTATTTAGGTGGTCATTCTACCCAAAAAAGCAATGGATTGTCATCATATAGATGCAAGAAGTAGGGACTGGTGATTGAGAAGGAAAAGGTGCAAGATTTCTGAGGGCTAGCAGCGTCCTGTTTCTTAACTGTTTACTTGAATGTTTGCCCTGTGATAAGTCATGTTCATGCTAAGGAACTTCAGTCATGTCTGATTCTTCGTGACCACCAGGCTTCTCTGTCCGTGGGAGTCCTCAGGCAAGAATATTGGAGTGGGTTGCCATCTCCCTCTCCAGGGGATCTTCCTGACCCAGGGGTCGAACCTGAGTCCCTATGTCTCCTGCCTTGGCAGGCGGGTTCCTTATCACTAGCGCCACCTGTGCAATGCCCAGTCATGTCTGACCCTGCGACCCTATGGATTGTAGCCCACCAGGCTCTTCTGTCCGTGGGGATTCTCCAGGCAAGAATACTGGAGTGGGTTGCCATGCCCTCCTCCAAGGGATCTTTCCAACCCAGGGATCAAACTGGGGTCTCATGCATTGCAGGCGGATTCTTTACCAGCTTTACCCAGGACCCTGGGAAGCCCTAAATTGTAGAGGTATGGAGTTTTGTTTTGTATATTTTTCTTTGTGTGTGTTGTATTTGACTTGTCACAGGAACTGGAGTATTTAGTAGGTATGATCAATTCATACTCTGTAAAGTCAACTGAAACTGTTTTACTGGCACATTTTTAGGGACCAGTGACACAGAAATAGGAAGTTCTTAAAAGTTTGTCTGATTAACACAATATCTCCTGGGCAGGCCAACATGGCAACCTAGGCCAAAAGGCTTGTCAACAAAAACAAGGGGTGCTGGAAGATGCATTAGGTTTCGTATGTCTCTTGCATGGAAAAGGACTAGCCAACCTCCATGACCCCACATGGTAAGGCTCTTGGCCTCCTGAATATCACTTGGATAGAAACTGCCATTTCCTGTGCATCTGTCTGCTCCACATGCTCTGCTCCAGCCTCTCTTCCCTCACTCCTTTGATTCTTTAGATATGTTAATAGGATTATAAACTTGTCCCACTGGCAGGGTCCTGCTGTCTTGAGAGCTGATCTGTCCTTTCAGTTCATGTGGATCAGCAGACTGAAGACTGCTTGTTGCTGTCATTTTTAAAAGTCCTTTGAGGCACTTTTCTGTAATTTCCACAGACTAACAGCATGGGCACATGGAGTTCAGATGTTGAAGGAATGCCCAATAAAGATAGATATCCAACAGGTAGCCAGAAATGCAAGGCTGGCATATTAAAAATGGAGAGAAACTGAGACTAGAAATCAAGACTGCACATCATCTCTATAGGTATGATGATTTAGTTTTTAGAGTAGAATGGCTGCAACATGGGTTTTCTCTCCATGTCTATAACTTTGTAAAATCACAATCTTAGTTTTGTAGAAAAATTAAAATTGCTATCTAAAGCTTGTTCTAACAATGTTACCATGAAAATTTTTGTTCACTGCAGATGTTTCAAAACACTGTTCATTCAGTTCAGTTCAGTCACACAGTCGTGTCTGACTCTTTGGGACCCCATGAATCGCAGCACGCCAGGCCTCCCTGTCCATCACCAACTCCCAGAGTTCACTCAAACTCACGTCCATCAAGTTGGTGATGCCATCCAGCTATCTCAACCTCTTTCATCCCCTTCTCCTCCTGCCCTCAATCCCTCCCAGCATCAGAATCTTTTGCAATGAGTCAACTCTTCGCATGAGGTGGCCAAAGTATTGGAGTTTCAGCTTCAGCGTCAGTCCTTCCAAAGAAATCCCAGGACTGATCTCCTTCAGAATGGACTGGTTGGACCTCCTTGAAGTCCAAGGGACTCTCAAGAGTCTTCTCCAGCACCACAGTTCAAAAGCGTCAATTCTTCGGTGCTCAGCTTTCTTCACATTCCAACTCTCACATCCATACATAACGACTGTTCATTAGCACTGTCAAATTATAGTCTAAACCATTTCACATCACTAAAATTATTTTAGTGTTTAGAGGACTCAGAGTTTGACTAGTTTTCTTTTGAAAGACACTGCCCTGAATAGCAACCCACTCCAGTGTTCTTGCCTGGAGAATCCCAGGGGTGGCGGAGCCTGGTGGGCTGCCGTCTATGGGGTCGCACAGAGTCAGACACGACTGAAGTGACTTAGCAGCAGCAGCAGCCCTGAATATAGGTGGGAAAATAACTAAAGGTGCACAGAGTATAATTTTAGAATTTTATTATAAAAGTTAAGTTCTGAGTCTACTTTTGGCCCTATTCCACCATTAGGATTATATCAAAATACTGCTAAAATGTATATGTATTCAACATTGAATAAGTTTGAGATCTATATTTTCATTCATATATTCTTTTCCTCTGCAAATCTCCATTTTAGTCTTGAGCAATGCCAGAAAAATTCATGTATTATAGACCATAATTTTGAGATCTATATTTTCATTCACATATTCTCTTTTTCTTCAAATCTCCATCTTATTCTTGAGCAGTGCCAAAATAATCCATGTATTATAGACAATCAGTCTCTAAGTAATCACATTCATTCTAGTTCTGTCATCTGCTGCTGCTAAGTCACTTCATTCGTGTCCGTCTCTAGGTGACCCCATAGACAGCAGCCCACCAGGCTCCCCCATCCCTGGGATTCTCCCGGCAAGAACACTGGAGTGGTTGCCATTCCCTTCTCTAATGCATGAAAGTGAAAAGTGAAAGTGAAGTTGCTCAGTCATGTCCGATTCTTAGCGACCCCGTGGACTGCAGCCCACCAGGCTCCTCCATCCATGGGATTTGCCAGGCAAGAGTACTGGAGTGGGTTGCCATTGCCTTCTCCGAGTTCTGTCATCTAGAGCAATGCAAAATTCATTCTCTGTTAAATAAACTTTCAAATATTTGAAATTATGTAGTTTGAGCTATAAGCATATTTAGTGGTCCTCCCAACTCTTTTTGTATGTGACCAAAGAAGATTGCACTGACATTTTACCTAAAGTCATATTCCCAGGTGGTGGCAGCAGTTGGTATCAGAACCCTCGCCTGTACAGTAGAGGCTGGGCTGCTTGCTGTCTCTTAACTGGAGGCCACTGTAGCAGATTGAGTAAGATGTTGGGCTTTGCATGTAAGGCAGACCTTCAGAATGGTTTTACCTACCTCATTTGTCAACTAATGATCTTCGGGGAGTATTTCTAATCTTTGTTTCTTTGTCTATAAAAGGTATTACTTACCTCATACGGTGGTAGGTAAAGATTAAATGAGATAATGCACATAAATTATTTAGCACAATGCCTGGTGTATAATACAGATTCAGTACATGCCATTATCATTTTTTAGTTTTATTGGGATGAAATTGACATATAGCATTGTGTAAACTTAAGGTTACAGCATAATGACTGCTATTATTATTTCTGAAGGTTTTTGTCCTTCTGAGGACAAGCATCCCTATTTCCTTCTATTTTTTTCTCGTATGATATATTTTCTCAGTTTCATACCATCCTGAATCTCTCTAGATGCACATTTTTCTCGAAATGTGATATTAGAGCTTAAAACAAATAGTTTATTTAGCTCAGGGACACAGCACGATGTATCTATCTTTTAAGCTACGAGCAATGATTGTAAAGTATTTTAGGACAATGAAAATTATAACTCACTTGTAAAATTCTCTGTGGATTCACCTACATTTCACAGTGTATGCTTTTCCTTTCTCCACTTACATTTTTCTTTTTCTTCTTTTCAGAGCCCTCATAAAGGAAAACAGACACATCATTCCATCATAAAAAAAAAAAAGCATTGAGCTATATAGGGATTAATGTCCTGATAAATGGAATAAAAAGAATCAAAGAAAAATTCTGTCAAATTTTTAGATCTACTCATGGGTGACTATTAGCCATGATTTTGTGTCTTTCTCATTCTGGATAGGCTGATTTCCAGGTCTGTTTATCTCATTATTCACACATAACTTAGTGTCAATATTTTGTTTGATTTGTGGTAAATAGTAGTTGGGTCTTCCAATTATAGCTGTTTTAGATGAATGTGAGATGTTGTTATTAAGTAATAATGGTGATTCCTCCAAAAACTTCTAGGTGAAACTTCATGTGAGCATGATGATTTTGTGTTGGTGTTAATTCCACAGGGTGTACAGAGTGGATTCTAATTCTCATTTCTTTCCAATTGGCTATAGAATGTAGAAGTGCCCTTTGAATTTGCCTCAGAAACTGATGATCATTCTAACTTGATGAGCCGTGTGCATCCTATGGATGGAAGTTCACACAGCTCCTCAGGGTATAGGGGCTGAGATGTCGAGTTAGTCACTCTCCTCACCTGCGGAATTGGTGTTTTGTGCCCGGCCTCTTTTGGAAACTGAGCATCCAAGGTAAAAGAGGAGTTAGGTCACAGGTGTATGGGCCTGGAAGTAACTCAGAGCCTCCAAGCAGCCTCACTTGGAACAAGCCTACTCTGTAGTCATCTCTGCTAAAGGTTCTGTTCCCAGTAACCTGAACTTCAACTTCCTTAAGTGATATGGATGAGAATTTTTCATGCTTGTTGTATCATTTTTTGTTATTTTCAGAAGCAACATGATGGTAGTGGTTGAGAACTGTTCTAATGGTTAGAGAACAGGTTCCGCTTCTGGCTACTTGACTGTGCAACAGCTGATAAGTTACGTGACCTTTCTGTTCCTCTCCTTTGACACCAGGGCACTCATACTTCTCTTGTTCAGTCACTCAGTCATGTCTGACTCTTTGCAACCCGGTGGACTGTAGCCTGTGAGGCTTCCCTGGCCTTTCCTATTTCCTAGAGTTTGCTCATAATCGTGTCTATTGAGTCAGTGATGCTTCTTCTCTTACAGGCTGTATAGCCTGGTCATTATGCATCTGAGCTGTGGAGCCAACTATGTGGATTTGAACACCACCAGTTCAGTCACTTAAGAGATCAGCGTGGTTTTAGGCAAATTGTTTACCCTTGTGTGATAGATAACAGGGAGATTTAGCGATCCTAGTTATCTCATGCCATTCTTAAAGTACCATTAACCACTTTACATATATTCACTAACTTAGAACAGTGTCTGGTACACGGTTACAACTCAAACACCAGCCATTGATCTTTTCAGTGGTAGTGCCTCTTAGAGACCAGAGAAAGGGGCTCTGAGTATTGAAGCTTGCTTTTATGTTGGTATCTGGCCAACTAGATTGTGAGCTTCTTGATGCCAGGATCTGGGCTGTATGGCCGTGCAGTACACCATGAAAAGATGGCGCGCTGGTGAATGTTTCCTAAAGGGTTGAAATTCGGTTGTGCTGGGTCTTTGTTGTTGCGAGTGGGCTTTCTCTAGTTGCTGTGAGCAGGGGCTGCTCTTCGTTGTGGTGCGTAGGCCTCTCACGTTGGCTTCTCTTGCTGCAGAGCGTGGACCCCAGGGAGCATGGGCTCCAGTAGTTGTGGCGTACAGGCTGAGTTGTTCTGTGGCATGCGGGATCCTCCACGATCAGAGATTGAACCCATGTCTCCTACGTTGGCAGGTGAATTCTTTGCCACTGAGCCACCCGAGAAGCCGTGAAATTTTACTGTAAAATGCATTATTTTTTCTGATCACCTGAAATTGCTTTTATTGATGACTCTCACGGTATTCTCATTCTTGCTGATCATTGGCGCCCTTTCTGCCAAATGTATGAAGTATTTATGTGACTTGTCTCTGCTTAACTTGTGAACTGTCACGAAGTTTTGTGACTCCCCGTGGTGAGTTGTAGCTCTGTTCCTAAGCCTCTTCTCTGCAGGGTAAGATTACTTGGAAAGGACTTCCCTGGTAGAACAGTCGGTAAGACTCTACCTGCGAATGCAGGGGGCCTGGGTAATCCCTGGTCAGGGAAGCTTCCACGTGCTGCAGAGCAACTAAGCCTGTGCACGACAACTCCTGAGCTTGTGCTCCGCGATGAGAGAAGCCGCCACAATGAGAAGCCTGGGCACCATGATGGAGAGTAGCCCTCTCTTGCCACAAAGAGAAAGCCCGTGTGCAGCACTGGAGACCCAGAGTAACCAAAAATAAATAAATAAAGATTGAGAGCTTCCCAGAGGGTGTTAATGGTAAAGAACCCACCTGCCAATGCAGGAGACATAAGAGAGAGCTTATTCCTGTGTCAAGAGGATCCCCTAGAGAAGGAAATGGCAACCCTCTCCAGTATTCTTCTCTGCTGCTGCTGCTGCTAAGTCGCTTCAGTCGTGTCCGACTCTGTGCGACCCCATAGATGGCAGCCCATTAGGCTTCCCTGTCTCTGGGATTCTCCAGGCAAGAACACTGCAATGGGTTGCCGTTTCCTTCTCCAATGCATGAAAGTGAAAAGTGAAAGAAGTCGCTGAGTCGTGTCTGACTCTGTGCGACCCCATGGACTGTAGCCTATCAGGCTCCTCCGTCCATGGGATTTTCCAGGCAAGAGTACTGGAGTGGGGTGCCATTGCCTGGTAGGCTACATTCCATGGGGTCGCAAAGAGTTGGATATGACTGAGAGCAACTGAATAGCAACAGGAAGATGACATAAAACAGGAGAGCTGTTAAATTAATATATCTATTTTCTTATTTTAATGAGTCGGACACTACTGAAGCAACTTAGCACAAATAAAGATTATTCAGACGCGGTTGAGAAGAATCATGGTTAATGAAAAGAATGTACATTGATGAAGAAAAGCTGACGTCTGGGTGAGCACTGGTTTTGAATTTATGGCTGCTTTTTCGTTGTGGAGCCTGAAGCCACCTAAAATGGTGTTATTCATACTTAGGCCAGTCAATCATTTGGAGCTGATTACATGTAATAGTGTATCTGAAGACCTAACACAGTACCTGGAAAACAATAGAGACATTAAATACTCACTCTCTTCTGGTTTAGAAGATAATCTGATGCCACCCAAACTTGCTTTACTCATAATAGAGAATTCATTTGTTTCCATTTGTCCTGGGTTCCCAGGCTGCCTTTGCTGCAGAGAGAAGATTTTTGTCTTTTTAGCCAGCAGGTGGCAACCAAATTAAAGCTAAAAGTTCACCTCACTTTGACAACTGGTAAGAGTATTGCCTCTCCGTATTAATGCTTGATGGAAGTGACTTGTGGATGGAAAACATTTGGCTCTGGAGTCACTCCTAGTGAAGGCATTTTTAACACGAGGCCCCAGACCTGGAAGAACCATTTTCTTAAGCCTGCTTTTGATTTGAGTACCAAAGAACGATGATCATCCATCTTCCCAGAGACTTGTCAGAGAAATCATTCATGTTTATGCAATATTGTGTTGAAAATAATGAATCTATTCACTTGATTTGGCAGTTTAGAAAACAGAGTATAAAGCAAAGCCATCAATTATAAAATAGAACAGCTGTAAAATTCTATTTCATTTTATTTTTAATCTGGTTTTATGTGAATTTTGGAGGATTTGCCCATTGTGAATTTGTGTGATATATATATTTTTAAACAAAGCACAACTTTTGACTAAAAAGACATAAAAAGGTATAAGCAGGATAGAATCGTTGGTAAATCATATCTTTGCACCTTTGTTTTGTTTTACCTATAAAGTGTGAGTGAAATTGTCATCACATATTGTTGGAAGAATTAAAGTAGAGGATATAGGAAAAACACTTAGAACCATTTATTATGCCATGCACCCTACTATCAGGAACTCCTTGGCAGTTCAGTGGTTAGCACCTAGCAGCCCTGGCTTGATTCTTGGTCAGGGAACTAAGATCCTGCAAGCCACATGGCCAAAAAAAAAAAAAAAAAATTATGTAGATGATTTGTATCATTATCACAGAATCACTAAAAGTAAGAGATCTGAGGGTCCCTGTGATCACACTAACCTTTCCTTTGGTGGCGGTTGTGGCTTAGTCACTCAGTTGTGCCAGACTCTTTGTGACCCCGTGGACCGTAGTCCACCAGGCTTCTCTGTGCATGGTATTTTTCAGGAAAGAATACTGAAGTGAGTTGTCATTTCCTTCTCTACGGGATCTTCCAGACCTAGAGACTGAACCCGAGTCTCTTGCATTTCTTTATACGATGAGAAAACTGAGCTATAGGAAAGGTACTGTGCACAGAGGCACAGTTAATTAAGCGTCAACATCTGCTCTGGAAACCAGATCTCCCGAAGCCGCGGTTCTTTTCTAACACCAATACTGGGGCGAGTCATTAGCTTGCTCCACCTGGACATGGATGCTGTAGAGCACGGCTGTCCATGCTAAGGGACAGCTATTTTTTTCTCAGGACTGTCAGCAGGGTGGTGGGTATGGCAGATGGACTGAGAACTGTCTTTAAGAGGCAAGTCAAGATCAAAGCACTGTCACGTGATGCATGCCTCTGATATCCTTTGAGATAAAGTCTCAACAGTAAGATAAACCCCTACTACCAGCTCCCTTTTCCAAAGCAAGTTCCTGCTGTGTCCCCTTTCTCTCAACAGGAAGACCAGACCTACTGGCCATTGTCCTTGATCCGTGTTCAGCATCCTGGGATTGTCAGGAATGGCTCAGTGTCACCACCGCCAGCTGTGTTCCAAGAGAAAGAATTTGCAACCCTCATGGCTAAAGCTGCTGATCTGTGGCTCCCCTTCATGGNACAGGAAGACCAGACCTACTGGCCATTGTCCTTGATCCGTGTTCAGCATCCTGGGATTGTCAGGAATGGCTCAGTGTCACCACCGCCAGCTGTGTTCCAAGAGAAAGAATTTGCAACCCTCATGGCTAAAGCTGCTGATCTGTGGCTCCCCTTCATGGTCTTCAGTTTCCTATGAAAGGCCTTTGAAGTGCCTGACAGAGGGGCAAACATCTCCCACCCTTATTTGGCTTGCTGCTTGCCACTCTTAGCCCTCTAGTATCTGTAGAGGTCAGGGGTTTGGGGACACTGGGCCTTGAATCAGGTGGGAGCTGTTACCATCATATCATATAACCTGCCAATGTGGGAAGTGTGGTCCATCACACTGTCAGGGACGTTCACAATGTGATGTGCCATAGACAGATCACGTTGCGGCAAGAGGGAACACAAGTTCCCATGCGCTGTGCAGCCCATCATTTTACAAATCAGAAAACCCAGCAAAATTTCACTGGGCCTGGCATCCCTCATGATTGCAATGGCTTTCTTTTGTGCCAGTCCTTATACCTGGCAAAGATAATACTTTGGTCATCTTAATTCTACTTGGAAATGTTCAAAGTCCAACCAAAACTTAAATGATGGTGCTTTAGGGCAAGGGGCTTAAGTACTTCGCCATGAGCTAGTACATATTCCATGGAAAGTGAAAGTGTTAAGTTACTCAGTCACATCCAACTCTTTGTGATCCTATGGACTGTAGCCCGCCAGGCTCCCCAGGCCATGGAATTCTCCAAGCAAGAATACTGAAGTGGGTACATGTATATGTATGGCTGAATCCTTTCACTGTTCACCTGAAACTATCAACAATGTTGTATATTGGCTGTACCCCAATACAGAAGAAAAAAACAAACACACAAAAAGAATACTGGAATAGGTTGCCATTTCCTCCTCCAGGGGATCTTCCCAACCCAGGGATCGAACCTACATTCTCTTATGTCTCCTGCATTGTCAGGCAGGTTCTTTACCACAAGCACCATCTGGATCTTTATGTATCCTATGCTGGACTTATTTCTTCCTTTTCAGACAGTTTTCCCATTTCAGGGCTCTCCCTCACTCAAGTCTTTGTTAAATTGTCCTGAGACTATTCACATCAAAAATCACAACAGGACCACAGGGGAGCAAGTAAAAGAAAATCGGCAACCTGCAGGGATGTTACAGGTGTAAGTAGAAGAGAGATTTGAGTGGGTAGCATGCAGCTGCCTTTTCAGAGATGCTCAACTTACAATAGCAAGTGGACTTCTGCCCCTGATCCTTATTGACCTGAGGAAAGGATCTTGGCCATTGGAATATTTTCAGGGCAGATTCATGAGGCACCAATGAATAAAGGATGTTTCTGGCTCTGGAATAATTTGAAGTAGCGAAGTTAATAACATCTCTAATGTCTAGGCTTTATAAAGCAAAGGTCTTCTAAAATTAGATACTTGTAATTTATAATTAGGCTTAATTATAGTTGTTGATGAGTGATGCCAGTGGTAGTTTAATGCTGTGCTGTGGGGAGAGTTACAGACTTTGTGTTCTTCTTTTGGTGCATTTTTCTCATGAATATCCTGGTGCTCCATAAAATAAAGGCAGGTTGAAAAATTGGTCAATTCTAGTGTGATAGTGATTCTGGTTTCTTTAGGAAAGGGGAGGTAAAAGAATAGAGTGAAAACGATATTTTTCCTTCCTATTTCAGAATGCATAGCTGACATTGCTTCTCAGGTGATATAGGGCTGTATTAACAATGACTGATTCAGTGGAGTAGCTTATTCTTACCGCAATGTTTATCTTATCAGCCAAGAAACTATTCTAGCAGAGATTCAAATCTACTGCATTTTTTGATTATGCTGTTCTTAGGGTGTTCACTGACCCACCCACCCACACTTGTGGGGAAGGACTCTTGAAGCTTTTGCTTATGTCCTTGGGCAGACCCAGTGGCTTTAACATGGATACTTCAGCATATTTAGTCAATACATACTGAAGAGTGACTATGTCCAGACATTATATTCAGAGTATAGAGACCTTAAGGACCATATAATCCTACAGAGTCCTCGTGTGTGTGTGTGTGTGTGTGTGTGTGTGTGTGTGTGTTGGGGGTTGAGTTATCAGAAATAACTTCAGTATAACAAGTTGAGACGTACAATAGAACACCAGGCCTGGGCTTTCCTGATGGCTCAGATGGTAAAGAATACGCCTGCAATGTGGTACACCTGGGTTCGATTCCTGGATTGGGAAGATCTCCTGGAGGAGGCCATGGCAACCCAGTCCAGTATGCTTACCTGGAGAATGGACAGAGGAGCCTGGTGGGCTGTAGTCCATGGGGTCACAAAGAGTTGGATACAACTGAGAAACTAACACTTTCATTTTCCCCTTTTTCATATACTATGGGAACATGTTGGTGGAGTGATCACACGTTGGCGTGTGGTTCATACTTCAGTAATTCAGCCTTTCTTTAGAATGAATGTCCAAGGGAGATCTAAGTTAATGCCTAGAATATCATTGTGAGACATAAAGGCTCTCACTCTTTAAAATGCTAGGTAAAGTACATGTTTTAGCAGTACACTTTTAGCTAAAATGCCTGGGGTGTGGGGAGGGAAACAGCCTCAAATCCCTCTTGATCATGGGGCAGGATACAGAGAGAGAAGGAAGGTGAGCAAGTATGGCATATGCTTTGCTACACAGCTGACTGTGGTCAAGGGGGATTTACTTGTTGGCACCAAGTATTATCTTGGTGGAAGATTAAGTCACCTTTGGAACAATCCTTTATGAACCTGCTGCTGCTAAATCGCTTCAGTTGTGTCCGACTCCGTGGGACCCCATAGACAGCAGCTCATCAGGCTCCTCCGTCCCTGAGATTCTCCAGGTAAGAACACTGGAGTGGGTTGCCATTTCCTTCTCCAATCCTTTATGGACCTAGAATTTGTTATAATGAGATTCCAGTGACTGTGTTATAACTTGAACACGTACAAGGGCTGAGAAATATTAGTAGCTTACCTTTCCCTTGAAAGAATAAGACATGCTCACTACAGAAGAAGAGTACAGAACATTTGTATGCTTAATTTATAGGAATATGGTATTTCTCTGTCAAATGAAAATAAACGTGAAATTGTATATTTAGTCACCAGAGAAGGCAATGGCACCCCACTCCAGTACTCTTGCCTGGAAAATCCCATGGATGGAGGAGCCTGGTAGGCTGCAGTCTATGGGATCGTGAAGAGTCAGACACGACTGAGCGACTTCACTTTCACTTTTCACTTTCACGCATTGGAGAAGAAAATGGCAACCTATTCCAGTGTTCTTGCCTGGAGAATCCCAGGGATAGGGGAGCCTGGTGGGCTGCCATCTATGGGGTCACACAGAGTTGGACATGACTGAAGCGACTTAGCAGCATATTTAGTCATGAAACATAATAGTGTTCAGAGGACTAGAGCTCTGGTACTATGCTCAGCTGCTAGTAATTTTTGCTCCAAGTTTCCATTAAAGACACAACAGAGCTCAAACGGAACACAAATCTGCTTGAGATTGGAACTTCTAACTGCACCATAGTATTCCTTTTGGCAAATGGCATAAGCAATATGCCAGTAAAAAGACTGTATGATTGATTTAAAGTCAGGAGATGTGAGTTCAAATGTGAGCCCGGGTGGTCCTCTTTATTGTAAACTGCTTACTCTTTCTAACTGATCTTTCAGTTCCCTCATTTGTCAGATAGAGACAAAGAAATGAGGATTGATTGAGAAGAAGTAATAGCACAGAGTAGCATGTAATTGGCATCTACTAAATTCACTTATTTTTAATGGAGGGAATCTAAGAATTTGGGCCCAACAGCTTTTAGTAAGTTCTTTATTTCATTCTTATATATCAATTTATTACCATCAGCTAATATAGTGCCTGGCACTAGTAAGTGCAAGGCAAAAGTGTTTGCCAAATTAATAAATTGATGAATGGCCAAGGAATATATTCTCATAGAAAAATAAACCAAGGAACTCACAATAATTATGCCATGAATGATATTTTCAGGTCAATCTAGTGACCTTCACATTAATTCAGGAAATGAATAGTTAAGAATTTCACAACTACCAAAAGATATTTAGTTAGATTAAAAAGAAAACAAATCTTGCCATTTGCAATAGCATGGATGGACCTGGAAAGTATTATGCTTAGTGAAATAAGTCAAACAGAAAAAGACAAATACTATGTGTTATCATTTATATGTGAAATCTAAAAAAAGCTAAATACAGTAAAACAGAAATAGGCTACAGATACAGAGAACAAAATAGTGGGGCCAGAGGAGAGTGAGGGTGGAGGGAAGGATAAAATAGGCGAAGGGGATTAAGAGGAAAAAACTGCTCGTTATAAAATAAGCGAATCACAAGACTAATGTACAGCATAGGGGAAACAGCCAATATTTTATCATAACTTTGTGTAATTTGTCAAAATGTTGGATCACAGTTATATACCTGAAACTAATATAATATTGTAAGTCAGCTATACTTCAGTTAAAAAAAGGAGCTAGGAATTTTCTTGTATTAATTAATTTAAAACTTGCGATATCAATTAATAGAACAGGTAATTTGCTTTGATGTTAAGAAAGGAATGACTGTATTTCTGCCTGAAATCTATCATTGTTCACTGGTTGGTACAAAGAACAGAAATCTGAAAGGAAGTAAGCCATGTCCAGGAGTTCACAGGTGGTCCAGTGGTTAGGACTCAGTGCTTTTACTTTGGTGGCCCAGGTTCAATCCCTGGTCTGGGAACTAAGATTTGCATGCTGCATGATGTGGCCAAAAGAACAAAAATGAGTAAGCCTATGTCTTTGCCAAGTTACTCAGGGTACATCAGGTGGTTTCTAGAACTTTGGTAGGAAGTATATACTAATGTACTCCTAGTACTCTTGCCTGGAAAATCCCATGGGTGGAGGAACCTGGTAGGCTGCAGCCCATGGGACTGCGAAGAGTCGGACATGACTGAATGACTTCACTTTCACTTTTCACCTTTATGCATTGGAGAAGGAAATGGTAACCCACTCCAGTGTTCTTGCCTGGAGAATCCCAGGGACGGCAGAGCCTGGTGGGCTGCCGTCTGTGGGGCTGCACAGAGTCGGACACCACTGAAGCGACTTAGCAGCAGCAGAGAACATGGAATCTCATTCCAACAGGACTGGCTCATGACAATGCTGGAGTGTGTGAGTCAACCAAGAGATGATTCCAGGAGTCCAGAAACCAAGCTGGGAATGTGATGGGTGACATGTCACCAGGGGGTGACATGCAAAGTCTGGACAACTCTAGGCCAGGCGGGGGCAGGTTCCAGTTAAACTGTGCCCGCTTGTAAGGTCTTCTGTGCTACTCTGAAAGGCCACAACCTTCTTTTTAAAGGTGAAGAAGGATAAACAGATAAGGATAAATTTTCATCTTACAGATGGGAGCTTTGCATTTGAAGCCAGTCATTTCTAAGAGAGACAGAGAGGTAATTATGGGAAGAACTGACTAGTAGTGCACTGTGCCCTCTCTGCAGTCTTCTGTCATGCCCAGAGCACGCACTTTATTGATATTGTTGTTGTTAACATTGTTTTCTAGTAACATGTTTGGCAACTTGATTCTTGTTTTTTGATAACATGGTCTTAAGGGTTGAGGCAGTGCCAAATACACAGTAATTGAATGTGTAATTTGTTGACTGAATAAATGTATCAGTAGAATGCATTGAGGGCTACCCCGGTGGCTCAGTGGTAAAGAATCCACCTACCACTGCAGGAGACAAGGGTTCGATCCCCAGATCAGGAAGATCCCCTGGAGAAGGAAATGGCAGCCCACTCCAGTATTTTTGCCTGGGAAATCCCATGGATACAACAGCCTGAAGGGCTATATAGTCCATGGGGGTCACAAATGGAGTCAGACATGACTTAGTGATTCAACAGCAATCATGTACTGAAGTTTTGAAACACTTGGCAAATCTTACAAGAATCAAATTTCTGACTTTTTGGTGAAATTTTAAAATTGATTCTACTTGGTCATTCTATTTCTATATTTTCTCTAAGATGCATATTTAATTCACATTTGAATATCACTGAAACTCTGATGCAGCTTATGGTTGGTGCTTTTCATAATATCAGCAGTATTTTTCTTTACTAATGGTTTGCACATAATGAATGGCAAGTCTAAAACGGAATATGTTTCTTAGATTCGGTAAGCTATAAAAATAATATATAAGCTCACCTTGATAATGCATGTGCTGCCATGTGTATAGGACAGAATAATGGAATAATGGAAAGAGCATGGATTTTATATCAAAAGAATTTTATTGGGAATCCTGGTTCTGCCTTTTTTTTGAAAATCTGAGCAAAGAGCTTGCCCTGTCATTAGTCTTTGAGCCACAGTGCTCTTATCTATGTGATGGGAATAAAGCACTCATATTAGGGATCTGTGCTAAATAGATAATTTAATGAGCAAAATAAATTATTTTATTTACAAATTTAAATTTATAATATTTTCTCATTTAAAAATTTATTAATAATAATTTAATGAGCAAATTCAGCCAATTCCTCCTTTTTTTCTCTCAGTCTCCTTCACCAGCTTACATGTGCTTTAGACCTGCCCTGTCAGGTAGGAACATGTAACTTCCATTTTACTGGTTCAGAGAGATAGGCTTAGCAGCACAGGTGAGTTACGAGAGAGACCTCCCTGGAGTTTTGATTTTCCCATCCCCTAGTGCTGCATTCGACTTCTCACAGGTAACTGTCGACTTTGGTGAGAGCTTAGCTAGTTTTTTGTTGATAAGTTTTCTTAGGCAGCCTGGGTAACAATTTTACACAATACCTTAATAACAATATCATACACTATATCCTTTCTGGAAAGGATTTTAGCTCTTGCCCTCATCCTGTAAACAAGGATGGGCCTCTATTTAAAGAGGAGGAAAAGGAAGAAGGAAAAGGATATTGTATCACCTGGCCTAGCAATTTCTGAGCCAGATGTTTTCCTCATCTCATTGTTCACCAGAAAATTGGTTCAAGATGGTATAAACCACATGTTCAAAAATACTGTGATTCATAAATCAATTCACACTATTCTTTTATTTGGATAGAGCAAACCTATGAGGTGAGACTAAAGATCAGCACTAGGACCTTGGGGCTTAGTGCAAAACCCAAAACAACTTATCAGGATTCTACTGTGATAGACCAATAGACTAATAGGCAATGGATATTAAACCTTCAGGCCTTTAAAGATCCAGGGTGGAATCACTGGTAGATGCTGTGGAAATTGCTTTTATGTTTTCTCACTTTGGCCTGAACATTTTCAATTATAAGGTTTTTTTTTTTTTTTTTAATTTAGCCTCAGCATTTTTTTCTATTTGGTAATCACATTTTTTTAAATTAAGCTGCAAATGAATCAAATAACAAGGAAATTGACTTGATTTAATAATAAAACTTTACCAAAATTAAATGAAAATGATGTGCTTTTCATTTGAAATGGCAATCAGGTTTCTGAGTGAGCCTAACCCACTTCAGCAAGGGCGAGCTCTATGATTAGGGACTAAGCACTGATGCATGTTAAAGCTTTAGTGCCCCTATAGATGGCAGATTAAGAGAAAAAAATAATTTGAAAGGGCCTAGCAAGTATCTGAAACTTGATAGTTGCTCAGAAAATTCACCTTTCCCATCTTTCTTCTTCTTTTTTTAAGTTTAGGCTGCATTGCAAGCAAGACTCTTCTTTAAAAAAATTCATCTTATTTTTTTGCTGCACTGTAGGGCATGTGGGATCTTAGTTCCCTGACTAGGGATCAAACCTGAGTCTCCTGTATTGGACCACCAGGGAAGTCCTGTTCTCTTCTGTTTTAATCCCTCACTCTTGATTGAAAACTTTCGTTGTCTGGGGACCTCTCTGGTGGCCCAGTGGATAAGAATCTGCCTGCCAATGCAGGGAGCACTGGTTTGATCCCTGTTTCAGGAAGATTCCACATGCCATGGGGCAAAGCCTGTGCACCACAGTTCCTGCAGTCCATGCACCTAGAGCCCATACTCTACAACAAGACAGGCCACCACAATGAGAAAGCCCACGTGCAGCAACAAAGACCTGTTGCACCCTAAAATAAATAAAAATGAAAACCTCCCATTGTATGAAATAGTTTGGAAGTTTAACAGATCTAAGTGGACTTGCAGTGTAGCAATGAAGCATCTTTAAGAAATGGGTAAATGCTCCTCCTCACCAATGAGGCAGGCACAAGAATAAACCCTTTGGGTGACCAGTTCTCTTGTGGGAGAGCTGGGTTGAGACCCCAAGCTTTTCCTCACCTACTAGCTGTGCCCCGGTGTTTCATAACTGTGTGTTGCCTGAGGCCTTCCTGCTGTGGGGAAATGACAGCTGTCCTCTCAAACAACTTTGTGTTTAACCGTTTGTGTCTAAAATCTGATCTCCATTCATCTAGGTTAGAACCCCTTTCTCTTCTGTTCCCATTTCCAAATATTTACCGGTTCCTAAGAGAGTCTTGGAGAAGGCAATGGCACCCCACTCCAGTACTCTTGCCTGGAGAATCCCAGGACGGGGGAGCCTGGTGGGTTGCCGTCTGTGGGGTCGTGAAGAGTCGGACACGACTGAAGCGACTTAGCAGCAGCAGCAAGAGAGTCTACTGCTGCCGTCTGTGCATTGCCATAGCTGTAGGTGGCATGGATTGAGAACGAACGTGAAGGACAGACCTGTTGTAATACTACTGCACTCTCCTAACTGATAAGCTCTACTGTACTGACCCACTGGGTCTCTTTCCATCTTTTTCCTCTCATCCATGCTATTTATAGCTATCATAATGTCCTTCCTTCTAGTAGAAGTGATTATGTCATTCTTTCAATAACCTTTGATTATTCCCCATTGCCTATGGAATGTGGACTATTTGCAAGGTACTGGAAGTCCCTAAACATCTGGTAGGCATTTACATACTTCTGTGTTTAATCTTCCTCTCCTGTCTCCCTTTCCCCGTTCGCATTCTTTACAGTGATTTGCCTGTGAACACGCCTTGCCTTTGTATAAGCAGTCATCCAGAACCTTTGCCTCTTTTGCTCTGTTTCCTTGTAAAAAGCCATGCTTTGCCCACCCTAATTGGAGCCCTAATGGGCTGTTATGACTTAATGTATGTTAATAGCATTTTCTTTGATTGTAAAATAATCAATGTTTAAGGCAGAAAGCTTGGGGGAAAAGTACACGTGCACAGTAATGGTGCCTTCTTCCTCGCGACCTTAATAGATCTTGGATTTACCTCCTGTGAGTTGTTCTCTTAGCATTTGGGTATGCTTTTGTTTATTTTTTTACTTACTGTACAATGCTTGATAGTGTCAATATATACACGTTCGTCCGCCCTACCTAAAAGTGCAGTGGAACTGGGCTGGGTCTGACTCCCTTAGCTTATCTATCTGAAGGGGGCCAGTGGCTATGCATGTGACTTCAGTGGTGAAACCATGGGCTGTTGGAGAACTCTCTTTCTTTTAGAGGCAGTCCTGCTAGTTTTCCTCAAAGTGCTCCAGCAGGCCATTGCTGGTGGCTAGTAACTGCTCTTGGGACATTTGAGGGGTCTCTGCTGGGCTCGTTTTGTGCCTCTAGTTCACATGGAGGTGGCAGAACATCTGCTCTGGCCTCACACCTTTGAAAAAGGCTTTTAACGTGTTTGATGGTGCCTCTGTCTGGTTTCTTTTGATTACCTTCTAATATCTGAATGCTTATAATGGACTGTGTGGCTGTCTCTCTCAAAAGAAAAGCCCTAGAGGGTTCTGCCCATTTCACTTTGTTTTCTCTAAGTGATGTATTTCCTTGTTCATCACAGCTTTATTTTGATGATCGATGGAAGTATTACTTTTGAGAGGGGCAGACCGGCAGGAAGGAGAATTCTGATACGTCTCAGTTTTGTTATAAAAAAATGTGGCTCTGCTGCCTTGATTTGAATACCTGATAACTACAGTGGTATAAATTTCCCAGAACATCACAGAATGTGATTTAAACTCAAGACTTTGAAGGTTATATTCACTTTCTGGAAAAAAAAAAATTAAGAGGAAGAGGCAATGTGATATAAAGTGTGTTTGGAAACTAAAAGAATTATCTACCTTTGTCATACTGTCTTTCTGCTTTTCTTCTGTCATTCCTGCTTTCTTTTGTCATGCCACTTTGTGATAAAAGCTGTTCTTTATGAATATATCCAGTTTACAGTGTTTGTGGATATTGGATGTATATGTAAAATGTATTGTGACATGCTTGGAAGGATGAGGACTGGAAGAAATTTTATTATATTTATTGTTACTCATTAATCTTTACCTGCAGGAATGTGACATATCTAATATTAAACACATAATTTCATTATTAGGAAAGAAAAAATATATATCTTACAGACTTTTAAAGAAAAATGCAAAACTGAAATATAGTTAGCAGGAAGATAGGTTGATAATGGAAAATAATGTATTTTTTCCTTTAGTGTAATTCAAATTCTTTGACCTTTTGAATTGTAGAGAACCTTATGGATTTTGAGGAGGGTATGGACGGGGAATAGAAATTTTAAAGACATTGTTTAGGAGTGATTCACAAGAACTAGATGTCTGTTCTTACAATCGACATTTTGATTGACCCAAGGACTGTGTGTTGAGGCAATCCTTGAGCCTGGGCAGCTACACTGTCAGGAAGTATATATTCTGGAGGCAGGATATGATGTTTTCCTCAACTGTTATGAGTCCTGACTCTGTAACCATCTGCCTGCCAGCTTTTGTCTAGCCTTTTATTCCTTAGTAGCTGCTTCTGTAACGGAAGTAGTTTGGAGTAGGTATAGTTAACCTCTCCTGCTGCTAAGTCGCTTCAGTCGTGTCCGACTCTGTGCGACCCCATAGACGGCAACCTATCAGGCTCCTCCGTCCCTGGGATTCTCCAGGCAAGAACACTGGAGTGGGTTGCCATTTCCTTCTCCAATGCATGAGAGTGAAAAGTGAAAGTGAAAGTCGCTCAGTCGTGCCAGACCCTTAGCTACCCCATGGACTGCAGCCCATCAGGCTCCTTCGTCCGTGGGATTTTCCAAGCAAGAGTACTGGAATAGGGTGCCGCTGCCTTCTCCGATAGTTAACCTCTGGCCAACCTCAAAACAGACTCAGTTTGAGTCTGCTTTAAAATTTTGGAAAGCCAAAATCCTCCTGATTATAGCTATGTTCTTTGAGCCTTTGTAAGAAGCCAGCTAGCCAAATTATTAAATAGAATGAAGGTAAATAGCTGTGTAAGATATTTTCAGAGCAATATTTCAGGAGCACAGACAATTTTAGGGCTAGGATATTATGTGAGGAAAACTTTCTCAATTAACATTTGGGTGGAAATCCTTTTTAGTAATGTGTAGAGCAATGGTTCTTCATCTTTTTGGAGGCTTATCGAGAATTCTAAAAGCATATGGGTGTTGGTTCAAAACAAAATTATTATAAACAATTATGCTAAAATTTTTAAAAATAATTTTTTATTTCATTGGGCATGTATTCTTTCACAGTGAAATAAATTTCCAATGAAATAAGTAAATTATAACAAATGAAGAAAATTCGTAATGACCAATGAAGCCTGTATATTATACCATAATTTTGCAAAGAGAATATTTCAATGATTATAGATTTTAGTAAATGTAAAACAAATCAAGTTAGTAGTGTTTTTCTTTAAATTTAAATAAAAAACTATGGCTCACTTATTTGAGAAAAAATTATTCCCTAAAGGCAAAAACAAAATCCCAACTGGTCAAACAAGAAACAAAGCAAATTCTTCCCCAAATAAATTTTAATACAAAGACTGCTTTTCGACCAAATAATGCATATATTTTTTTAATATATAATTCCTTTGATTTTATTTTGATAACAATTTCTGTAAACACTAGTTCTCAAAACCATGTAGCAGAAGTGTAGAAAATTTAAATTCATATGACTTGTTCTGCTACACAGGCTTATGGCAAGACTGGCCCATCAAGAATCCTAGGAGACCTTCAGTTGAAGTCCTGTTAGGAAGTCAAGAACTGTTACTCTCTCATTCATCTGAGTAGAAGCAAACTTGAAAAAGAGTTCTCCTGAGATGTTTGTTTGCTGAGAAACTGAGAAGTAGTTGTCTTTCTCTACATTAGCAATCAATTATGGCATTCAGAAATTTGTCTAGTATTTCAGTTTCTGACCTCTGTGAACATGATGGCTGCTGGGCCAAAGCAACTCTGCTTGTTCTACAACTTGAAAATGAAAAGATTTACTCATTCAACTGACCAGAAATAATTACTTTTAAATGAGCCAAACTCCCTGATTAAATTCCTCTGTGAGATTATCTTGACGGTTTCCCTTTTCTCTTTAAAAATAGAAAACAAAACAAAACAAATCTTCTCCATGAAATAGTCGAAACATAGCTAGACAGTCTTTAGAAAACTAGTGAAGCCCTGTGTATCAAAGCGAAGCTAATATTTTCCTAATATTTATTGACACCACCCTTTTGAAAAGTTAGTGGTCAGAGTCCACGGTCTGATGATGTTGACAATTTGCATGGTTCTAGAATAGTTTTTGCTTGTATGTGTAGAGAGCACTGATCCATAATTACATATGAGTCTAATTTCTTCATACCAGAAAGCAAAACCAGAAGTATTGCCCTACATTCTAGGTGCTTCTTCTATTAGCTGGTTAATAAGACTTATTTTCCCCCAGTAAAATTATTTTATACCATTTTGGAGACTTTTTTTTTTTTTTTGGAACTTTTTATTTTGTACTGTGATAAAGCCAGTTAACAATGTTGTTAGGGTTTCAGGTGAACATTGAAGGGACTCAGCCATACATATACATATCCACTATCCCCAAACCCTCCTCTCACCTGGGCTGCCACATAACATGGAGCAGAGTTCCACGTGATATGCAATATGTCCTTGTTTGTTATCCATTTTAAATATAGCAGTGTGTACATGACCATCCCCGATTCCCTAAATATCCCTTCCCCACTTAGTTCAGTTTCTAAGTCTGTAGTCTCTTTCTATTTTGTAAGTAAGTTCATTTGTGTCATTTCTTTTTAGAGTCCACATAAAAGGGATGCCATACAATATTTCTCCTTATCTGTCTGATTTACTTAGAATGACAATCTGTAGATCCATCCGTGTTCCTGCAGATGGCCTTATTTCTTTCTTTTGAATGGCTGCGTAATATTCCATTGTATAAATACACTGCATCTTCTTTATCCGTTCCTCTGTTGATAGACATTTAGGTTGTCCCCACGTCTTGGCTACTGTAAACAGTGGTTCAGTGAACATTGGGGTATCTGTATCCTTTTGGATCATGTTTTTCTCCAGATATATGCCCAGGAATGGGATTGCAGGGTCATATGGTAGCTCTATTTTTAGTTTTTCAAGGAACCTCTATACTGTTCTCCATAGGGGTTGTACCAGTTTACATTCCTACCAACACTGCAGGAGGTTCCCTTCTCTTTGGAGACATTTCTAACCTTAGAGATTTCCCAAAGTGCTTATAAAATAGAAATCCTTCTTTGATAGTATCTTCACAGTTTTAGCAAGCGTTTTGGTCAATAAAAATAGTATCACTACTCTAGGACCTCTCTAAAACTTTGATAAATAAAATGAAAACTTAGTTATTTTATTTAAAATAAAAACTAAACTTTAATAGAACTATAGTGCTTTCCTTCAATATTCAGCTTCCCAAATCTTTCCCAATCATCATGGCTTCTTTTACTCGATAAGGAGATAAGCATTCTTTGCAGTCTACTTCAGAACGAGGCTTTTGTACTAGGGCAAACCTAAGTACTGCTATACTTTTAGATATTTCAAGTTGAATCTTTGTTCATAAGCAAAATACTACCTTTCCAGAACGTACCTACCTCCAAAATATACTTCAGTCTCCCTGACTTGGTGCTGTAAAATGGAAGTGTTTTGCAACACAGGTTCCAATGTATTTAGCAATGAAGAGAAAACCAAAGGAGAGTTTAAGATCAGTGCTTTTACTTATAGCCGGTAATTTTCAGTTTAGACTAGTTTTGGCAGGAGGTGGAGTTGGTTTCTTTGTTGCTAAATTCTGTCCAACTCTTTGCACCCCATGGAATGTAGCCCCCCAGGCTCCTCTGTCCATGCAATTTCCCAGGCAAGGATGCTAGAATGGGTTGCCATTTCCTTCTTCAGGGACTCTTCCCAAATCAGGGATCGAACCCACATCTCCTACTTTGACAGGAGGATTCTTTACCATTGAGCCACCTGGGAAGCTCTGGAGGTGGATTTACCATGAAGCTAAATGAAGTTAACCCACCAGTCTTGCTCTTGCTAAGCCCCTTCCAAAGCCCCATATCTAAGAAATTCTATATGCTTTAGAGTCCCTTGGACTGCAAGGAGATCCAACCAGTCCATCCTAAAGGTCCTAAATATTCATTGGAAGGACTCATGCCAAAGCTGAAACTCCAGTACTTTGGCCACCTGATGCGAAGAACTGACTCATTTGAAGAGACCCTGATGCTGGGAAAGATTGAGGGCAGGAGGAGAAGGGGACGACAGAGGATGAGATGATTGGATGGCATTACCGACTCAATGGACATGAGTTTGAGTAAACTCCGGGAGTTGGCGATGGACAGGGAGGCCTGGCATGCTGCAGTCCATGGGGTTGCAAAGAGTTGGACACAACTGAGCAACTGAAGTGAACTTAGGGTCCATAAACCTAGATCAGTCTTAGCCTGGTGTTTTAAACCTTTTTTTAATTAAAAGAAAAGGATGTTTATAATCATAATGGCCAGAGGACTTTCCCTTCAGTTCTATGAGCAGAAACAGTTTTAGATATGACAACATAATAATGATGACCTTGTACAGTAGGATATACACTATGCCACACTCCCCTAGTAATTTGACATAAAAAAAGAAATTCCAGGAAAGAAAACAAAACAGGAAACAAAACTAATGTGTTTAAGGCTAACTAAATGTTCCTCTCCATAGCACTTCCTTTACATCAGTGTTCCATTTGGTTTAACACTTTAGATGTGCTATAGATTATTTTACCTGATTAATTATCCATGTAGACTTTTCCATAAAATAGTTGCAGAACAGCTGTGACCTTTATAATGTNAGTGAACTTAGGGTCCATAAACCTAGATCAGTCTTAGCCTGGTGTTTTAAACCTTTTTTTAATTAAAAGAAAAGGATGTTTATAATCATAATGGCCAGAGGACTTTCCCTTCAGTTCTATGAGCAGAAACAGTTTTAGATATGACAACATAATAATGATGACCTTGTACAGTAGGATATACACTATGCCACACTCCCCTAGTAATTTGACATAAAAAAAGAAATTCCAGGAAAGAAAACAAAACAGGAAACAAAACTAATGTGTTTAAGGCTAACTAAATGTTCCTCTCCATAGCACTTCCTTTACATCAGTGTTCCATTTGGTTTAACACTTTAGATGTGCTATAGATTATTTTACCTGATTAATTATCCATGTAGACTTTTCCATAAAATAGTTGCAGAACAGCTGTGACCTTTATAATGTTTAAGAGCTCAGGTTCGATGGTTCTATACTCAGTCTTACATGTCCTGGTTCTGCCATGTACTAATGGAGTAACCTCACATTCTTCTCAAAGTGGGAAGAATTCTAATGTTGATTTCCCAGACTTGTGCCAATTAAATGAGAGGCTATGTGTACCACGTCTAGCAAAAAGCAAGTGCTCAAACATGAGGTATTGTTACTTATTGGTAGTAAACTCTTTATCTTCTTGGTCTCCAAAATCACTGGGGATGGTGACTGCAGCTATGAAATTGAAAGACGCTTGCTCCTTGGAAGAAAAGCTATGACAATCCTAGACGGCGTATTTAAAAGCAGAGACATCACTTTGCTAACAAAGGTCTGTAGAGTCAAAGATATGGTTTTTCCAGTAGTCATGTATGGATGTGCGAGTTGGACCATAAAGAAGGCTGAGAGCCAAAGAATTGAGGCTTTTCAACTGTGGTGCTGGAGAAGACTCAAGAGTTCCTTGGTCTGCAAGGAGATTAAGCCAGTCGATCCTAAAGGAAACCAACCCTGAATATTCATTGGAAGGACTGATGCTGAAACTCCAATACTCTGACCACCCAATGCGAAGAACTGACTCACTGGAAAAGACCCTGATGCTAGGAGAGACTGAGGGCAGGAGAAGGAGGAGGCGACAGAGGATGAGATGGCTGGATGGCATCTCTGACTCAATGGACATGAATTTGAGCAAACTCTGGGAGATGGTGAAGGACAGGGAAGGCCTGGCACGCTGCAGTCCTTGGGGTTGCAGAGTCAGATATGACTTAGTGACTGAACAACAACATCATTTATTGGTAGTAGGCTTTTAGCTGTAGGATTTTTTTCCAGGTGTTTATCAGGTGTTTGCCAGTAGCCTCTGGCAAAAGCAGTTAGAAATCTTCCCAGGCATGACTAGTATTTTTTCCCTGGAGGAATCCTTAAGAAAATACCTTTGAGAATAATTAGACTTTTTAGAGCTGTCCAGAGAGAGAGACAAGGCTTTTTCCTTGTTACTCCAGCGACAGAATTAGTAATAATAAAGGCAGTTTTCAAGGGAGTAGGTTTCGATTCTGTGTATGGAATAATTTTCAGTCACAGCTCCTCAGTGAGAATTGGCTCACTTGCAAGCTCACAGAATTATTCATACAAAAGCTTGATAAGACATAAGGCGGGAGGTATTCGAACACTCCCTCTTGATTAGTTAATTCTGTTGTAGGAATCTAGGTTTTATCACCTATGTAAAACTTTAACTTCAGTTGATGATTAAGTTACCCAAGTTCTTGCTAAATTATTGGAAACTGAGTTTAGCTTTACCTATTGAAAGGTCAGTTTTCACATCACCCTGTGCTATTTATTGTTACTTATTGGTTGCTGCTGCTGCTAAGTCACTTCAGTTGTGTCCGACTCCGTGTGACCCCATTGATGGCAGCCCACCAGGCTCTCCCGTCCCTGGGATTCTGCAGGCAGGAATACTGGAGTGGGTTGCCATTTCCTTCTCCAATCCATGAAAGTGAAAGTAAAGTCGCTCAGTCATGTCCGACTCTTCGCCACCCCATGGACTGCAGCCCACTAGGCTCCTCTGTTCCTGGGATTTTCCAGGTGAGAGTACTGGAGTGGGGTGCCATTGCCTTCTCTGTACTTATTGGTAGTAAACTCTCTTTTGTGGGGCTTCAAAATCACTACAGATGGTGATGGCAGCCATGAAATTAAAAGATGCTTGCTCCTTAGAAGAAGAGCCGTGACAAACCTAGACAGTGTATTAAAAAACAGAGACATCACTTTGCTAACCAAGGTCCGTATAGTCAAAGCTATGGTATTTCCGATAATCATGTACGGATATGAGAGTTGGACCATAAAGAAGGCTTCCAATTATCTTACAGTGTTTGTTTGAATATAAACATCCTCCTTAGTTAATTCCATTTAAAATGACAGAAACCAATTTAGGAAAAATTATACAAATATGTTGATCTGTTGCGGTTTTGGTACCCTCCAAATATAACTCCATACTACTAACGAGGCTCCTAAATCAGAATATGAAAACCTGTTAATAAATTCCTTGATACTACTAGCATTGAAGCTAAGAATTTTATTCATTATTTTTGAATATGACTGTCAAATTATCTCAGGCTGCAGTACTATCTCCACCCTATTTTTCACAACTGATTAGGGTACATAAATTACAGCTTCCTTTTCCTCCCTAAGTCATTTAGTACATCCCATTTGAAGGGAATGAATGAAATGAATGTTTCAACCATCTTGATGTTGTTAATTACTTTGTGATATGTTTCATAACAGGAAAGACTTTGGCATGCCATCAATAGCTTGGAATAGTAACATCTTCAAGGATGTTAGGTTCTTAGCATTTATTTAAAAGTGGTTAAAGAAGAGAGTAAAATAATAATTTTTTTTTTCCATAAAATGTATCCCTTGAGGAAGAGTATGAGGGACAGACTAGCTAATTCTTGGTAGGCTTTTAGGTGTTAAACAAAAAGCCTTTCAAGAGAACATCTTGGTAGTAAGATTTGCTTCTGTGATGGTCATAAGAAAATTCTGAAAACTATTCTTCATCTATTTGAGCTTGTATTTGAAGTTGAACACACCAGGGCACAAGCTGTCTCCCTGTTACAGGAAACATTCTCAGATCAGTAACAACAGAGCTTATTAGGAGGAAAAGAGGAGGAGTCCAGAAGATTTCCATGTACCTGAAAGTTAACTTAAGAGGATTCAAATTTTATGTACCCAAACTATGTAAATCAATTTGTACCACATTTTATTTTATGCCTCACAAAAGTTAAGAAACTTGGCTACTGTGAACCCAAATGTTATTTTGGCTTGCTCAGTGGCAAAGAATCTATCTCCAAGCAGGGGATACAGGAGATGAGAGTTCGATCCCTGGGTTGGAAAGATTGCCTAGATGAGGAAATGGCAACCTACTCCAGCATTCTTGCCTGGAAATGCCATGGACAAAGGAGGCTGGTGGGCTATAGTCCACGGGTTCCCAAAGAGTCAGACTGGACTGGATGACTTGAGCACACACATAGCCTATGAACCCAAGTATTATTTTGAGTTAGTAGTTATGTTTTGATTTACACATTGTGATTTGCTTGTTATTAAACAAATGGAGAGCCTATAATTAGGTACAGATATAACTTAATCATCATTTTGGTTAAAACCAGACAAAAGGTCCCTTTATCAGCCTTTATCAAAATGGCTGTCTGGGGAGGCCTTACAAATAGCTGTGAAAAGAAGAGAAGCAAAAAGCAAAGGAGNCAAGGATAAAAGGGATTTGCTGCTTGTGCTTTGGGTATGTTATTTTATTTTCTGTCTTTTTAAGTATTTTGTCTGAGAGCTCATAACGTGTTTTCAACCTTTTTTTTTTTTGGTAGTGCACTAAGGGGATAGTAGCCTTTCAGCAGTAAGCAGACAGCAATGCCAGCCCCTTATTGTCCATAACTTGGACTCCGCTTGACAGTTCAAATTGCCAGAATTGTGCCGACTTAGCACATTCTCCAGAGACTTTACTCTGGAATGGCCTGAGGATGTGAGCTGAATTTTGGATGTTGAGTGAAAAGAACCTTAGGGACATTGAGGCCTGACCTCTCCTTTCTACCTTGACTCAAATCCCAGGAATTAGGCTTTTTTGCAAGATCTTTTCTAGGGCTTTGCGTATTGAGATATGGAGACTTTATCCTGTGTTTGGAGCTTAGCTGCCTGTTGTGGGTGACCGATACTTGAGTGGGTTGTGGGGACAAAGGAGGGGAATGGATGGGTCATTCTCAGCCTTGTTGTCACTCAGTTGTGTCCGAATTCTGAGACCCCATGGACTGTAGCCCGCCAGCTCCTCTGTCCATGGGATTCCCCAGGTAAGAACCCTGGAGTGGGTTGCCATTTCCTTCTCCAGGGGATATTCCCAACCCAAGGATGGAACCTGCAGCTCCTGCTTTGGTAGGTGGATTCTTTACCACTCAGCCACAGGAAACCCCCCATTTTCAGCTTAGGTTAGAGCCAAGTCAAGAGGCTGCAGGGTGGGCAGCTGCTCAGAGTGAGTGTTCTCCATGGGGTGGCAGCACAAGATGTTTTTCAGGTCCCCCTTCCCCTCTACTGGATGCCATATTGCTTGCCCATACTGGCGCCAGTTCCCACCAGATTCCCACCTGAATCAGAGTCCTCTGCTGGAGAAGATGGGAGTCTTTGTTTTAGGGCTGGGAGAAAAGGCGAGAAAAGGGACAGTCCTTTTTTGCTTTTACCCTTAAGCACATGAACTAATTTATCAGATAAGCTCAGTGTTTCTTTGGGAGGCACCTTCTTTCCTTTGGAAGGGTTGAGATATTGCAGTTGGGGTAGGTGGAGGGAGGAGGGATTTGAAGGAGGAATGGCATCAGGAGTGATTCCTTAAAGATGACGGTGAGGGAGAGGCAGTACACAGGGCTTTGGCTCTGGCTGGGGTGCTCAGCTTGTACTTTAAGCACTGGCAAGCTGCCCCAAGGAGCAAGGTAGATGCCTATTTTAAAAAGCACTTCAAAAATCAACCAAACCAAAATAAAACCTCTGAAAAAGAGACAGAAGTTAGACTCTGTGTCCACCTATGTAACATTTGTTGAAGGCAGCACAGAAGTCTAATTTGGCTTTTTGTAAGACTTTGTCTCTTCTTTGATGAACTACTTTGATGAACTACTTATTCAAAAGTTCAATTAGATGAACTCATTAAATGCCATTTGATAAGTATAAAGGATTATATATATGATTTAGGATATTTATAGAGTGAGTTTTAGACCTAAGTTACCAAATCCTTTTTTTTTTTTTTAATTGTTCTTTTGGTCTTTGGGAAAGCTGAGATAGTAAGGAGCTAATTTTGTAAGTTATCTGTTAGTCTAAAATTCCCTCCATTCCATTCCATTATCCCTCTTTTTTGACATAGTCATTGTTTATTTGATTAAGGAATTCTTGCTACTCTTGTTTTTGCTGTGTGTGTGTGCTCAGTTGTGTCTGACTCTTTGCGACCCCATGGGCTGTAGTCCACCAGGCTCCTCTGTCCTTGGAATTTTCCAGACAAGAATACTGCAGTGGGTTTCCATTTCCTAGTCCAGAGGATCTTCCCCACCCAGGGATTGAACCCACATCTCTTGTGTCTCCTGCATTGGCAGGTGATTCTTTACCACTGTGCCACCTGAGAAGCTCAGCCCTGGTTAGAGTCTTTCAAATAGTTACAGAATCCTGCTTTCAATTTTTTTGTATTATATTTTTTCTTGAGAACATTAGGATTTGAAGAAATATGCTAATACTAGTTCTGACTGAGTTGTACATAGTCAAATGTTTCCAAAGGAAACCACTTTTTATGAGTAGCTATATTTATAAGACTTTGTTTACTTGTTAATTTTCAAGTAGGTTTTTTAATGTTTACTTTTGCAAAGCAGTTTTTCAAAAAATACTGCATTTTGGCTATCCTTAGTATTCTGCCTTGACTTTCCTGTCATTTTAAGAAGAGTTGTTTGTTTTGTTTGCTTCCTATCAGTTTTTGCTGATATTTGATAAATATTAACATCAATAGTACCGTCTATGGGCAGCCCACTCCAGTGTTCTTGCCTGGAGAATCCCAGAGATGGGGGAGCCTGGTGGACTGCCGTCTATGGGGTCGCACAGAGTCGGACACGACTGAAGCGACTTAGCNGATATTTGATAAATATTAACATCAATAGTACCGTCTATGGGCAGCCCACTCCAGTGTTCTTGCCTGGAGAATCCCAGAGATGGGGGAGCCTGGTGGACTGCCGTCTATGGGGTCGCACAGAGTCGGACACGACTGAAGCGACTTAGCAGCAGTAGCAGCAGCATGGGGTCGCACAAAGTCGGACACTATTGAAGCGACTTAGCAGCAGTAGCAGCAGCAACATTAACAGTATTTTTCTTCTTACTGAACCTCTGACTCTAGCTATCATGAGATATTTTTATGTCTTCCATGAGTTACATGTATGGTGTTCCTCATGAAAGATTTTGTTTTGTTGAAGCCATTTGCCATTGGTGTTGGGCAGGCAGAACCAAGAGGCACTAGGTCACAGTGACATAAACCCTGAAGCTCTGGGTGTGGGGGCCAGGCTGCATGGGGTTGAATCCCAATTCTGCCAGTTACTAGCAGCTTGGCCTTAGAAAGATTATTGAACTGTCTTGTAAATTGAACTTCATGGTAGTACTCACTTCACAGGGAGGATTAAGTGGGAAGATCCGTGTAAAGCCCATAGAACAGGGGAGAGTTTATGGCTAGCCGCTGCTTTTTTTCCACAGTAGATATAGAAAAAGAACTTAGTGAGCTTTGTGGTGTACAACATATTCTTTTTCATTTCAGAAGTATTTTTACAAATAATATTTTGTCACATGTTAAAAAATATGGCCATGATCCATATGCTTAACTAAGAATGACATAACCAGCAGTTAATGATGTAAAAGTTCAGGCCTTGCAAGTTTAAAAGCCCTTCGAGATGTCCTTTTGATCCAAAGCAACATTTACAATTTGAACTAGTGACAGCCACTTATAACCGGCCTGCCTTGGGGCATTGATGGGCCGTGCTGAGGTCTGTAAACATTGACTTTTAAGGCAGGCTGGAATGTGGTCCTCTTTTGGCAGCTGGACTAATTGCTGCCTCCATGGTTCTGTCCTCCTCCTTTAAGAATTACTGCTTCCGGTGTGCCAAATTAAAGAGTCAAGGGCTCTTTAATTTAAGAAGGGCTGCCACTTTCTTATGTCCTTCAAGTTGAATTTATAACATTAAAAAAAAGTATGATACCACAGATAGAGTTCTTTCCTTTTGAATTTATGTATTTGACATTATATATTTTTGGTGACGGAATGGTGAAGAGTTTTTATAATGAAATTATGTAATATGTGGACTATTTTCCTTGACCTTGGAGTTTAAGGGTGATTTGTCATTCTGATTTTGCAGGAGTTAGTGACCAAATGCATTTTTAACCTGCCCAGATGGATAATTGTTTTCTAGATCAATCTAGTCCCCATTTCCTGGTGTAAGAGTGTTTCTAAAAACTGATTTTCTTTACTGTGTCATTTAAAAGTCCTACTAGTAATTTTCCCTTGAGTTGTTAAAAGACACACCCAGTATTCTAACTACACAGGTCTTACCTTCATTTAGAATTGTGTGGTATTTACCTTCTAACCATCCACATCTGTAAGGTCTCTGATTTTTGTGGGCCTCTTTAAAGTATCTTCATGGGACTTATATTAGGTGTATGTCTTTCAAGTATAAAGATTTATAAATCTCAAGAACCCCACCTTTAAAAAAAAAAAAGCAAAACGAAAGGAACCTACTGAAAACTTTCCTCGACTTCAGTGGCACTCTTACGTTTTTCACCATTTACCCTCATTTCTCTTCTGAGTGAGGCTAGTGCTTTTCAGGGTTTATGGTTGCTCTTTTAAGTTCTTAGTATTTGTCAAGTTTTTGAGATTGTTGCAGCAAAACGAACTCACAAAGACTGATGCATTTAACACTGCTTGTGACAGCTTCCGGATTGCCTGGCAATTAGACCTAAAGAGTTTTTAATAATTGGCCCACCAAAATGAATTACTTTTTTCTCTTGTTTTAAAATTCCTCATTATCTGAAAAATAAAATAAAATAAAATTCCTCATTATCTGTACACCTGAGTATCATTTACAGGTTAGAAAAAGGACCTGGCATCCTAGAGGCCAAGGCTACACTTGTGCCAAGCGTAAGTTCCCTCGGTCCCGTGGTTGTGGATCTGTAAGGTCTCACACTCTTTGGCAGCCTCTGCACTCCTACATCTTGTTTGAATGCTACCCAGAAGTCCAGAGAAGCCTCTCTACTTGTGACCCAGTGGTGGCCCTGTGAGAAAGCTTGCAGCAGCAGAAACTTGAGGCCTCCAGGCAGTTGGTTCGGTGGGGGTGTGGTGGAGGGTGGGCATGGGAAGGGTTAACAGCGTGGCCTCCACGCTTGGTTTGGGGAAGAAGGTGTCCTAGACGAGGTGTGATGCCAGTCCCTTCCTGAACTCTCCCTTCTAGGTGATTTCTTTCCGGACCTAAACCTTTCATTTCATACAAATATTCCGAGATAAAATGGCTTGTTGTCAAAGTTTTAGTCTCTACTGGTATTTAATGACTTTGTTTTACTTTTGATAAGAGGAGATAGAAAGTAAGAAGTTTTCTTGCAGGAGGAGACTGGGCTTTCCCAGTCTATTCAGTGAAGAACCCACCCTCAATGCAGGAGATGCAGATGACAATAATAAGATCCCTGGGGGGCAGCCGGGGTTGGGGGGGGGGATGTCCTGGAAGAGGAAATGGCAACTCACTGTCTTCTTGCTTGAAAAATCCCATAAGTAGAGGAGCCTAGCAGGCTCCATGGGGTCACAAGAGAGTCCGAGGCGACTGAGCACAAAGCATAGCTAGGGACAAGTCAAGGTGTTGGGTGGATTAGGGCAGAGGGAGCAGATGAGATAATGTGTGGATAATTCTGAAGACACATTCTTCTGACTTCTGCATTTGTTGCTAGGAACTGGCTAAGTTTATCCCCTTTTTTGAAAGAAGTAAACAGAAACCATGGAGATCTGCATGATCAGTTACTACATCTGGAGTCGTTACTCAAGTCCACCAAACATCTGAATTTTTGTGTTTAAAAAAAAATGGTGACACGTCATCCCTTTGACACATGCTCTTTCGGTAGTCACTTTTGCAACGAACACTTGTGTCTCTAGGGAAAATGAGGTTTATTGCAGGCATCTGGGTCATAAGGAAAAGACCATGTCTTCTTCCCTCAGGACTGGTCACATGATAAGTTGCTGTCTTTTGGAGACTCTTTTCTGTCCACTGGCTTTATAATCATATTTTGAGCTTGAGCTTGTCTCTTGATGGATGCCCCACTTATGTAGCCCTTTAAGATCTTACATCTCATAGCATATGAGCTAATTTCAAATTTTTGAATGGGGATCAGTTTTGCCCAGTTAATTTTTTTAAGCTGTCCCAGGAAGCCCATGATTTGACCATCTGGGGTCTTTTTAGAGAAGCAGATTCTGTCAATGGGGCAGCTTCCCTCCAGAGGTAACTTGGCATCTTTGGTAAGCTGTTTAGAATTTGATTTGACTCCTCATCTATGAAATGAGTGTGATAAAGTTCTACATCACAAGGTTAATTATAAAGATCAACTGTGTAGCTTTGGAAAGCATTAAAAAAAATGTACACATCAGGAATATTATTGCTGAATTATTTTCAATACTCTTAACTTTTCCCAGGACAGTTCACTTAACCAGAATTTTCATACTGAACTTTTTGCTTTAATTTGCACTTTCCTTTTTTGCTGTGTATTAAATTAAAATGTAAGTTCCTTGATTATGGAGGTCTTGCCTCATTTTGTCTCTTTACTTGGGTTTAGCAAAGGGCTTGACCTACTCTAGGCAGGTAATAAAAATTTGAATGAGTATAAGAGGGAGAAGGGTGTAGTGATTACATGCATAGACTTTGAAACTAGACTGTCTCGGTCAGAGTCCTGGTTCTGTAATTTAATAGCTGTGTGATCTTGGGCAAGTTATTTAGTGTCATAGAGCCTCAGTTTTTTCTTTTCCTTCTGCAAACTGGGCATGCTGCTGCTGCTAAGTCGCTTCAGTTGTGTCCGACTCTGTGCGACCCCATAGACGGCAGCCCACTAGGCTCCTCTGTCCCTGGGATTCTCCAGGCAAGAACACTGGAGTGGGTAGCCATTTCCTTCTCCAATGCATGAAAGTGACAGTGAAGTCTCTCAGTCGTGTTTGACTCTTCACGACCCCATGGACTGCAGCCTACCAGGCTCCTCCGTCCATGGGTTTTTCCAGGCAAGAGTACTGGAGTGGGTTGCCATTGCCTTCTCCAGCAAACTGGGCATATTAATACATAATTGAAGAATTATGAGGTTTGAATGTGTTAGTATATGTGACATTCTTAAGAGTGTTTGTTCTAAAGCACAGTGACCGTTTATGATGAAACAGGGGACAGAGGAGCCTGGCAACTACAGTCCTTGGGGTCGCAAAGAGTCGGACATGACTGAGGGACTAACACTTTTACTTTCAGTCGCAGATGTTGGTGAATTAATCTGGAAATACTGCTAGAAAGCATCTTTGAAGCTGAGTTGTAAGTGGTTTGGGAAAAGAATGTTTGCTTTAATACATATGCAGTATAATTTCTTAATTTGAGAAATAGTATTTTGGAATAAGTTTAAGATATTTATAAAGATATCTCAGATTCTAGGGACGGGGGAGCCTAGTGGACTTACTGTCTGTGGGGTTGCACAGAGTCGGATACAACTGAAGCGACTTAGCAGGAGCAGCAGCAGCAGCAAGAATACCTATCTTGAAAAAGGGCTTAAAGGGTACTGAACCCTTGTTAGGCCCAGGTGACTGTTTTTAACAACTTTTTGTAGTTTGGGTGGATATAAATTTCTAAATCATTTGTTACTCTTAATAATGTGGAAAATCATCTCATGTAGAGCAAAGAACAGTTATTTGCTAATATTCCTGAAAGACCAAACTGACTTTAGCTTATTTGAATACTTGGAGGTAAAAGCCCCAATGTATCACCATAGCTAAAATATTTGAAGACAGGATAATGTTTACACTTTTCCCCCTTAAAATGTACCTGTGTACTTTCTGAACAGCTCTTGATCTTACAACCGAGCAGTGATATTTCATGGAGCAGAGCTAAACTGAAGGTGTGATATCCGCAGCCCAGATCCTCACAGTTACCCCTGAGCTGCATCCCGTTTCCCATTTAGTGCACACATTTAAAGACTGTCTATTGATTTTTCTCTTCCTCTGTACCATACTGAATACATTACTTTAAACGCTTACTGTGCACTGGGTCTCGCCTAGGAATCTTCTGTCCCCTTAGCCAGTTCTCAAATCCCTCTCATACCTGCTTCAAGTTGCTATTAACTTGGTAGTTCCTGCTTATGAGTTGGCTCACAGAGTAGGCTGTTCTGCCGCCTCCTCTAAGAGACTGGGGACTTTAGTGGTGGGATGGGGGAACCTGGAGGAAGGAAAGAGATGGTGAGCAGGAGAGGGGAGGGAGGTGTAATACACTGAGTTATGCAGAAGCCATTTTCCATAGGCAGAAAAGTAGCATCACAGATGGTAATCAAATCCCTAGAGCTCCAGTTGTGCCATTTTCTGGATTAATAGAGTTCTTTTCACCAGTTGGAAAACTCTAAGCACCATATATTTGTGGCATTGTTGCTATGGGAGAATGTGTCCTGAGTTCCCAATAACATGTTTCAAACTGAAGTAAAATCTTTGAATAAGTTGGGGATGATGTTCTTTGGTGCCTTTTAGGATCTCTGTTAGTTGAGACATGAAAGAGATGTTTTTTCTGCTGCCTTTAGTTCTGTCTTTCTCTAGTACAGTGCACTTCTCAAGGCACACGGGAGCACTGCATACCCTGATGTGTCTTTCCACAGGTCCTGAACATGTGCCTATCCGACTTTAGGGAGCAGGCACTAGCCAAAATTTGTCATTTCTTTGGAAGATTTCGACATGTGGAAATTGTTATATGTTGTGTCTCTAGTTGAATCAGATTAGAACTGTAAAATGTAATTAACTTAAAATGGGAAATGCTTTAATAGCCTGCTGCTGTAAAAGTGAAGCTGTGTAGAAAATTAATGGAGTCCACACTAGCAAGAATTTTTCAAGTTTGAGTGGTTTGGCTGTAGAGATCTGGTTTATCTCTGAATGCTAATGTCTCTCAGATATCATCTATATATTTGGAAAAAAAATAGTAAGAATTATTTATTGTTGATGAGCAGCATAAAATTGAAATCCTACCTAGAACAAGATTTGGATAATTCAGAAAGGCATTAAAAATATATAAATGTAAAATGTCTTAAAATTTTAATTATTCAAAAAATCTTAATATGTATTTTAATAAATAATTGTGAAGATCTTTGCAGAATATATGTAAGCCTAGAATAAAATGAATGTAAGAATTCCTACTCTGAGGGAGCTTGCAATATACTTTGGACGGATTCTGAAACAACATTTTCAGGATCATATTTAGGAAGCCATGGTGTGGTTCTCTTTTTTGAGGTATAAAACTTCACAAAAATTTGTTATTGAGTAATTAAGATTTGGTTTGAGTAGGAAAAGGTGAGTTGGGAACTAAAAGTTGAAAGGAACTTTGTCTATTTATAGGTGGTATAGAAACATGTAACTCGATCAACTTATTCTATAATTAATGTTTAGACTAGAGTTACTAAGTGAGTGTCTTTTCATTTCTTTCTGGTCCAAATAATGCTGTCAAAGCTATGGTCCATCATCTGATAGAAGTTATTTAGATCAAAGTAGAAGTAAGTTTGTATGATATCTTTTGTCTTTTTTTTTTTTTTTTAAGTAAATCATTGATTGTTAAAATGGGGGTATATATGCTTTAATATCTCCAGGCTGAAATGTTTTTAATTATAGCATTTTTGAATCATTCTGGAATATAGTATACTTACATAATGTCATCAGACTGGATATATTTAGGTAAATGTGTAAGTGTATTAATCCTTCATTGTTAGTTGCTCAGTCATGTCTGACTCTTTGCGACCCCATAAAGACTGTAGCCTGACAGGCTCCTCTGTCTGTGGAATTTTACAGGCAGGAATGGGTAGCCAGCCATTCCCTTATTCAGGGGATCTTCCTAACCTAGGGATTGAACCTGGATCTCCTGCATTGCAGGCAGATTCTTTACTACTGTCTGAACCATCAGGGAAGCCCTATTAATCCTTTGCTCCCCATTTTCTAGAAAAAGGTTTATATACTTAAGAATCAATAGTGGCCTGGCAGATTATATAATAAGTGAAGCAGATGGTTGGAAAATGCAGGCAGAAAAATGTATGTTTAATTAGAAAATGTTAGCTAGAATTTTTAAAAATACTGAGTAAGCCCCCTCAAAATCTGATCTGCAGTTTGGATCTGACCCAGGTACCACTGTATGTGACCCCTATCCTAAAGGTCAAGGTGGTGGTTTCAGTTGTCTGTTGCTGTGTAACATACTACCCAAAACGTAGTGACTTAGCAGTTTTCTCTCTTGATTCTGGAGGATCACAATCAAGTTCTTTCTTGGGATCCATCAAGCAAGGTAGGCTGAGGCATGGGAGTCATCAGAGGCTTCTTTGTGCACAGCTTTGACCTGCGCTGCTGGGTCTTCTTTCTCCTTTTGCAGCTTCTCTGAATGACTGGCTTGGGCTTCCTCACAGCATGGCAGAATCAGAGCAGTCAGACTTCCCACACTCTTGTTGGCTTACCCCAGAATGAGCATCGTAAGACGTCTTGGGTAGAACCTACCAGGCTTCTTAGGGCCTAGCCTCAGAAGTTAACTCAATGCCGCTTGCTCATATTCTGTGGGCTAATGAATCATAGCCCATCTCAAATTTAAGAGCCTGGAGGAACAAGCTTCACCTCCTCTCAGTGAAGGAGAGGCTTACTCAGCTGGGTAACAAGGTCATCTTTGGCAATAAGCTGCTCAGTTATCATTCCAGTCTCTCTGCATCTCCTACTTGCCTTTTCTGGCCTTAGGCCAACTGCTCTTGTAGACAGAAACCTCTGGTCCCTGGAGCTTGACGTCAACGTTTTCCACTAGTATGTGCACATCCTGTGTACACTTATCATTCTGGCCTTGCTTTATTAGATACATTTATGTTGGAAAAATTTTTCTACTCATCAAGAGCATAAATGCCCTAAGCTTAGGCCTAATTTTTCTTTATCCTAAGCACTAGATGGATTCAGTACCCTGTATATCCTAGGAATTTAACTGTATTTGTGCATTGACTGATATTTTGGAAAGACTGAGTTTTATGTTTGCAAAAAATTTAATATAGAGACTTTTCTCTTTTCCACCAAAAAAAAAAAAAATTCTCAAAAATGTTTTTTGCAAAAGGTTCTAAATTTAATTTTAGGTACAAGTGGATTTGAATTTGGAAAGAATAATCCTAAGAAATGAGATCTTCCTTGTGAAGAACACGTTCCCTCTATTTGATAGCAGCAGAGTTGCCAAAGGCCCTTGCTTGTTTATATCCAGGGATATTTACTCTAAGGGACTATTGGATACAGATGTAGTATTTTAGAGTACATAATATTTTTGAGATCACATAGTACATATGGAAAATATCCCAGAAGCTGTATAAAATTAATTGCCAGTATTTGAGTTGCTTGGTTTTTCTCCTCCTAGAACATTAGTTAAATTTAGCAGTCGTCCAGTAATTCTTATCACTGCTTGTCAGAATACCTAAATAGCATCACTGTAGAATTTCCTTTCTTTCTGGTTCAGAAACGTTGCTTTACTATACCAGTTATTATATCGTAGTTGCCTCTCACCACACTTCCTTCAGAGTGTTAGTCGCTCAGTCATGTCCGACTCTTTGCGACCCCGTGGACGATAGCCACCCGGCTCCTCTGTCCATGAAATTCTTAGGCAAGTATAATGGAGTGGAATCCTTCTCCAGGGATTGAACCTGAGTCTCTTGCATTGCAGGCAGATTCTTTACTGTCTGAGCCACCAAGGAAGCATTTCTTTAAAAATACTTTGTATCCTCAGCTTAGAGCTGCCACTGTTTTGTGAGCCTAAATTTTAGTTATTTGTCTATAGCAATGATGGTAATGTCTTATCAGCTCACGTAGTTCCTAAGATTTTGGGTCACTGGAGAAATACATCATTTTTTCCTGTCCCAATACCTGGAGATGGAAATGGCACCCCACTCCAGTAATCTTGCCTGGGAAATCACATAGACAGTGGAGCCTGGCTACAGTCAGGAGTCCTCAGGCTACAGTCGATGGAGTTGCAGAGAATCAGATATGACTTAGTGGCCGAGCACACATGCATACTATCGATTGGAATCATATCATCTCTGTTTTGCAGGCAAAGAAATTTGAGCTTAGTTGGTCGCCTGAATCTTGGAAGCCACGGCCAGGCTATGTGTCCTTAAAATGAAAGGCTTGTTCTAATAGGTTTTTTTACACGTTTCAGGAAAAAACCATTACTTTGTTAATTTGCTTAAAACAAAATTCTTTCAATAAATAAGTCAAAGTGATAAATTTCTTTTTCCCAAATTGTGTGGAATATTATCACTAGGTGTTCTGTTAAGAAAGAAGAAAGCATTTTGTGGTCTAATACTTAGGTGTAAGTCAAGTTTATGGAAGATGCCTTATAGCATATATTTTAGTTAGTGTTGTGAATTTCTAAAAACAAAAAACCTGGTATCAAAAACCATATTCTAAATTTATTGCACCAAGGACACTTCAAAAAAACAAAAAAGCTGCTTGTTACCAATGTTCCAGGGAACACAGTTTGTCAAATCTGCAAATATTATTGTTTCTTTATAAGTGGAAACATGTTGAAAAATTGTATAGTTTAGAGTTAGGAACATATTTTGGACTTTATTTGTTGTGGTGGTAGTATTGGTATTGGTAGTAGTATAATGGATTTTTAAAAATTACCCTTCTGTGGGCACTGTTTTATCAATAAAAGTATGCCCTTTTAAAGCTCCTCTTGGTGAACATATTTCTACAGTAAGAATGTTTATTGCTTTTTTAATACCCAAGCTTTATAGCATGCACATCTTTTAATACAATATTTTTAGCTCATGTTTTTATAGGGAAAATTTATATGTATGCCTCAAAGCCCAATAATGACATATTAAACCCAAATGTGGGGGAAATAGCTTGAGTTACATTTTTAGTATGACATGGATATCTTGAAAACCACACTCATTGTCAGCCAAGAGGTCCTATGCCATGTCACCAACTAGAAATAGTACTTAGTCTCACTAATGGTTTGGTATTCAGTAAACAGCATTTTCAGCATTTTACATTCAACTTGATAGTCTGTTAGTTACATATGGGAGTTTTGCTGTGTGTGGGTTGAGGGTCTGGGGTAGATGTGTTACACATTTTCTGTATTTGAAAGAAGAGGAACAATGTTAGTTTTTTTTTTTTTTTTTTTTAAGGTAAGGATTGCTGCCACTACTTTGGAGAGGTTAGCAACCCAAGCGCGCAGGTGATATCACTCCTAATTTACACAAGGAGAAATAGAGGCAGGGAGCAACAAACCTCACTTGAGGGCCTAGAGCCAAGTTTGGCAGGACTAGGATTTGAACCCACGCAATCTGCTGTCAGCGTCTTCACTGTGCCGTTCATAGAAATGATTAGTTGCCAACTTTTGTAAACCGAATATGGCTTCTGGAAGTATATGCAAAGCAAGTTAAATTACAACAGAACGTTTGGTTGTCTGTGTGTGTGGTTGGTGGTGTGTGTGTTTATAATAAAACTCTTGTTCTCTTTGGTGTTAAGAGAAGCTTATGTGAATCTGAATTCTCAGCAATGCACTTGGTAGTAAAATAGGCACTTTGGAAGATAACCTGAGCTACTTTCAAAACCCCATGATACCATTTACTGCAATGAAGTAGTAAATAGCTTTTGTAAATTCTACCATTTAAGCAAGTAATTTTGTGTGGCCTTCCTTGAGGTGTCTCCTGGCCTCTTGTGGTCAGCTCTTCACATAACTGGGACAAATTATATCACAGAGGAAAAGAAAAACAAATATTTATTGAGTACACTCTGTGTTCAGAGCCCTTTAAAATGGACTTTGTTTAATCTTCATTAAGTGAGAATAACCATACACATCCTAAGACAGAGAAAGTTCACATAAATCCATGATGTAACTGGTTTGAGATCGTACACCTTCCTCGTATATAGATCAGTTCTGATTGGAACCTTGGTCATTTTCATTCTGGTCACTGGTGTAGAATAAGGGTCATTATTGTTTTTCTCTCTTCCAAGCACATGTGTCTGAACGACACTGGAGACTCAATTCAAAGGGCAAGATGTCTTCTGTGGCAGACCCAGATCTGGATCTTTCAGAGCAGCGGTCTGAGCGTACCATGCTCTGTGGTGGGGGCTGTGGGAGCCGTGGTGAAGTAGAGGCTCCTGTAGGTAAAGAGGAGGAGAAAGCCCCAGGCTGGTGCCTCTCTTCTCTCTCCATCAGTAGGTCTTTGTAAACTGGAAACGGTCTTCAAAGGCATTGGCAGTCTCCCCTAACCAGCGTCATACTCTAATAATACGCTATGTATTTAAAATACTACCATCATCACCACTGTCCTTGCCATTAGGTGGTTGTACTTTTCAATAAAGCTTCGATAATCAGATTTTCCTTAGTCCTAGCAAAATAGGACAGTAAGACAACTGTGAAGCTATATCATCTCTGTCTTCCCCCGCCATCTAGGTGGTCTCAATACCCTTTCCGTTGCCTGAGAACCTCTCTGAAATCCAAATGAGCTGTTGTCTTCAGCTGTGAAAGTGTGGGCATGTCACAGTTGCTACTGAGCATCTCCTTTTCACTTATTAAAGTCATCCAAACACTTCACAGGGATGCGAGGCCATTAAAATCTTGGCCTACCACAGACCCGAAAGCCTCAAAATAAAATGACCTATTTGGTGTGTCAAAAGCGCTTTTGATTAAATTACTGAAAATATTTAAGAAGGTGGTGAGGATGGGCTGACTGAACAGCATATACTTAGAATTGTCTTCTAGCCATGGAGATTTTTCACAGCAAATATCAATAGATTTTCTGAGTTTAGAACTACTTACCAAGTGATCCAACTCCACCACAGCTCTTTCTGGAGCTTCCTCACTTTTAGGCAAAGTAATTTGAAACTGGTCCAAAAGCCAGACGTTGGTGATTACCATATTCTTGGTCCTAAACCTAGACCTGTCTTATAAATAGTTGAATTGCAGGCCAAGCTGTCCCTGTATGACATGTTCCCGTAAATGTCCTGCTGCCACAAACTGCTAATCTTGGCCAAAATAGAATTCTCTGTCCGCCCAGAGCTGTCCTGCTTTCCTAGGATGCCACCCCTCTGCTGCTTTGCCACACAGAAAGGAGTGCAGACATCACCCAGAGAAATCTACTTGTCTCTCAAGATTCTCGCCTTTTTAAGCTACTTCACTTGATATCCCTTCTCTGGATCCAGGCACGTGGTTTGCATGGAGCGATCTTCCCAAGCAGCCAAGTCTGCTGTCCCAGTGCAGGAAGGACAAGGAGTGGGGAAGGAAAATACAAACCCTGTGCTGCCGGGTTACCCATGGGTGATGGGATGGTCTTGATAAAGGAGCCTGCTCAGGCGGGCTCAGCTCCATGGACAGTCTGCCTCTCTGGGGAGAAGGAAGGAGGGGAGGACATGTTTTGCAAACAATTAAACGTTTCACAATGTAAACCTAGAAAGCCTAGGCTGCCCGTTCATTGTCTCAGGCCAGTGGTTCCAGAGATCTCAGTCCAGGAAACAATGTGGTCCCTGGGCTTCAGGATCAAGAACAGAAAAATGGGCCTGAGCCTGGAGGAGGAGGAGAGCAGTGACGGAAGTAAGGGACAATTGGATGGTTGCTCCAGTCACCTTACCGAGGTGTTGGCAATGTCAGTACGGAGGCAGCCTGGGGAGGCAAGGTGGCCTATTGTTGTTCAGTTGCCAAGTCAGGTCTGACTCTTTGTGATCCCATGAACTGCAGCACGCCAGGCTTCCCTGTCCTTCACCATCTCCTGGAGTTTGCTCAAACTCATGTCTGTTGAGTCAGTGATGCCATCCAACCATTTCATCCTCTGTCACCCCCTTTTCCTCTTGCCCTCAATTTTCCCCAGCATCAAGGTCTTTTCCAGTGAGTCNTCCCATGAACTGCAGCACGCCAGGCTTCCCTGTCCTTCACCATCTCCTGGAGTTTGCTCAAACTCATGTCTGTTGAGTCAGTGATGCCATCCAACCATTTCATCCTCTGTCACCCCCTTTTCCTCTTGCCCTCAATTTTCCCCAGCATCAAGGTCTTTTCCAGTGAGTCAAGAGCCCAGAAGGCACTGTGGGCTGACCAGGAGTGGAGCATGGTGACTAGCGCTCTTGGACATGGGGAGGTGTGCATGCAGTCTCTCAGCAGCCTTTTGGGAACCAGAGACCATTTCCTTGCACCGTTGTGATGGGGTAGTTCACATCCCCTCAATTATGCTTCCTGGGGAGGTGGCCAGGGAAGCACCTCTTCAGGCATACCTTTTATTTTTTAACTAATAGTACTGAAATTTTAAAATATCTCTAATAAAAGTGTGTTCTGTGAAACCTTGGCCAGTGAATTTTAAAGCTTGGGGGAGAATTGGCCTTTAGATTTCCACCTGAAATGCTGATACTCCAAGTATTTTGAAGACATGCTCCAAAGAGTGAATTTCATTAGGAAGAACTAGCTTCCTAAGCAAAATGTGCGAGTGGACAAAATTCATTGCAGGTTAGATCGATCTGTCCATGGAGATGGCTGAAGCAAAGGGTCTGCCCAACTCAGTGTCTTCTCCTCCCTCTCCATCCTCGTCATCTTGCTCTTTAAGAGGAGTTCCTCAGGGTTCTTAGGGCCCCATGTTGAAAAGGTGTGGTGGAAGACTGTGTCATCCTTTATTGAGGACCAAGTTAGGGAAAGTTTTGGTGTATTTATGTTGCAGGTGACTATTTCTGGGTTAGTCACTCCTTCATCCCTGCCTCACAGACCTGCTGCTTCTTCCCCCATTTCATTGTTATTAATGAACTAAATTAAGAATCGAACAACCTGTTAAATTGGGAGGATTTTGTGCACTGCTATAAAATACCCTGTATTACTCATCAAAGAACAGCTTAAATTGAGCCCCCATCTATAAATGACCAAGATATAATGCACTGTTACACTATGTTTTCATGTACTGCTAGCATCTTTTTTAATCACTCAAGTAGTTTGTATCGCAAAAATGGTGAACTATAGATTCCAGAATTATACTTGTGAGTAGTGTAAACATCTTATTATATTGAATTGTCATTATATTTAGAACACAAATATTTTTATACTCAGACAATTTTATATGTTGTATGTAATGACAGATGATTTGAGCTGAGGTTAAAATCTACCACTTTTGCTAAATCCATGTCATATATTTAAGAGTTTTCCATTTTAAGTATAGCATTTATAGTAATATATCTGATAAGCATGTATTCAGTTCAGCTGTGATTTTATGCATTTTTACATTGCATGTATGCTGCTACTGCTGCTAAGTCACTACAGTCGTGTCCGACTCTCTGCAACCCCATAGACGGCAGCCCACCAGGCTCCCCCGTCCCTGGGATTCTCCAGGCAAGAGTACTGGAGTGGGTTGCCATTTCCTTCTCCAATGCATGAAAATGAAAAGTGAAAGTGAAGTCGCTCAGTCGTGTCCGACCCTCAGCGACCCATGGACTGCAGCCTACCAGGCTCCTCTGTCCACGGGATTTTTCAGGCAAGAGTATACTGGAGTGGGTTGCCATTGCCTTCTCCGCATTGCATGTATAGGAAGGTAATATTAGTACTATATGAATTAGCCATTTGGTTAATTTTTACTTAAAATGTCCATATAAATAATTCTGTATATACATATGAGTTTACATGCACAGGAAATTTGTGTTGGTTTTGTGATTAATCAAATGTTATTAATTTAACTCTTTAGCCAAAGCAATCTGGTATGTTTGCTTGTTATTAGCATTAGAGTAATAATTTATATAATTCTTTTAAAAACAAATTAACTAGCTCCCTTTTAAAACTGAATGGCAGCTTGACTTAAATGGTCAAACCTGTGTAGTTTCAGAATTCAGAATGAAAATTTGAAGGCTGGGATGACAGGAGTGAGAAAGGTAGAGAAATACTTGTTTTTCCAGCGATGCTGTTTTCTCAGGTCCTCATGAAAAGCAAATGGAAAAATGTATGCTTTTTCCAAGCGATGAGAAAGAGAAATAGAAAAAGATTTATGTACATTCACACTTGCAGTGATTTTTGAAGTTAATCCAAAAGGACATTTTAATGCAAAATAATATGTAAGTGGGTTATCATTCCTGTATCTTTCATGGAAAGTACTCTGGTGACTTCTTCAAATGCAAAAACAATAGCTGCACCTCTGTCCTTCCTGGGGAGTAGGAGGGAGGGGGCTGGAGGTGGGATGGGGTGGGGAGTTCCCATCTACATCTGAGAGGAGAATTATTGCCTTTCACTGTCAGGTTTCTCCTAGTCTTTCGTGCTAGAGATTGATAAATTTGTTCTTAAGCTGCTGCTGAGGCCTCAGGGCCATCATTAGTGATAACAAACTATGAATTCCTCTAGAAATTTAAAATTAGCCCCCTTGGTTGTGTTTGTTCAATAAATTCCAGCCAAAGAAGAGTAACAGCAAAAACATTTTTGAATGTTGAAGAATTAACTTAGAATCTTCCTCTTCTTGACCTTGTGACACTGAGATCCTTAAGAGATAGGAAGAAAATCGAGATTTTTATATTAGACAGTACTCAGATGGAGCATACTTAGAATCAGCTTACGGACTCTCCGGAATTATTGTCGCTAGTAGCAGCTCAATTTGTTTTCATTACCCAGTGTAGCAGCTGCCAGTGTTAAGACATCTTTAAAAACAAGCACCCAAAAAACTGTACTATGTAACTTTGTTGAACAGAAACTGTATTCTCTCCTCTGCTGGGTACACTGTACTATTCCGAGATAAACCCCTGTAAGGGGTTTTCAAGCTTCTGCTGAGGACACTGAGCTGTGTCACGTGTTGCAATCACTAGAGAAAGTTACAATCGCTTTAACATAGGTCAAAACAAACAAACGCACCAGTAACCCTGCTCCGAATGTCTGCAGAGGAAGGACCTCCTCTTTTTGACTAAGGATGGGAGAGCACTTCTTAGCCAAAGTGTTTAGTGAGGAGAGCACTCTGCTCACTCCCTGCGAGGAGCCAAGGGAACTCTGAGTAAGCCTCTGGCACTTGTCAGCTTCCCTAACAAGGTTTCATCTTGTTGGAGTGATTGGGTAGGATTCAGCTTTAGGGGAAGAAGGGAGATGTATTTTGAGGAGAGGGAGGTTCAGATGGGGGTTGATTCTGTGAGGATTCTCATTTCTTTAGAGGACAGGCCGCTTGAGGAGAGGCGGAAGGAAAGGCAAGAAGGGGAGACTGAGGTCACTCTGTGGCAAGCTTTAAAGGTCAGCCTTGACTGAGGAGTTGGGAGTTCTTTCAGCTGCATGTAATCTGCCCCCTTTTCAGGATAACTGACAGCTCTGTCATAGACCCTTGGGTCCCCTGATTTGGGACTGGGGTGATGAAATAATGCTGTGGGGAGAAGAGAGAGCTCTGGCTTAGGAGACGGCATGATTTCATACTTTGGACCCAAGGCTTACTAGTTATGTGACCTTGGGCAAGTTACTGAACCTTTCTGTGTTTCCGTGGTGGTAAAGAGTCGGACACGACTGAGCGACTGAACTGAACTGAACTGAACTGATGAGGATTAAATGTGGTAAACCACGTAAAGCACACAGGAGCACTGCAAATAACCAGGAAAGGAAAAAAAAAAAGTTTGGTTGCTACTGAACCTCTTAGGCCATCTTAGACTGTCTCCTTCCCTTTCTGTCCCATTAGGAGCTTAGCTCTGACTCTTTGTGACCCTATGGACTGTAGCCCACCAGGCTCCTCTGTCCATGGGATTCTCCAGGCAAGAACACTGGAGTGGGTTGCCATGCCCTCCTCCAGGGGATCTTCCCAACCCAGGGATCGAACCCAGGTCTCCCACATTGCAGGCGGATTCACCACCACTGGGCCATGAGGGAGGCCCGTGAATGAATCCAGAGATAGACAAAGTGCAATGAAGAGACGGGGAGATGGTCAACAGAGGTAAGTTGTAGGGAAGAGAAAAGTATGGGCTTTTGCGTGAAATATGAGTAATTACCTGTAGGTTTATTTCCTATAGTGAAGTCTGACTTCCTCGAACAAAGGTTCTTGCCCATCTCTTTCCCATATTCAGAAAAGAGAAGGAAAGAAACAGTCTCAGGCTCTAGCTGCTTTGGGAGGCTTTGAGCCTGAGCTTGAGTGTCCCCATAAGTCCCACTTGGTCCCTGAGGAAAGGAAGGAAGTAACTGCTTTTCAGACCCAGGCAGTCAAAAAAAACACTTTGTGGGATAAGGTTCAGCTAATTATCTTCTCTGGTGGCTCAGCGGTAAATAATTCACCTACAATGCAGGAGACACAGGTTTGATTCTCGGGTCGGAAAGATCTCTTGGAGTTGGAAATGGCCGGTCCAGTATTCTTGCCTGTGAAATCTCCTGGTCAGAGGAACCTGGTGGGCTGCAGTCCATGGGGTCACAAAGAGTCGGACATGACTTCACAACTTTAAGTCATGTGACTGAACAGCAACACCCTCTGTCAGTAGGCCTTCGGACCCTCAGTATTTTCAGAACTAGCATTTGTATTGCGTATCGTTTGCAGGAACTTGGACAGTTGGAAACTGTAGTTGTTTGGTTCTGAGACCCATGAACCAGAGTGGCGAGTCCTAAAGATACAGTGTGTAGAAGCCAGGCTCTGACAAGAGCAGGGAATACCTGCCCAGCGCCTGCAACTGAAAGTCCTGAAGTGATGAGTCTCTGTGCTTATACAGAATAGTTTTTTTAGGGAGAAAACTTAGTGAACGTGGACATGGTAACTGCCTTGACTTCTGAGAGAAATGTAAATCTGGAGAAAACCACAAGTCTGTATAAATACTTCTGTGGTTGCAATTTTGAGGATTGTGGAAACTCTCAGCCCGTTTCCAGGTGTTTGGTTTTCTTAATATCCTAGGAAAGAGACTCAGCTTGGAAGACACTTAGCTCCCTGTGAGGAGCCAAAGGAACGCTGGGTAAGCCTTTGGCACTTGTCAACTTACCTAACAGGGAACCTTTGGCCTGGCATCTTATTGGCAGAGAAGCTACTGTCATTGGCCAGATTTGGAGATGGGTGGGCTTTCTAGGGCTCCCTGATAATCATACATGGAGTGCTCAGGGAGCCTCATGTGAATGGCTGAGAAGATATAAGCTCACTAGGACATGAACAAGCCAGCCTGCAGAGGACAAGTGGAAATGACAGAGCCAACCACTAGTAGTGGGGTTGGCTCTAGTGGGAGTTAGTATTTCAGTTTGTGCTTGCACTTGGTATACAAATGGACAGTCCTGCTGGGGAAGAGTCATTATCTCAAGAGGTGACTTAACGAAGTACTGAGTTGCATTCTCAGAGGCTACATTGCTCCACAGGAGAGTTAGTTATTAGAGCTTTCTACAAAAATATATTTACTTAATTTTTTTTTAGCACAGACTTTTTTTTTTTTTAAACAGTGAGCCAACTTGTTTCTTGATTTTGAAATTTGTTGCCAACACACTGGATTATTGAGTAAAGATGTTTCCTTGGTTTCCTAGGAGAGGGATTGAGCAGGGCAGAGCAAGACACAGAAGGAAAACATCCAGGCTTCTTAATTTTGGGGTGTTATTATTTTTGAGGAACTCTAGTATCCGCTCTGTTAATCTTTGAATGTAGGTCAGGAGGGAATAAGAGGAAGTGAGAAGGAAGAGAGCAACTTTGTATTTTTGAATATGGCAGAACGGTGTCAAATGATCACCAGCATGCTTAGCACAGTTTATGGTTGCGTTTAAGTATGGTGTTTGAGAAGGCTGAGCTCTTTCAACAGTATTTATTATAAATAAAATAATAGTGCCCTGTACTTGCCTAGTGCTGTTCTGCTGCTTTACAATATCCTATATGTGAATTTTAACTCCCCTGTACTTCACAATACTGTGAGGATAGGTATAATTTTATCTCTGTTTTTTGATGGAAGAAACTGAGGCTCAGAAACATGCTCAAGATGACATGCTAGGAAGGTACTAGAACAGAGCTGGGTTCAAAATCCTGGCAGCCTGGTTTCCAGAGTTTGTTCCCTTGGTGGCTGCCCTGTGTCCACTGTCCACAGCCTGAGCCAGAGGCAGGAATGGAGACTGTTCTCTAGTTCCTTGCACATCGGATTTGCCCAGTTTACTTTGAAAGTAGCCATTCCACTTCTCTAAGACGATAAAGTACCTTATTTAATACTAGAAAACCTTCATGCGTATATCCTCTACACTTCTAAGAAGGACTTTTTACAGACCTTAGTGAAAAATTCCTTGCAATAGTAGTTCCTGGCATTGGGAGGCTTTAGGTTGAATATTGGGCTGACATTTCTTGGCTTTCATGATTAACTTTCACTGGAGTGAGACCAATCTATGTACTTCTGATACACGTTAAATGTGAATAGTCCCCAGATGGCAGACCAGGACGATGCATGTTGACTTCAGTGGGTATGTGAACCCTGATTTGGAGTTCCCCTTGGTGTGCTAAAGTATCCATAATTCTTAAAGTAGGTGGACGTTTTGTGTGTGTTGCCTGTGAGTTAATGAAGCCTGCAAACTATCACAACATGCTAACATGCTCAGTTATGAAATCCCCCAAATTTTACCAACACAATAGCATTCTCCTTAGAGGAAATTTGAAAAAAAAAAAGAGTGCAAAGTAGGAAATCAAGCTCACATCTGCTACTTCTCCAGAGCCAGCCACTATTGAAATCTACTTTCCCTCTATTTTCTTTTTTCCTTACCCACAGATTCCTAGACATACTCTCTTACAGCAATAGTGGTCATTAATGTGTTGTTATTCTCTGAGTTAAAATTTAACCAAGGTGTGGAACATAGGATATTTTGCACATGCATTTTTTTGCTGGAGAGACCACAGCTGTGTAACTATTTATAGTGTTTCTTAGCTATCTCATGCATCATTTCCTGTCTTACTTCCTCGGTGTCATTGGCAGTGCTACTACTGGCCTGTCTGCTCTCCGCTCGTGACATCTGAGTCATCACTGACAGCGCTGTCCCTAGGCTTCCTCACGGAGCCTGTTATGGAGCTTGGTTATTTTTCTTCTCCTTAAAATTTCTCAGATCTGTACTTTTTCAATTGCTGCCTCCCTCTGCCCCCGCCCACTGCTGTCCAGTGTCTGTTTCTGGGCCTGAAGCTTCTTCTGTGTTCAATCCACACGTTAAAAAGTAAATTTCTCTTAAGTGTTTTCTCAGCATCCTAATCTTAGCAGGACTCCCCCCATGGTGATACCACCTCTCTGTTACTTTCTGGTTGTCTCTGCATTGGTTTCAGAGTCTCCATGCATCCTCTATCACCTCATCCATTTAAAGCCAGGCAGAGACACAGTTTGGTCCTTTCTTATTGCATTGTTCAAGGTGAACTGGACTGGCCCTAGTGAAAATTGTGAAGTCAGCAAAGTCTTTGCCATTTCCAGCCTCTATCCTCCACTATATATTTTTAACCACAAGGGTGCTTCTTTCCTCCTATTTGTCATTTGGAGTTCACGCTTCCAGTCAGATGTGAAAGGATCGCATATTGTTTTATGTGATCAAATGTCTTAAATGAAATAAAGTTAGTGCAAGTAGATATAGTTTTTATTTTTAAAAAATTGCTCTTAGTTGGCTGATAAAAAGTTGCAACTCTGTATTGATACTCTCCACCCCAAATTTAAAAAGAAAATTTTTTCCTCCTAATATGTGAGTCTGGGAATAACTACTTAAAGCTGTAGCAGTGAAAAAGAGAAATAGCACGAGGAGGAGAGATAAAGAATAGGACAGCCACTGAGAGATAGTAATATTAGCAAGCTGTGTCCTTTGATAAGAGTGCATTATTAAGAGTATGTTTTTCTTTGATAAAAATGTGTGCTTATTTAGGGAAAAAATACTTTCTATTTGTGTTTTATTGTGTAGTCCCTTCTTCTTAGCTACAGATGAGAAGAATATTAACCATAATATTCTATGGTATTGTATCCGTCTTAGAATAATAAACATGAAAGCACTGAACCTGTTCTTTTCTTTATCCTTGACTCTCAGCATCTAGTTAGTGCCTGGCCTGCTCTGCATAGTCCACAAATGACTGCTGATTATATGGCAGTGTTTAGGAACAGGATGGTCTTTTTTATAGTTCTCGGGTTTTAGTTTATTTTTACCCAACGGAATGAAGAATTTGACTCTGTAACACCAGTATCAGAAATCCATGTTTCAACAGCTATAGAAAATGGTATCCAGTTGTTCACGAGGATATTTCATTTGCAACCCATGNAAAAAAAAAAGAGTGCAAAGTAGGAAATCAAGCTCACATCTGCTACTTCTCCAGAGCCAGCCACTATTGAAATCTACTTTCCCTCTATTTTCTTTTTTCCTTACCCACAGATTCCTAGACATACTCTCTTACAGCAATAGTGGTCATTAATGTGTTGTTATTCTCTGAGTTAAAATTTAACCAAGGTGTGGAACATAGGATATTTTGCACATGCATTTTTTTGCTGGAGAGACCACAGCTGTGTAACTATTTATAGTGTTTCTTAGCTATCTCATGCATCATTTCCTGTCTTACTTCCTCGGTGTCATTGGCAGTGCTACTACTGGCCTGTCTGCTCTCCGCTCGTGACATCTGAGTCATCACTGACAGCGCTGTCCCTAGGCTTCCTCACGGAGCCTGTTATGGAGCTTGGTTATTTTTCTTCTCCTTAAAATTTCTCAGATCTGTACTTTTTCAATTGCTGCCTCCCTCTGCCCCCGCCCACTGCTGTCCAGTGTCTGTTTCTGGGCCTGAAGCTTCTTCTGTGTTCAATCCACACGTTAAAAAGTAAATTTCTCTTAAGTGTTTTCTCAGCATCCTAATCTTAGCAGGACTCCCCCCATGGTGATACCACCTCTCTGTTACTTTCTGGTTGTCTCTGCATTGGTTTCAGAGTCTCCATGCATCCTCTATCACCTCATCCATTTAAAGCCAGGCAGAGACACAGTTTGGTCCTTTCTTATTGCATTGTTCAAGGTGAACTGGACTGGCCCTAGTGAAAATTGTGAAGTCAGCAAAGTCTTTGCCATTTCCAGCCTCTATCCTCCACTATATATTTTTAACCACAAGGGTGCTTCTTTCCTCCTATTTGTCATTTGGAGTTCACGCTTCCAGTCAGATGTGAAAGGATCGCATATTGTTTTATGTGATCAAATGTCTTAAATGAAATAAAGTTAGTGCAAGTAGATATAGTTTTTATTTTTAAAAAATTGCTCTTAGTTGGCTGATAAAAAGTTGCAACTCTGTATTGATACTCTCCACCCCAAATTTAAAAAGAAAATTTTTTCCTCCTAATATGTGAGTCTGGGAATAACTACTTAAAGCTGTAGCAGTGAAAAAGAGAAATAGCACGAGGAGGAGAGATAAAGAATAGGACAGCCACTGAGAGATAGTAATATTAGCAAGCTGTGTCCTTTGATAAGAGTGCATTATTAAGAGTATGTTTTTCTTTGATAAAAATGTGTGCTTATTTAGGGAAAAAATACTTTCTATTTGTGTTTTATTGTGTAGTCCCTTCTTCTTAGCTACAGATGAGAAGAATATTAACCATAATATTCTATGGTATTGTATCCGTCTTAGAATAATAAACATGAAAGCACTGAACCTGTTCTTTTCTTTATCCTTGACTCTCAGCATCTAGTTAGTGCCTGGCCTGCTCTGCATAGTCCACAAATGACTGCTGATTATATGGCAGTGTTTAGGAACAGGATGGTCTTTTTTATAGTTCTCGGGTTTTAGTTTATTTTTACCCAACGGAATGAAGAATTTGACTCTGTAACACCAGTATCAGAAATCCATGTTTCAACAGCTATAGAAAATGGTATCCAGTTGTTCACGAGGATATTTCATTTGCAACCCATGTTGGTGACAGCACGGAGTAGATTCCTCTCATGCTGATACTTGGCTTTAAAGACCTCTTCTTTTGCTTTGAGGACTGAGCTAAAAAGAGAGAGAGCCTGAAACTACATGAAATGTGCTTCAGTGGCCACGTCAGTATGCTGGCCTGGCAAAGAGAGCTTGCATGGGTGTTTTTGTATTCCAAGGTGTGTGTTAGTTGCTCAGTCATGCCCAGCTCATTATGACCCTATGGATTGCAGCCCACCAGGCTCCTCTGTCCATTTGATCTCCCAGGCAAGAATAGTGGAGTTGGGTTGCTATTTGTTTCTCCAGTGTATGCTCCCAACCTACGGATCGAACCTGGTCTCCTGCATTGCAGGCAGATTCTTTACCATCTGAGCCACAAGGGAAGCCCTTATATTCTGAAGGTGGAGCTATCTCTTCTCTGTCCTAGTATGACTTCATACTCACAGACACTAATCTTGTCCTTTCCTTGCTTCAGCCAAAATTGGGATTGTAGAGAGACTAGAGATCTCTTCAAGAAAATTAGAGATACCAAGGGAACATTTCATGCAAAGATGGACACAGGAAAGGACAGAAATGGTCTGGACCTAACAGAAGCAGAAGATATTAAGAAGAAGTGGCAGGACTACAGAGAAGAACTGTATAAAAAAGATCTTCATGACCCACATAACCATGATAGTGTGATCACTCACCTAGAGCCAGACATCCTGGAATACAAAGTCAAGTGGGCCTTAGAAAACATCACTATGAACAAAGCTAGTGGAGGTGATGGAATTACAGCTGAGCTATTTCAAATCCTGAAAGATGANAGAAGTCCATCTGGTCAAAGCTGTGTTTTTACCAGTAGTCATGTATGGATGTGAGTGAGGGGTGGACTATTAAGAAAGCTGAGTGCTTAAGAATTGATGCTTTTGAACTGTGGTGTTGGAGAAGACTCTTGAGAGTCCCTTGGACTGCAAGTAGAGCCAACCAGTCCATCCTAAAGGAAATCAGTCCTGAATATTCATTGGAAGGACTGATGCTCAAACTGAAAACTCCAATACTTTGGCCACCTGATGCGAAGAACTGCCTCACTGGAAAAAATCCTGATGCTGGGAAAGATTGAAGGCGGGAGAAGAAGGGAACGACATAGGATGAGATGGTTTGGATGGCATTACTGAATCGATGTACATAAGTTTGAGTAGGCTCCTGGAGATGGACAGGGAAGCCTGGCGTGCCGCAGTTGGTGGGGTCACAAAGAGTCAGACACGACTGAGTGACTGAACTGAACTGAGGGAGGGGGTGATAGGACTTTTGTTCAGAAAATATGATGGGGCTGAGGCAGTATCTGTTTTCAAATACCAAATCTTTAAAATATTCTATGATTGTGTAATTATGATGCATTTTATTGGTGCAAATGTAGGATTTTACATTGAATAGGTTAAAATCATTTCTACAGGAGAATGCAGGTTTTTCACTAAAGTGGAAGGAGATTGAATGGTAAGACAGTGGAAATAATAAGTGTATTATGTAGTTGTCTGGAATATGTAATACCAAAGGCAAGCCTTGAATGAGGAAGAGGAGATAATAGATTGCCTTCCTGTGGGCTTGCTTACCATGCTCTTGGAAAACAAGTTGAAATTCAGTGTTTTATGTCTTTGGATTATGCCACAGTGCTTGCCCTGCATCAGACAGCTTTTGACTAATATCCCGTAGATTTTAGTTTGTTATTCATTTGACATTTGCTTTCATGTTGTATTTTAAGCCAATGTGATAATGAATTGTTTTATTATATGTATATTTATTATATATTTTTAAATAATTTTATTTATATTTGGCTATGCTGGGTCTTTGTTGGTTTGTGGGCTTTTCTCTAGTCGGGTTGAGCGGGGGCCACTCTGTGGTTGTAGTGTGTGGGGCTTCTCATTGTGGTGGCTTCTCTTATTGCAGATCATGAGCTCTAGTGGAAGAGGGCTTCAGTAATTACAGCACAGTTATGGGCTCCATAGCTGTGGCCCCCAGGCTCTAGAGACAGGCTCAGTAGTTGTGGTGCACCGGCTTTGTTGCTCTGTGGCATGTGGGATGTCCTTAAATCAGGGATCTAACCTGTGTCTCCTACATTGGCAGGGGATTCTTTACCATTGAGCTGCCAGGGAAATCCTGAATTGTTTTATTTATTCTGTTTATAAAAGCAAACAATATTAATAGCTCAAATAAAATGGAAATATATTTGTAATGGCATCATAGCATATGAGGTGCTATCTTCATTCTTCCTTGAAAGGCTAAGGATTGTATTTATAGGATTGTATTTATTGTTTCGGGTCTGGAGTGAGAATAAAGTAGATGAGCTTGTATATAAGCAGTTGTTGGTTTATTTAAATTTTCTACATTAGGATGTTTTCCTTTTTAGAGGTTACCCGTATATATTAACAGTATTAAGAAATACATCCGAAGAAAACAACCCAAACAAAACAAAACAGAAAATACATTAAAAGAATACTTCCGAGTAAGAATTTTAGCTAAGGATCACTGGTTAGTGGATTATGGAAAAGTAGACATTCTCCATATCAGGGTCACTAGAGAATGAGACAAGTCAGGATTTTGATTCTACCCAAATAGCTTGGTCAGGAAAGCAGTGACTTAGCCGAGCCTCAGTTATAGCAATTGCTGAAGCTCAGAAGGCAGAATGGCTCCTCAGTGATTTGACTGGAAATCTTCAGTTTCTCTGTACCATCCTTCTTATCCATGCAGTTTTGGTCTTAGATTTGTTAGCGTCTCTAATCAAGACTTACATTTGTAATTAGGGAAGAGTGAGTGAGTAGAGTGACCTCAGGGCCTCCCTGGTGTCTCAGTGGTTAAGAATCTGCCTGCCCAGCAGAAGACTTGGGTTCATTTTCAGATTGGGAAAATCTCCTGGAGAAGAAAAGGGCAAACCACTGCAGTGTTCTTGCGTGGGAAATCCCATGGATAGAGGAGTCTGGCAGGCTACAGTCCATGGGGTCACAAAAAGTCAAACAGCTGAATGACTGAGCCTGCATGTACTCACTCACGCAGAGTGACCCCAGGGTAAATGTCATGTCACTTTTCCTATTCTGGTGCTCAGAGAGGTTCCAGCTCCAGAGTTCCACCAGACCATGCTTTAGCTTTGCCCAGGTTTGCCCCTGGTCCTGAAGACTCCTGAGAACTGGTGCCATGTTGGCCTGGCTTGCTGAACTTTTTTGAGCTCTTTCTTTGCAGATTCAATCTATCAAGAAGTAAAGTTAGGGTTCCAAAATGGGTAAGTGAAAATCACAGGAGTTGTTTTGTAAGGGTATTCGGGGTCATAGCTGAGGAGGCAGAAAAGAGAGGGTAAAAGCTAATATTACTTTCAATCTGCATGGTGCTTTCTAATCACATTTAATTAAATTCTCACCTTAAACACATAAATGTAGCTGAGGAGTAAAGCACCGTGCACTTAGGAATCTGTACAGAAGCAGGTCAGTTTGTCAGATAGATGTGTTTGGAGCAGATCTGTAAATGCTGGGTTAGTCGAGTTTTTCCTGTTGTGCGTTGCTACTTTCTTAAGGTTTCTTGGTAGGTGTGGTACTTTGGTGATGGCTTCCAAAGGTTTAAGTCTTAATCACTGGAATCTGTGAATCTTAATATGTGAATACTATTTAGAAAAAAGAGTCTTTGGAGATGCAGTTAAGTGAAGGATCTTGGGATAGGAGTTTATCCCAGATCATTCAGTTGGCCCCAAATGCAATCATAATGGTCCTTATGAAAGAGGGAGATCGCACACCTCACCCCCACACCCCTACACCCAAGTGAAAATGGAGGCAGAGATTGGAGTCAGTGAGGTCATGAGCAAAAAAACCTTGTCCCAAGCTGGAAGAGCAGGGAATGGATCCCCCAGAGGCTCTGGTGGGAGTTTGTCTCCATTGACACCTTGACCCCAGCAATCCTGATTTTGAGTGTCTAGTCTGCAGAACTGAGAGAGTAAATTGCTGTTACTTTAAGCCACCAAGTCTGCAGTAATTAGCAACCACGTGAAAGAATAGAAATACAAGTAGAAAGCAACTCGGTCAGGAGCATACCATCAGATTTGGTTTTTAGAAAGAACCTCTTTTTATTACTTAGGTATAATATATACACTTTGAATGCAAACCTGGTCTAGTTGGTTTTAATCCTCATCAGATTAACTCTGCAAAAGCAGTGCTCTAATTGTGTCGTGTTTGCTTGTCCATATTCCCAGTGTGACTATCAATTTGGAATTCTGTTTGGCTTGTGTATAATTGTTTCCACATTGCTTGGCACATAGTAGGTTCTTAGTAAATATTTTCCAGATGAGTACATGCTTAAGTATGAGTATCTTTCTAATTAGGGCTCCAGTCTTCTTTTCCAGCTATATCCACTGCCCCACCCCACCCCTCCTGCCTTCTCTCTTTCATATTATCTCTCTGTTTGTGTATGTATGTGTATTCTTGTTAGGTGAAAAAAAGAAAACAAAAAACCCAAGTTGGGAAGATACAAATAATGAATAGTAACTATAGTTTCCCTTATGAATAATAACAGTCCAGATGACAGATGGCACTGGAATAGACTGTATAATATTAATTGAACGTTTTGTTACATCTTTAGGAAAGAGAGGCAAATTGGGACAAATCAAGTGTATATTAAGGATTTGTTTTTAAAATGTACTTCATGTTTTTTAGGATAAGTATAGATAAAACCCTGATGTATCCTATGCCTGCAGCATTCTTTAGAAGCAATGAATATTCAAAACATTGTCAGTGAGGCACTGCTCTTTTAAAGATGGGATGGTTTTAAAACACTGAAAAATAAACATTGAAACAAAAAGTTTGTAGTAAAACAATTATATCAAGCTGAAATTAAAAATTCACCTGGTGGATTCTGAAACATTGCCCATCATCTGAAAGTAGTTTTCTGCTTGTAAATTGTTGAATTTCATACTTAGGACAACGTCCCAAGATAATCAAGTGAACTAGATGACTGATTTTGTTTCCTCAGCTTTTATACAAAAAAAGTGAAGTGCTTAAGACTGTTTTAAAATGGATAATGAATACACATAAATCTTACATTTGGATTCAAAGTTTTAATTTAAAAAAAGTTTAAAATTCCAAAGCTCAGACTACACACCAAACTAATTAAATCTCAATTCCTGAATGGGTCATAGTCACTCATGTTTTTTTTTTTTTTTTTTTTTTTAGTTCCCAGGTGATTCCAATATGCAGACAAGTTTGAAAACCACTGTAATATACTATTATCACACCAAAGATAATTATAGTCTAGTATATGATCCATATTAAGGTTTTCATAATTTCCCTGGCTACCTTTTATATCTGTTTTGTTTCTAAACTATGTATTTATTTGGTTGTAATGTCTCTGCAAGGACAGGGATTTTTGCCTGTTTTGTTCACTGTATCCCCAGTGTCTAGAAGAGAGGTCATTGAGAAATATTTGTAGGTTGCATGAACTTAATCCATGGCTCCTGCGTTTGGTGGGACAAGATGTGTTGGATATGACTGACCGATGTCTTTATCTGTATGGCTTTACTTGAACAAAAATGTGTCACCCTGGATTTAGAAAAAGATTAATGGAGAACTACACCTTCCTTATCAGTGGTACATTTAGGTTCAAGTATGTGCAGAGATGTAAAGTAAAATTTCATTATGTGATTTGTGTACACATTGCTCAGAGACCCAAAGGGGTTTACCTGTCTGGGTCCCTGGGCTTCAGTGGGACAAAGTTTGGAAAAAACCCCAGTTTGAAGGCAACCCTCAGGGTGTTCATACTCATATTGGCAGATAATCACCTTTTTTTCTTTATTCCAATGGGTTTAATTATACTTTGTGAAAGCCTGAAGAAACACTGTAAAGAAAACATGGATGACACTGAATACATAAGTTTCATTTATTTATTAATTTTTTCTCAGAAAAAACTTTTTAATATTTCACCATGAAAAATAACGTTTTCTAGATTTTTTTGGTGTGTGTGTGTGTGTGTGTGTGTGTTAGTTGCTCAGTCGTGACCAACTCTTTGTGACTCTGTGGACTGTAGTCCACCAGTCTCCTCTGTCCATGGAATTCTCTAGGCAAGAATACTGGAATAGGTGGCAATTCCTTTCTCCAGGGGATTTTCCTGACCTAGAGATTGAACCTGAGTCTCATGCATTGCAGGCAGATTTTAGGAGTTCATTTCTTGCTGAATATTAAAAAACATTGTGATTGTATACCTAATTGTGTCAAAATTGTTTGTACAATATATACAATGGAATATTACTTGGCTGTGAAAAAGAATGAAATTGTGCCATTTGCACATTATATTTTTGACGTTTCAGCTATTCTGTCTTTCATCCCTCTTTCCTTTCACGTATTAAGATTACTTAATAGCTTTGATGGTAGTAGTATTACTGGGTGGGAAGTTTAAATTCTGGCTGATAAGAGTGGTAAAATTTGAGAGCCTAGGTTTTTGCAAGAATAAGGGAATCAGTGGTAACAAAATTCTGCGAAATATTCTAATCAGTGTTATTATGTCTGCCATTGAATATTCCCCAAGTATCAACGTTCAGTTTTAGACAGCTCCAGGAGTTTAACAGATAGCACACCAAAGTCTCATCTAACTGAGAGATAGAATCTAACTGGCTTGAATATGGTGCCTTCTTTCTTTCAGAGCCAGAATTCTAAGTGTTCATGCTTTGTGAAAGAGTTCTCAAGCTGCTTGAGAACAACAAAATATGTCATATATGTCAACAAAAGTAATTTTTTATGTAAATTTGACCTTTGGCCCTAGGTCCCTGACACTGTTAATTTGCAGTTTTAGATAAGGCCTTGTGATTTGCTTACTTAGGTTCAACGATATAAAAATTCAGTGGTGTTATTATCCCCAATTATCCTTTTTTCCTCTTTTTTTTTTTTTTTTTTGAAAAATGTATAAGCAACTCTTCATTTTTTTTTTCAGATTAAATAACTGATTCTTAGGTCACCGTCAAGGATAATACTTTCCTCTTGTAATCACAGATTTTTGTGGTTGAGGAACTCCAAGTGTCATTTGGTCTGAACTCTTTCTTTTACAATGTGAGGAGATGGAAATCAGGAGAGGTAAACTCACAGCTAGCTGGTGATGGAACCAAGAACAGAGTCACTGAGGGGTGTTTAGTGGCTGTTGAAGGTTTCTCACATCCAGCTGGTGGTGGGAAGAACAGAGCCTGTAATCCCTGATGAACTTTGTTAAGGGCCTGCTGCAAGAGTATTACTGCAACAATTTAATGTTGAAGTTCTACGCTTTGTAGTATTTATATATGGCTGAGTAGAATGTTGTCATTCCATCTTCATGAACTAGGATGGAAAAGGGATATTTTCAGCCTGAGTTCTAACTGTAGCGATGCTAAGCTCATAAACCATGCAGTGTGCATGGCACTCACACCTTTCTTAGTGAGTGGTTGGTTTCGGAGTGTGGTGGCTTCAGGTAGCTGTGAAGATTCAGTGATGAATACCTTTAGCTGTATTTAAAGGATTACTGAGTGATAAAGGTGCTAGTGGTGGTAATTGACCTGCTACCCCCTCTGCAGCTCCTGGGGGGCATTTAACCTTTTAGGAGTGGTCAGAACACAAAAGCAGCAGTCCTTACCACTTTCACTTGAAAGAAGATATTGACTTGTTTGCCATAGATTTATTGCTTTCCCTTTTAACCCGGAACACTGACCAACTGCATCAGATGTGCAGAAGCTTGGCCACACCTGCTCTCCCCATTCTCTTCCACTTTTCTCACCCATCTGCAGCCTCTTCTAGAAGATAGCCAGACGAGAACCAGAGTCGAGCACTTGATGTGCTAGGTCAAGAGCCCAAACCCAGTGACTCTAAGCAGGGTTTTTTCAGTTCATCGGCTTTACACTTTCTGCAGAAATAACAGCTGGCATTTAAAATGATCCCTGGCCACTTATTAGTCAGTCCTCCCACAGGACATAGTTGTGCCTTCAGTTATCAGAGTGTGGTGGAGTAGGGCAGGGTGAGGTGGCTCTTGGTTGAAGTTGGAGTGAGTGTTGGTCTGGAATTGAGGGCTGTTTGATTGGCAGCACAGGTAGGCAAGGGACAGAGGGAGGAGACTTGATGACACACCTCGTCCAAGGAGCAAGGGTGGGGAAGAGCAATTAAGCCTCTATTTCTTTACTTTCTGAACTACCTTCTCATATCTCTTATAGCTGGGAACCAAGGCTATTTGCTTGGTCATAGATTCATTTCTGAGAAGTAGGGCAGAAGGCAGGTGGCTATGCTGTAAGAGATGCTCCAGAGAGAAATACCAGTCTTTTTAGATGTCTCTGTAAATACTTATATGGATTTTCTAGATCATAGCACCAGATTGTGAAAGTCCCTCAGTCATGTCCGAGTCTTTGTGACCCCGTGGAATTCTCCAGGCCAGAATCCTGGAGTGGGTAGCCATTCCCTTCTCCAGGGGATCTTCCCAATCCAAGGATCAAACCCAGGTGTCCCACATTACAGGCAGATTCTTTACCAGCTGAGCCACAAGGGAAGCCCTAGCACCAGATATGGGAATGCCAAATCTCATACTATGAATAGTATTCTCATAGTATTAATAGATATGGAAAGTGAGTTCCAGCGGAAGGTATCTGGTTAGTGTTGAACTGAACTAACCTTCATCTTGTCACCCAGCCTCTTATCAAGAGGCAGTAAAGTGATGGCGTTGACTACCTTATTAAGCCAGAGTTGCCTTGTCTGGCATCCAAATCCAGCTCTCCAACCTATGATGTAACCTTGTCAAGTTACTTAACCACTCTGTCCCTGTTTCTCAACTGACAAATCAGTAAATAAAGTTGTTGTGAGGAGTAAATGCAGAAGCACCTGTGCAAGTGTTTTAAGTGAGTTCCTGACGGATGGTGAAGGCTCAGGGAGTCCAAGCAACTGGTATCATTGTGATTGTAATTCTTTCTTGGCTACTTTACGCTTTTACTAGCATTTTGTCAACATTTTAAAAATGAAAGGTAGAAGCAACACCTTATGAAAATAAAACATAAATTATTTATAGATTCAGTTGGCCAAACAGTATGTGATAGTGAACTGATGTTATAAACAAAAGAAATTCATAGTTTGGCTCTTAGTGAAGTCGCTCGGTCTTGTCTGACTCTTTGCGACTCCATGGACTGTAGCCTACCAGGTTCCTCCGTCCATGGGATTTTCCAAGCAAGAATGCTGGAGTGGGTTGCCATTGGCTCTTAGGCAATATATATTGTTGTTCAGTCACTAAGTCATGTCCGACTCTTTGCAACCCCACTGACTGCAGCACACCAGGCTCCCCTGTCCTTCATTATCTCCCAGAGTTTGCTCAGATTCTTGTCCATGGTGTTGACGATACCATCCAACCATCTCATCCTCTTCCCTTTTTCTTTATTCTTTCAATCTCTCCTAGCATCAGGGCCTTTTCCAATGAGTCAGCTATTTGCATTAAGTGGTCAAGTATTGGAGCTTCAGCATCAGTTCTTTCAGTGAATATATAGGGTTTATTTCCTTTAGGATTGACTGGTTTGATCTCCTTGCTGTCCAAGGGACTCTCAAGAGCCTTTTCCGGCACCACAGTTCAAAAGCATCAATTCTTTGGCATTAAGCCGCCTTTATGGTCCAACTCTCACATCCATACATGACCACTGGAAAAACCATGGCTTTAGCGATACAGACCTTTGTTGGCAAAGTGATGCCTTTGCTTTTTAATACTCTGTCTAGGTTTATCATAGCCCTCCCTCCAAGGAGCAGGTGTCTTTTAATTTCACGGCTGAGTCACTGCCTGCAGTAATTTTGGAGCCCAAGAAAATAAAATCTGTTACTGCTTCCACTTTTTCCCCTCCACTTGCCGTGATGTGTTGGGACTGGATGCCATGATCTTCGTTTTCTGAATGTTGAGCTTTAAGCCAACTTTTTCACTCTCCTCTTTCACCCTCATCAAGAGGCTCTTTAGTTCCTCTTCACTTTCTGCCGTTAGGATGGTATCATCTGCATATCTGAAGTTGTTGCTATTTCTCTGGACTATCTTGATTCCAGCTTGTGCTTCATCTAGCCCTGCATTTCACATGATGTATTCTGCTTCTAGATTAAATAAACAGGATAAATACATATGTTAAAGGAAGCATATTTTCTTCATTTAGTCATGTTATAGAAAGATGTCAATATATTTTCTGTAATTTCCTAGGATCATAAATAGTAAAAACTTAAACAGATACTGTGCTTGCATTCTTTACTCCCTGATTCATGCAGAAGAAAGTAGGCCAGAGATAGAAGTGCCATCTTCAAGATTAGATAGTTAATTATGCAGGCAGGCAGGCAGTCTCTGCCCCCTCTCTTTTAAGTTACAGACATGTGTTACAGATCTTCTTGTGTGTCAGCTGCCTAGCTAACATCTTACACTTGTTTCCTTCAATGTTGAATGGTTGTATTAATGAGAATGTTTAGTTTTCACGGAGATAAAAATAGCTAATTGAAAGTTTTAGATAGTTTATAACATACTTAAGGTATATCTCCTTAATGATGAAGGCCAGATTAAAAGCTTGAGGCAGAGTTGGGAACTAGCTAAAAACAGATTGATGACTAACAGCTTTCTCAAAGAGGAAGCTTTGGGGGGGGTGTGTGTGTGTGTGTAAGTNAATACATATGTTAAAGGAAGCATATTTTCTTCATTTAGTCATGTTATAGAAAGATGTCAATATATTTTCTGTAATTTCCTAGGATCATAAATAGTAAAAACTTAAACAGATACTGTGCTTGCATTCTTTACTCCCTGATTCATGCAGAAGAAAGTAGGCCAGAGATAGAAGTGCCATCTTCAAGATTAGATAGTTAATTATGCAGGCAGGCAGGCAGTCTCTGCCCCCTCTCTTTTAAGTTACAGACATGTGTTACAGATCTTCTTGTGTGTCAGCTGCCTAGCTAACATCTTACACTTGTTTCCTTCAATGTTGAATGGTTGTATTAATGAGAATGTTTAGTTTTCACGGAGATAAAAATAGCTAATTGAAAGTTTTAGATAGTTTATAACATACTTAAGGTATATCTCCTTAATGATGAAGGCCAGATTAAAAGCTTGAGGCAGAGTTGGGAACTAGCTAAAAACAGATTGATGACTAACAGCTTTCTCAAAGAGGAAGCTTTGGGGGGGGTGTGTGTGTGTGTGTAAGTTACTCTGTGGGTCTAGAGAGTAAGAAAATGAAATACGAGCCAGTATTTTTGAAACCTTTCCCAATTTTGTCATTCAGTTGAGTGGCTTTGGGAGAATATCCACTTTTCTTTTCCACATTTTGATTGTGTTTAAAATAGAGCATAAAATAACTTCAAAGGAGAGAGTTTCTTCAAAGGTTAGAAACATCAGATTTTCAAGTCTGGTGAAGTGCATTCAGTACAGTAATGTGTACCTGCGGGTGTGAAAGGAGATGGTTTTTTGGATATTGACTTTGGTCTCTTGAGATACCATTAAAAAGAATCAACTGATGGTATATTAATGTAAAAGAAGCCAATGGTAAAAATAAGCTTATGAAAAGAATAGAAATAATCTAATCTGGTGATCTAACACATTAGTCACCTCACAGTGGATTCACCACCTAAATGAGGACTGAGAAATTGCAAGAAGACAGCATGAGCTTAAAGAGTGTGTGAATCATTGCTGAATAATTAACAGTAATAGTTGAGACATGCAAGGCACTCTTTAGAAGTTTAGGAAATGATTTCAGACTGAATATTATAATTTTACTTGTTCTTTTATATAGTCATAAAATAAAAACAAAAACCACTTGTGAAGTAAACCTGGTTTGAAATGGAAATAGACTATAAAAGTTAAAAAGCTTCATTTGAGATGAAGCCCCATTTAGGAATTTTTGGCAAGATTGTGTTGCCTAGAAAGCAAACTGGAGATGGTTATTAACTGAAATTAACCTGAAATGAACAAGCCAAATAGGAACTGAATATTTGCATTAAATTTCCAGTTAGTGTGAAAATACATTGCAAATAAAACATTTCCGTTTTTACGTACTGAATAAATGACAATATGAAGGATAGTAGAATTATCCTAACAATTATACAAAAGTGTGTTTTTTAAGAGGAGGTTTTTCATTTTTTCTTTCTGTTTTTGTTTTTTTTTTAACAGATTTTTGGGAAACATTTGTAAATATTAGCAAATTATCTCACAGGGCAGGAAGGGGGAGACCTGAGTTGTAGCCTTGTTTGTAACCAGTTATATGGCCAGAGACTGTTTCTTTGCTTCTCTGAATCTCAGTTCCTTCATGTGTAAAGTAAAATGATTTGGCTAGGTCATCTAAAAATTGCTTTCATTTCTGTTTAATGATTTGAGAATTCAGAGATCAATATGGGCCAGGAGCTTGAAAGCTTTGTTGAGGATTTTGACAGGAGCCAGATTTTGGAGGAAGGCTAAAAATTACTTTTTCAAAACTAGGACAGTCTGCTTGGACCTATAGTATGAACAGAGGTATCATTGGAAGGGGGCATCCTCAAATTTATTGCCCAATCATCATAAAAGCAAAATATGTGGATTGAATCAGGGATTGACTCAGCAGATTTGGAACAATCATTGAAATAACTTCTTAAGTAGCTGGAAGAAACTACATTGAATAGAATTATATTGTAGCTGATGAATATGAAATAACACAGGTCTGCTTAGGTATGAAATGTAACACACCTATACTTCTGTGCAGCAAGGATTAAGGAAAAAGCTGACAGTGGGGCAGTAAACCAAGATTTAGCAGACATATGATGGGCAGTGCCAAGGGAGAAGTGTGGGAAGCATTCTGGATGCTGAGAGAATGAGGTGTGGGGAGGGAGGGACTGATGTAATGGACTGGTTGGGAACTAGAAGGTCCCAAAGACAGTCAGGATGTTGGTTACACAAAGCGTGTTTCTTGTGATGTGAGTTAATAAGGCTCGGACTGTGACCATGCTAATAGGGCTTGCTGTGCAATGGGAATAAGTCAGCATACATGATTAGGGAAGAATACAGGAGGTGTGGGGTCAGGGTGACACAGGTGTTTAAGTTTTAAGGGGGATGATGATTGCAGAGGGCCAGAGTGAAAAGTCTGATTTAGGAGCAGGGATGGGGGTGTGTGTGGATTATAAGTCTCATTCTGAAACCAGCTGTGCCGTTGTCAGTAACCTGCTGGGAGTGTAATCACTTCNAATACAGGAGGTGTGGGGTCAGGGTGACACAGGTGTTTAAGTTTTAAGGGGGATGATGATTGCAGAGGGCCAGAGTGAAAAGTCTGATTTAGGAGCAGGGATGGGGGTGTGTGTGGATTATAAGTCTCATTCTGAAACCAGCTGTGCCGTTGTCAGTAACCTGCTGGGAGTGTAATCACTTCCCCTCTCAGGGCCTCTGCGTTCTCAAAGCCAGAATGAGGGGAACAGTGCAACTGTGTCAGTACTTCTCAGTGGGGGCAGTATTGCTCTCCAGAGGGCGTTTTGGAAATTCATGGGAGTGTTTTATGTTATTTCATTGTTTGCCAGGTAGGTTCCAGTTGTGTCAGACATCCTGCAGTTTTAGGACAGTCCTGCCAAACAAAGAATTATGTGGTGTCCTTCATGTCTTTAGAATGACTCAGTGGGCATTCGTGAAGGATGTCATATAAACGTCTCATCTCTGCTTATCTTAACTCAAGCTTTTAATTCCATGTACCACCTGTCCCTTTGTTCTCTTGTTTTCTGTTTTTCTTATGAGGCATGTTTTCTGATCTTGTTTTTCTCTAAATCTAAAGTCACTCATTAGAAGTAATAAGTAGAAGTAAGCAGTTGACCACTTTCTTGTGTCTTACAGTGTCTGAGCATTAATCCGCTTATTGAAATGCATAATTTTGAAAATTATTTTCCTTCGTTCCTCGATATTATGATAAAGGTCATAGGCAGACACACGTATCTTAAAATGGTGTAGAGATAAATGATCAGAATTTCACTTCAGGATAATTAACGGTGGAGATGATAAAATATTATGTTAAGGGCAAGTCTGTTAAGGTCAAGAACCGCTTCCCTAAATGATTCCCCAGGTTTTTCACTCCTGACATCTCTAAAATACTACAGCTCCACTTGAAGAGGTAGGTTTTCTATAGTGGGAAGTGTTAAAAACTGACAGCATCAGGTTGGGAATGGGTGGAAATCAGCCACTTCTTGTGAATTGCATGGAAGCCTGAGAAGCTGAAATCTCCCTGAGGGAGAGGCCGATGATGGGTCCTTGCCAGGGAGTGTGGATGCAGGCAGAGGGAGGGTGTGCTGTCCCTCCAGTCCAAAGAGGAGGCAGCTGTGAGGAGGGCAGGGGCAATTACCACTGTTTTTTTTTTTTTTTTTTTTTGCAGCTGCATCTGGGTGATCCTCTTTTTGATGGAAAGTAGGTGGTAGCAGAGGCTTTTCAAACTATTTAGCTACCCACCAGTGTGTCCCTCTCTTCTGGAAGCTTATTTTGTTTTTAAATTATGACACAGTGCCATCACCCATCATTTGTCTGAAAGTCCTCTCTCAGAGTACAAGAAAAAAGTGGCCCATGATATGTGACCTTTCTTTTTATTTCAATAGGCACATTGTTGTTCCTTCAGTTTCCAATTGGAGAGTAGTTCTATCTTCTACTTGTTAGCTTATCTAATATATTAAAACGTATGGAAAATAAGAAAACTGAAGTGATTACAGCCACCTGCCAAATGAAAAAGTGTGAATGTCAAATAATACAACATCCTTTTAAAATAGAATATGAGATTTGTTAGATGTGGTGGTGGTGGTAGTTTATTTGCTAAGTTATGTCTGACTCTTTGAGACCCAGTGGAATGTAACCTGCCAGGCTCCTCTGTCCATGGAATTTCCCAGACAAGAATACTGGAGTGGGTTACCATTTCCTTCTTCAATTTTAGGCTTACTTCCTGTTTTGTTGTTGTTAAGTTGGTTTTTAGACCAGAGAAAGTTTGAACTTGACCTCCAGTATTAATGCTTACTGTAATCAAAGTGAAATTCTGAGGGCAAAGTGTCAGTCTAGAAAATAGTGCTTTATTGGAGGCATTATTGCTTGAGCTTCCCTGGTGGCTCAGATGGTAAAGAATCTGCCTGCCAGTGCAGGAGAACCAGGTTCTGTCCCTGAGTCGGGAAGATCCCTTGGAGAAGGGAATGGAAACCCATTCCAGTATTCTTGCCTAGAAAATTCCACTGGCAGAGGAGCCTGGCAGGCTGCAGTCCACGGGATCTCAGAGTCAGACATGACTAAGTGACTTCCACACTTGATTATTGCTTCAGGAGAAAAATTAAGTTTGAAAGATAGAGGTTAAACCAAGTGAAAATCAAGTTGTTAATGTAACTTCTATTTGGAGTTCATAATGGGGCATGAGACCCTAAAGTTTTGATGAGATGTTGAATACATTTGGCAAGACTTTTATAATATCTGTTGCCTCTAGAAAAGGTAGTTAATATCAAAAGGCACACATTAAAAAGCCTCGTAAATCTCCTATAAAACCAGTGCCTGAAGATAGTTACATTAACATTGGGTACATATTATTTTAGTTGTTTTCCCCCCGTTCCTGTTTATAAAATGCCCGTTAAACATAAAGATGAGTAGATGGAGCACTGAGGATCTGCAGAGGGAAGGACTGAGCCCTGCTCTCCAGGAGCCAACAGCTGATACTACAGCCCTGTGTGTGAGTGCTTTCTTTCTTTGGACTTGAGACATTCACAGTGGTGTTCTTGATGGACTCATAATCCTCCTTTCTTGAATATCTACTATGGATTAATATTATTTGGCCCTTTCTGTAAATTGTTTCCAGTCCTCATAATAGGTAGGTGTTGTTATTTTATTTTACAGATATGGAAAGGGATGTTCAAAGAGGTTAGGTGGTTCGGCTAAGGCTCCATGTGCAATGAGTGGCAGGGTTTAAACTCCAAAGCCTTCCTTGGTCCCTGAAGCTCTGGACTCTCAGGACAGGGATCCCATCAGAAGCAAGGATTGCATCATTTGCTAGTGGGCACTAGGGAGGGCTGGGAGGGCGTAAAGTTGGGGAGGACTATGCAGAAGAGGTTCTTGGAGCAGGAAAGGGACCTGGGTAGAGCTGGGCTTGGCAAGTTAGTACTGTTTGCATAGGTTGGGTCCTTGATGACAGAAGTGGGCCTGAAGGAAATGGACTTGAGGCCTGATGGGGAAAGTAGCTGGGGCTAAGCTCCAAGTGTCTTGAATGGTAAACTGAAGGTTCTGGGGGCCTAATGAACCAGGCCACTCTGGTACTGACTGACTTTATGGTTTATAAAGAGATGTACCAGAGAATCTGGAGGTGTGAAACCAGCTGGATTCACAGAGCATTTAGCATATTCATTGGGGAGTATTTGGGTAAACTGATGGTTGGGAACTAGCCGTTAAAGATGATGCTACATTTACATTGCACGCATGATCTGCATTGCGGCGATAATCTTCTTCAACAGAAAAGGTGATTCTGACATAAATGAGCACTGAAAACAGTGGGCTTGACATCATGTCCTGGCTTGGGAAGCATGATTCTCTCTGTTTCTAGGAAAAGACTCTGAATGTGGGAAAATGAATAGAAGCAAGACCAGATAAGCTTGTCACATGATGACAATTCCATAAGGAAGGTGTAGTGATGAGGGAACTTTAAATATCTGTGGTATCTGCAAGTTGCAGACTTACTTGAATACCCAGAGTGTGTTTGAAGCACATTGGAGAAGTGAGATGGGCACTATTTTGAGCCTCTTTTCTCATATTTTGTTTTTTACTTCTTTCTGATAGATATACATGCCCTTCCTTTTTCTTGATGAAAAAGATACCTCCAGTGTTTCCTCCTCTGACTTTTCCATTGTTCCATTGTCTGACCACGCTCCTCTCCCTCCTTGTTTCCATCTCCTCCACACATGTACTTTTCTGACTGCCTGTTAACCTTCCTCTTCTTGGCCGAGAGCCCAGGTAACATTATCAGCTGCCCCGCTTCGCCAGGAGCCTGCTGGGAAGCACTGAGGTTTTTGTCAGTTTCTTTTTGCCCTTCACATATGTATTGCCTTCTGGCTTGGCAGTTTCTGACTAGGCGATAATAGCCTGTAGCACAGACACTTTGGATCTCAATAAATGTTTCCTGAAGGAGTTCATTACTCACTGGGAGAAGAGAACTCTTCATGGGAGAACTTCCTCTATAGGTATCTAATATATGTATTATATGCCTGATATATATGTATATAAGTCTTTCAGTCATGTCTGACTCTTTGTGACCCCATGGATTGTAACCCACGAGGCTTATCTGTCCGTGGGATTCTTTGGGGAAGAATACCAGAATGGGTTGCCATTTCCTTGTCCAGATTTTATATATATATATATATATTTCTTTTTCTGTATTGGTAGATTCCTGACTCAATATTGTAGGTTTATAATTAGTTTAAATTTACAAATACTCTGTATAGAAAGCATTTGTTAAAGACGTATTAAGACTTTTGGCTAATGGGCTGTATAGGAGTTGTAGTTCAAGTCTATCTACCCCTGAGCAGTATTAAGAGATATCACAGTTCTAAAAATGTCACCATGGTTTTTGACAACATTGAGCAGTTGTGCCCTTAAGATGGGGATGTTATTCAAAGGTGGGGGGTGGGAACCTACTTTTTTTTTTGGTAAAATTGGGGCAGTGTGGGATTCCCCAATTTTTGAAGTAGAAGGATAGTGTTTCTTCTTTAATCTGAAAATGAGTAAAAATGATTTTATAACATAATTAATTTATACATGTTTTAATATTTTGTGAAATTTGTTGACACTGGTAACTGTCCCCATTTTATATGAGAGTCTGATTTGTTTTCCTTAAGAAAGGCATATTTGTGGATGAATTAGATATTTGACCCCCAATATAAAAACTGTGCATCATCCTAGCTTTAAAGGAAGAGGTATTAAGCATTGGCATAGAACAGGAAACAGGCTTCTAAGAGGAGAGAAAAGGATGGTGCTCCCTGTCAAGAAGGAATTATAACCTCATTTGTGGGTTGAGATATACACACATAAAATGATTAGTGAACCAAGCAGGATTATTTATAACCATATATGCATTTGTTTTTAATCTCTAGCCTGTGTATGCTCCAAAGGATTTGTGTCTGTTTGTATATCAGTATGTATAGTTAGGGTGTGTAAATCAATTTGTAATGAGGTGCCTTGTAAGAGAATTAGCAGGAGAAGGGAAGAAGCAGGCTTTGGAATTGAGGAGAAGGTTTCCCAGGGCAGGGAGCCTCCAGGAGGGAAGAAGCACAAGCAAACGGGTAGATGCTCCAAAGGATATTTGTACAGGCAACCCTCGAACAACATGGGTTTGAATTGGGTCCACTTATACATTTAATTCAATGGTAAATACTGCCTGGTCTGCAGTTGGTTTAATCCGAAGAAACAGAACCATGGATACGGAGGAACCACAGATGTGGAGGGCTGACTGTAAGTTAGATGCAGGCCTTTTGTTGCGCAGAGGGTCGGAGGCTCGGCGCCCCTCACCCCTGCTGTAGTGATAGTGGGGGTGCAGTGAAACACGCATCATTCTTTCGGCTGCTGGCATCTGAGCGCCTGTCTGAGCTTTGCTGGGGGATACAGCCCTCCTCCCACTGAACAGTAGGGCAGTGCCTAGAGCTGCAGGGCTCGGTGCTGTGAGCTGTTTCGTCCACTCCTGCACAGTGTCCCTGGGCCACTCTGCAGCACAACTGGGGGCATTACACTTGGCTGTCAGACATTTCGGGAGCCACCCACTGGGTGACATTTAATAACTTTCTCTTCTGTGTAGTCAGAGCTGATGTGTAATTTGCTATCGGAAGCCCTGATAGAAATACACACATATCCTCAGGCACCTTTCTTTGTGCCAAGAGAATTTCAGGTGTTTTATGGACATTTGGGTCTCACACAACTCAAGATGGAGATAATGTTGGTCCACAATTTCAGCTGAAAAACTTGAGATTCAGAGAGGCTAAGTAACTTGACTAAAATCACACGGGCAGTAAGCAGAGAGCTGGAGTATGATCCAGGCTTTCCTACACAGAGACTTTGGGCTTAACTTCTGTGCTCTGGCTCCCACCCTCTGAGGAATGCAGATCATTACCATTAACTTCCTGTACAGGTAGTTGGATGGCACCACTGACTCAATGGACATGAGTTGGAGCAAACTTCGGGAGTTAGTGAAGGACAGGGAGGCCTGGTCTGCTGCAGTCCATGGGGTCACCATGAGTTGGGCATGACTTAGCGACTGAACAAAAACAACAATATATTTTGGAGTACTTTGTTATGAAAAGATTTTCCTCAAAGCAAAGTTGAGGAAGGGTTTGCCTGTCTTACCTGAGTATCAAAAATAGGATTTGACAGATATGGGCTGTCATTGGTTAGAATGCTGGTTAGAGGTAAGGTTTTCCTTACCCCTGGTCTACTTTGCTTTGAGATATTTGGGACTGATATCAAGGCAGACAGGAGATCCTGAAGACCATACACGAGTTTTTTTAGGAGGAACATGGTGAGGGAGAGGGTAGAGAGGGGAAAACAGCTTATCACAAAGATTTTGTCAGTTCTGCTTGTCACATCATTTAATTTTTATGACTCCTGGGTATTCTGCCTGGAGCAACCTATATATACCCAGGGGTCTACATGGCTAAACCATCCCTATTCCCCACTTCTTTCAGGTCACTGTTCAAGTGTCTTGTCAGATCTTCTCCCATCTCTAATCATTTGACCTCCTCCTTCATCCTCCTAACCCAATAATTTATTTCCATAGCCCTTCTTATCACTGGACAGATTATACAAATTCTTATTTTCTCTTTCCTCACCATTAGAATGTAGGCTTCATAAGAACAGGGTCTTTGTTTTGCTAACTCGTGGATTTTCAGAATTTAGAAGGTACCTGAGAGTGTAAGTACATAGAAAGTACTCACACTGAGGCTCTCAGAGTTTTATATTAACTGGCCTAAACTTTCATGGAAACTGATGGAACCACATATAAATTCTAGTCTATGTGACTCCTTCTCCTTTGCTAAAGACCTTTGCCAGTCTGGGAAGATTCCTGTATTTGTATGTGATTGAGGAAAGAGCGCACAGGTTTTTTTAGTTAGCAAAAAATCTTAAGTAGCCAGCCAACTTTCCTGTTTTACAAATGAGGAAATGACTGTGATCCATTGAGAACAGGTGACACGATCAAAGTAATTCCACTGTTTACTGATGGAGAAAGGACCAGAATCGGGGTACCCAGTCTCCCAGTTCCATCCTCTGTACCCTTCTGCGTTCACTTTTTTCTTTATAAAGTGAGCCTGATTTTGATGCAGCATTCAGATATCAGTCACAGGTGATGGGTGTGAAATAGTGGGTCTTGTTGTTTTAATGCCATAATATTAACGCGGTAAAGCAGAGACTGCAAACCAGATGCCCACAGGGACCAGCAGATAGCATAACAGTCAAGCTGCCAGTGGGGACTCTGGCAAACTGCCTGCCGAGAGAAACATGTTAGGAGAGAAAAAGGTGGTAAACCAATCGAACTGTTTGAAATACCCTGCTGGCCAAAGGAAACATTTCTGTCAGCCAGATCTTGCCTGCAGGCTTCCAGTTTGTGACTGCTAAAGTTTTAGTGTTAATAAGCTCTCTTCTTTCCAAAGGAGTAAGTTTCAGTAAGTGGGGCTGTGTAGGAGAATATGCAAAGCGTGTCACTGTGGTTAATTGTTCTTTAGCCCAAGGATCAGTGGGTTGGGCTGTCAAAGTTCACAGAGGGAAAATAATTATCAATAAAAGGAGTATTTATTGCCCATCTTTATTACCCTGCTGATAAAGTTGAAGAGTAATATGTTTTCTCTGTCATAATACCATCTGTCCTTATGCAAAGTACTTGGTTATGCTGTTTGCTGACTGAGAATCAGGAAATCTTGGCGATTTGGCAGGACTGTGTACTGGTAATTACTGTACCTCTATGTCACTGGGCAAATCACCTGTCTTTCTACTCTGCTGTATTCATGTTTGAATAAACAAGGGCTGGATTTATAAGGCCTAGGGAAACAAAGAATTCTGAGGATTTCATGCAGGACTTAAACCCAGCTCTTTGGCTCTAAAACAAACCAACAATGACGACAAAACACCAGTGTTGTCAGAGAGAAGAGAGGCAGAGAAGACTTGGATGGTTTGTGTTTATCACTTATGTCTTTAAGCATGTTGATAATAGCCGGGGATTTGCTGCGGTCCCTCTCACGTGCCAGCTGGGAAGCTGAGGCAGGTTGAGAATGATTTGCTTAATGATCTGTAGAGTCGTTTCTGCTCCAGCCTCCGTCGTAGCTTGAATGACTATTTCTGAGGACAGGTTTCAAAGGCTTCTGCCATGTAGAGTATGGATTCTGGAGCTACATGGCATAGATTGCATGCTGGCTTTCCTTCTCATTTTGATTTATTTCTTCAATCCTCAGTTTCCTCATCCTTAAAATGAGGATAATAATGGCGACTATCTCCTAGTCTTGCTGTTGGGATCATTGTTCTGGCAAATTATTACATACTCCTTCTATTCTTTTTTTTTTTTTTTCTTCTTTTATTCTCGTCATGTAGCAACCATGTGGCATAGATAATGAAAGTTAAATTTTATTAACATTTACATTTGAAACACAGCATGTGAATTTCCCCCCTTTCCCAGCAGATTTAGGGCTTTTAAATTTCTTGGTAGGAACTGAGATGTGTTGGAATTAAAAACTGGCAAGGTTTTTTGAACCTTGATGTGAGGAACAGTGTGGGTGTGAACTCTCAGTGTTTGATTCGTACCAACTGATTACAGCACAGAGGTAAAGACAGATGAATCTTGTGAGATGGGTGTGAACTGTAGGAGCCGATGTGAACAGAAGAGCTAACTTTTGGACATGTGGCTGGGTAGACATGCCTGGAACCCCCTACACAGTGAAACGGAAAGACCACTTGCACATGTGGATTTGGTATCCATCTCAAAGATCATCTGATGCCACTTTGCAGTGAAGGGAAGAGTTTATTACAGAAGATGATGTTTCGATAGCTTTCATGGGCTACTATGAAGGGCCTCTGCACTGGGAGAACAAAGATGTCTCACCAGATCCATACTGGAGTCTAATTAAGGCAGGAGGATGACAATAGACAAATTGCCTCCACTTTAAAAGGAGAATGCGGATTCACACTGAGTATTTGTTCAAGGAGCCAAGAAGCAGGCATCTTGCCCTGATGGCCCTTCATACTGGGCTGCACTGGCTACTGAAAGAGCATCCAGCCCTCATCTTCTGCACTTTCATCTTCTGCCATATTTGTATTCAGATGCATAGTCCCCCACAGAAAAGCCCAGCTTGTATTCCCAGCTTTGCTTCTATGACCTGCAGTAAAACCCAATTTAAAAAGTATATATGGCAAGGCTTTTACATGGAATGGTCATTATGTACACTGATTTTCAATGGCTTGGCATCTAGCAAGATGCCTTCAGAGGGTCTTCTGCCTCAGGGAGCAGCAGTCTGCACCGGGCTCTCTCCTGGTTGCAGGCCTGGGTGTGCTGATCCTGTCTGTGGCAACAGCGGGCAGCGACGTCAGCGTTGCCTGGGAAACAGAGTACACAGAAGATTCGCTTGGTGGACTTAAAACCAGCTCTAAACAGCTGTTTGACTCCGAACGAAACTTCAGCAAAGTTGTTTGCTGGGTGAGCTGATGGGATGAGGTGGCGGGGATGGGCCGAGGGTGGGAAACACAACATTCTTCATACTGTTGTCAGGGAGTCTTTGGAGGCAACAAATGAACCTCACTTCCCTACATAGCCAGTCGCAGCTGGAAATCTTGGAAGAGCATACCTTGTTCTCAAGCCCCCGCATTACATAGCCAAGTGGTGCGTAGAGGGCAGATGCCAGCCTGAGGTGAAGTCAACCTAGCATCCAGGCCTTCTGATTCTGCCCCAGGCTCTCGGTCCTTCTCCAGCAAGAAGTAGCCCCAAAGATTCCAGTGAATTCTGCCTCCACTTACATCACATTTGTTTTTCAACCAATTTGTTGCTGAACAAACATCCCTGAATATTAAGGAACATTAACGTGTATGTATCTTAATCATAAATACAAGTTCTTTAAAGCTTTAATGCAGATTCACCTTTGTGGTTCTTTCACTGTTTTAAAGGTTTTGTTTCCATTTTCTCTTCTTCCTCTTCTCCTTGTTCAGTTTTTATTTAATGTACTTAGCAAGAGAGAGCCACTGTGTACCTTCATGCTGATTCTTTAATTAGAAACATACAGCACCCTCCTCACCACACGGACTTGTCTATCCTGTTTAAAGTTCTTTGTTTTCAGGGAATAAGCTCTCTTGCACTCCTGTAGTTTTAACTCTCATCTATATGCTGATGACTTCTAAAATTATCCTGCCTTCAGTCAGTACCTCTTTTAGGAGCTCTTAATTTAGATTTTCAAATCCTTGCAGCAGTTCTTTTCTAATTTGAATGTCTGTAAAAGTCACCTGGGAATCTTGGTAAAATGCACATTGGGGTTCACACTGGGGTATGGTTTGAGATTGTGCTTTTCCAACAGACTTGATGCTAGTGCTGCTAGTCCTGGAAACACACTTCATACCCAAAGGGTCATTAATTAAGGCTCAGAGGTAAAGACAAATGGATCTTGGATAAGATGGGTATGAGTTGTAGGTATATGATGTCACCCAAGGGTCTCTAACTCAAATTTAGCAGGTCCAAAGTGAACCCCTCACATTCTCTGTCCAACCTGTTCTGTGTTCCACATTCTCGCTCCCGGTTAATGATGTTATCTGTTTGCATGGCCAAGAACACTGGAATCATTTTGCTTTCTTCTGTGTCCTCCATCCTGTTCATCTAACTGGTCACCAAGGTCATTTGAGTCTACCTGAAAGAAGCTTCCTGAATTTGTCCTTTCACTTCTGTTTCTAGCGGTGCCCTCTAGGTTCAGATCCTTATCTCTCAGAAATCCCCTTATTCCAGAGCATCACAGCTCCAGGCTGTCTCACTATTTATTTTTCTTAAAAGTACGTTTCTTCAGCATTAATTTGGACCGACATTTGCTTGTTTAAAGACTTTCCCCTGTCACATTCCAAGTGTCTCAGTATGACAGTCAAGGTTCAGTACAGTTTGGCTGTGGCCCTTTCTTCCCCCCAATGCCTAACACCATCCCCTCACCTCCCAACTGGTTTCACTTCCCTGGAAGCCAGTATAGTCTGTCTATATCAAGCCAGTCACAGTTCCCCAAGCTCACAGTGTGTCTTTGCTTCTATGGTGGCCACTGCTTTGAATGCCTTTCTCATCACGTTCTACCTAGCAGAACACTGCTCAGGCTGCACACTCCAGCTCATATCGCTCTTCTCTGAACTCCTTGACCAAGTCTCTTCCTTAAAGCTTGTGACTTCTGATCTCTGCTCCCATGGCAGTCACCAGTTGCACTATTGTTTTGGAGTTCATTGCATGGGCCTTTGTTGCCTACTAAATTCTAGGCTTGCCTTGTCTGAAATACACCTACATCCCATCATTTAGCACAGTGTAGAATAAAGTAGGTTTTCCCTAAGTGTTTGCTGAGTCGCTGAAAAAGCAAGTATTCTGTAGTCAGACAGACATGAAATTTTGCATGTTAGGAGTAGGAGAGAATTATTTCACTTGTATATAGTCAGGTGTGTGAGGAAACCCTGCCCACTGCCTCATCCTTTCTGCAGCTGCGCTGTCCATACAATAGCCTATCTGTGGTGACTGAGCACTTGAAATGTGGTTGGTACAAACTGTGCTGGGATACAGGCATAAGTTACAGGATTTTGAAGATTCAAAATGGAAAAAAAGAGCAAAAGATTCCATTAACAATGTTTATGTTAATTACACATTGCAGTAATACTTTGGGTATATTGGGCTAAAGTACACCATCAAAATTAATTTTATCTATTTGTTTTTTGTTTTTTTAATGTGACTGCTAAAAAATTTTAAATTACTACTGTGGCTTGCCTTTTATTTCAATTAGACAGCACTACTATAAAATAACAATTTATTTTCACATTCAGAACAACTCAGAAAGGTTTCCTGCCACTCCTCCCTCTAATTATGCTTTTTAATATTCTGTCAAGTATTTAATGTTGAGGGTTAAGTTTTCAACTATGAGTTGTTGATTTAAAAAAATAAAATCATTTATATGAAAATACTACCACTGAATTCAGTTTTCCAATTTGTAGTGTCTTTTGAAATGATTCTTTCAATTCTCAATGAACTACCAAACTAAATCTCAGTAACTTTACTATACGTCAGCTATCAATAAAAACTCAGAATGTTTATTTCTTTATTTACCATGATATATGGAGTAGTAAGAAATAGAAAATTAGAAAGTTTACTATAAAATTTGTGCTGTAAAATCTTTAACCTATTTTGCTGGTTTAAAATCACATACTTTCCTTACCATCATAAAAATCTTCTGCTTCATTATTCAGTGTTTAAAGCTTAAAGCTTCTATAAAAGATTTTTTTCTTTTTACCTTGAGATGTTTAAAGCACTTGTTTTTCTATTTTGTATAGCCGTAGGATCCTTTCCCAGTACATTCTTAAATGGATTGCCAGGTAATTTATTTATCAAAGTTTCTGTAGTTGAGGGGCAGGGATAATTGAGGAACACAGAGAGGTTCATTTCCATCACCTTATTTTCTCCTTCCTTAAAAAATGCAACTCTGAGAGTTTCCTGGTGGCCTAGTGGTTACAATTTGGTGCTTTCACTTAGGTTCAATGTCTGGTCAGGGAATTGAGATCTCACAGATTGCTCAGTGTGGGTAGATGGGTTGCAGGGTGGGGGGAGCAACTCTAAGGCAAAGTGACTGGTTCAGACATTATACATGAAAACATCAATGTGAACAGATTAGCCTTATATAATTTCTAGATTTAGAAAAGACTTGAGGTACTCTTTCTTTTTCTTCTTAAAAAATTTATTTATTGTTAATTGAAGGATAGAATCGAGGTATTCTTATTGTAGGGTGAATTTTATGTCATGCTTGCTTACACAGTGAACGGTAGGGCTGGAGAAAGGCTGATTTCTTCTGATTTCCAGTAGAATCTTTTTTCCCCATACACTTTCCTGTAATAATAACCTAAAAAATACTCTTTCCTGGGACATTAGTATGGACAAACAATGATGACAGCACTTGAAATGGGAGGATGGGGTAGTAAGCTGTTGGAGATAAAGTGAGGACATTTATACCATGACTCATAGCCCAAAGTGAGGATGGGGTGACCGCTTAGGCGGTAGTCAGTAAAATGTCAGTCTCTCTTCCCTCCGTACTCATTCCATAGCTTCTTGCAATTCACTGATTAGGGTTGAAAATGGCACAATGAATTATGCAAAAGCTACTTCTGCAGCAGGAGCTGTCTTGCAGCCTAATGCACAGATGGAAAGATCCTCTTTTAATCATTGTTCCCACAACACTTGGAAGCTTTTTGAGGAATAAGCACTCAGAAGTGGAAGTGAATGGCCTTCAACAGTAAATGAGTTCCTTCTGCAGAGAGGAACTGAAATGTATTTATATGCAGATGGTTGCCCTGTGTTTGAATGCGCATCCATGTCATCTGAGATTCAAGCCAAACATCTCTTGAAATGCTTGGGTTTAAGATGGTTCTACTGGAGGAATTACTTCTGCCCGGGCTGGCCCGACATTATTATTTTTCTTCAGAAATAGCGACAAGTATTTAAATGCCAGTTCATGAAGATATGCAAATTACATCTTTTTCTGATCTTTAGTTACTACTGAAGAGACTGAATTAGTTAGCATCCCCTTACTTTTATTAGCATAATATTAATGCAAATCGTTAGCAAAGGCTTTTTTAAGAAGGAAAGCAGAACCATCCATGGAAAGCAATTCAAAGCAGTGTTTAATGTCCTCAGTTAGGAAGGAGAAACATTTATGACTACATTTCTTACTTTGGTATCTGTGCCAAGGACCACCCAACTGGGCCTTTTTTGGTACTTGCTTCTAAAATCAGCAACACCTTGGAGGTTTCATTTGCAGATCAAGAATCAGTTGGGAAAAGGCCCAAAGGTTATATGCAGGTACAAAGGTTATATGCTGGTACCTGTATCATGATTCAGATACCACTAAGAATGTGGTATCTAAGAGACTGCTTTTTAAAATATGGGAGGAAAAGGTAAATGAACATTATTCATTGGACAATTCAAGGTATAGTAAAAGACTGACTTAAAACTATTCCCAGCAAAGGGGTTAATATAAAGAGGACACTGATTAATTCTTTATTTGCTTGGAGGAAATGGGCTTAAATTGGAGGGAAGTAAAGTTGAATCAAATAACAGGAAGACACTGTTGGCTCTGGGGAGAGCTTTATAAAATTAGAATGAGGTAGAACAAGAGCTTGGAATCTCCCTTCTTATTGCCTCTTGTTGTGATACAAGCATTTTGTATACTTCCCTGCATCTGTGTCTGCCTCTAACTGGACTGAGCTCTGCAGCACCTGCTGTCTGCGCTGCTCATTTGCATGGAGTCAGTGTTCCCTGGACTATTATTTTCCTGTGTTTTATCTATTCTAATACCATGTAAACTCTTAGGGATCAGAGGTGAGGCCCTGTACTGCTTTGGACTTCGTCTTGTATATGTGCATGCCAAATCACTCCAGTCGTGTCCAACTTTTTGTGACCCTATGGGCTGTAGCCCCCCAGGCTCCTCTGTGGAGGAGGGGTTCTCGTGGGGTTCTCTGTGCAAGAATACTGGAATGGGTTGCCATGTCCTCCTCCAGGGGATCTTCCAACCCAGGGGTTGAGCCCATGTCTCTTATGTTTCCTACATTGGTAGGTGGGTTCTTTACCACTGGCACCACCTAGGAAACCCTCAACTTGTATAGTATCTTGCAGCTAATGAGGAGCCAGTATTTGTTGAATGAATGTGTGAATCACAACTTGGTTATTTGTTGGTATCAAGTGAGAACTCAAGTTCTACAGCATCATTCCACCAAAACATTGAAGTGTTAACCTAATTCCAATTCCACTGTTCTTTCCAGTGTCCACTTCATTACCTGAATGGAAAGTATAGTTAATTATGTAGATTAAGTAGGCTTCTCTGGTGCCACAGTGTTAAAGAACCCACCTGCCAGTATAGGAGACATTAGAGACTCGGGTTCAATCCCTGAGGGGGGAAGATCCCCTGGAGGAGGAAATGGCAACCCACTCCAGTATTCCTGGAGAATTTCATGGATAGCGGAGCATGGCAGGCTACAATTCATGGGACTTGGATTCATGCATGGAGTTGGACCCAGCTAAAGTAACTTAGCAGGCAGGCAATAGCATAATGGAGACCAAAAATTGAGTGTAGGCATTCTTCAGTGAAATTTTCTATTCACAAAGCTATTGGATTAAGAAATTTACGTTCCTGTATTAGACTGGTTGGCATATGCTTAGAGTTTCACAAGTATTTCTAGTAAGAGCTGTGTATTTATAGAACCATCTTCAGCAAATAACTGAAGTCATTTATGAGATGAGGACATTTAATAGTTGGCCCTCAAACATCTAGTTGAAAAAGAACTAGAAAAATTCTGAGTCTTGGATGTTTACTGTGCTGTGTCTGATGGCCTAGATCTTTCTAACTTACTCTGACAAGATAGTAAAGGAAGTTTATCTTTGGTCCCTGGCTACCATGCCCTTGGTGCCCTGCATAAATACCACCTTCTGCCTTAGGAGCGTGGCATCCTTTTATCTTTTCCTTGTAGAACTTACTCAGATTCTGTTCTGTCTCAAGAGGCTCATTCTCTAGTCAGTCACCCCCTTGCTAATCTCTTCTGCAGTGTTAGCTTCCTGAAATGACAGTTCTTCCACCTCTCTTTCCTGGCAAGAAGGGGCATGGGTGGCACACCTGGCTAGGATGTGAATTCCCGGGAGCCTTGGCAAAATATGGGAGCAGAATATGGGATTCATTCAAGAAGGCAACTCAGCAGATGACCTTTGGGAAAGAGATATCACTCATTCTGGATTGTTTCTGTGTAGGGACTGGGCAGAAAGGAGAATCCATGTATGGAATAGTGAGATCAGCAGTAGAGAACAAGAGGAATGGCAGCGGGAGATTGGAGTCCTTGAGCTGGGCCTTGATTTATCATCAGCTTTTTATAGAATGCCAACAGCCTTGGCCATAGCTAGGGAGGGAACGCTTATGAACTTAGAAAGTGAAAGTGAAGTCGCTCAGTAGTGTCCGACTCTTCACGACCCCATGGACTGCAGCCCACCAGGCTCTTCCATCCATGGGATTTTCCAGGCAAGAGTACTGGAGTGGATTCCCATTTCCTTCTCCAATGCATGAAAGTGAAAAGTGAAAGTGAAGTCGCTCAGTCTGTGTCTGACTCTTAGTGACCCCTTGGAGTGCAGCCTACCAGGCTCCTCTGTCCATGGGATTTTCCAGGCAAGAGTACTGGAGTGGGGTGCCATCAAACTTCTTGGCTTGTTTCAAATTCCCACAAGGAATGGCATTTTGGAACCAGATGCCATATTACTTTTGGTGAAGTGGGAGTATTGCTGCCCCATGTAAGTAACAGGTTGACGGTAGGCTTGATAAGCCTGATGATGAGCTGGAGACTCTCAGACTTCCTAAGAGGAACAGGAGAGGAATTCAGCCAGGATAGGTGCATAAACTTAAATCCGGCTTGGAGGATTTAATCCTCCCAGAATTTGATGTGGTAGAATTTGACTTGGTTTAGTCTTCCCAGAATTTGATTTACCAGAGCTCTGTGTGCCCATAACTGTGCTGGCTGATATGGGAATTGCATTAGTTAGGTTTTCTTTCTCTTTTTTTAATTTATTCATTTATTTTTGGCTATGCTGGGTCTTTGTTGCTGCGCGTGGGTTTTCCCTAGTTGCAGTGAGCAGGGGCTGCTCTCTAGTTGTGGTGCATGGGCCTCTCATGCGGTGGTTTCTCTTGTTGCAGACCCAGGCTCTAGGGCGTGGGCTCAGTCGTTGTTGTACATGGGCCTCGTTACCCAGCGCCATGTGGAATCTCCCTGATCAGGGGCTGAATCCACGCCCTCTGCATTAGCAGGTGGATTCTTAACCACTAGAGCACCAGGGAAGTCCTAGCTATGTTTTCTTATTTGTATTTTTTCTTTCCCTTCTTCAGGTTCCCATAATTTTTCCCATAAAGCCCTTCCTTTTCCTCAGGGTCACCTTAGATCTCTCTGTCTTTTGGACCTTGTTCCTGTCCTCTAAACAGAACTCAGCAACTTTGACTAAAAACATTTGTTTTTGTGAGATTTTTGGTTTGTTCTGTTTTTTTCCTTCAAAAATTAGGTTTAAAGCCCCCACCCCCAGGCAGCATTTTACTGTTAGAAATTGCCTTTAGTTTCCATGTTTTATTTTATATTTCATGTCTTTTTGAGGCTGCTTGCATTCATATCTGTCTTATGTCAAATCAGCTCAGATTCTGAAGCATACTAAGAAAAAAGTCGTCTCAGGCAATCTCATTGAAAAAGGAAAAAAAAATATCCTGTAATATTCAAATAGTCTACTTTGTAACTGACTTCTGAAAACATATAGTGGAAAATGTTACAGATGAATTATTTCTAAGCTTGGCTAAATTATTTGAAGAGCTGGAAATTATTTCTTCACCACCCCCTTCCATCTCCTCGGTACAGCTGACTTTTAGTATCTGGCTTATGAAAATACATCCTTGCCTTCAGAACTTACTGGTGGAACATTATACTCTTCAAAGGTCATTTGGAGCTATCCATAAAATTACACTTTGCAGGATAAGTGAAGCAGCTTTCTTTTTCCTACTCAGGTATTTGCCACACAGTTACTGCTGTTTTAAATTGTTCTGCTATTACTACTCACCAGCATTACTTTGAAATGATGTAGAAATATGTGTCTTCTCCCTTTTTATTGTGAAACATAAACACAGACATCCTTCCACTCTGAACATTTTTTTCAGTGTTTGTCTATAGCAGTCCTTATGCTGACTGATGGAAGCTTGGTTTTATGCCACGGTGGCCCCACTGAGATAAATGATTTCCCAACCTTATTGTAACAATCACAAAGGACTGAAAAGAGTTAACAGTGCCCCTATCTTTTGCACAGTGCATTTAGCTTCAGTTATTATCAAAAGGGTTTTTTTAATCCAATCTTGCCTTGTGTCCATGTTTTTATTGGCATAGGAAAATTGATATTACTATGTATATAAAGTCTTATAGAAAGGCAAGAGAGTGGCCCATAGAAATAAGTGAAACCATTGTCCAACAGTATTCTAAAATATTAGTGTTCATAGTTTTGTGTTACATCAACGAATATTTTGTTAGTACCTATGTGATGGTGCGGGCTTCCCGGGTGGCTCATGGTAAAGAATCCACCTGCCAGTGAAAGAGATGCAGGTTTGATCCCAGGGTCAGGAAGACCCCCTGAAGAAGGAAATAGCAGCCCACTCCAGTATTCTTGGGAAAATGCCATGGACAGAAGAGCCTGGCGGGCTACAGTCGATGGGGTCACAAAAGAGTCAGACATAACTAGGTGACTAAAACAGCAACAATGTATGATGGTAGGCTTTATGAATCAATAGCAGCTTACTTTATGAATTGGAGAGAGAGATCAGAAAATTGTAATTGGTCAGTCTGTAGTCAGTCAATGCCCAGAATGAGTGTCCTGGCCAACAGTTAAACATCTGTCCTGTATCCTAGATCTTGAAGTATATTGTCAAGTTTTGTATGTGTGAGAGTTGCACATTGGTGAAAATTTATCCATTTGCATTCATGTATTTTTAAGGCACGTGGTTAACTGTATTGTTGAGATTCTAAGCTAATGGAGGGCATAATAGGGGACTTTTGAATGAGGAGTTCAAGCATATTAGAGAAGATGGGAAGACTTTTGGCCTTTTACCTCTGAAAACATGTTGAGAACTTGATAGACTCCTCAGGAAGAAAAAAGCACAGCTTTGAAACCCAAAAGGCAAAAATTTGATTTTTTAAGAGCAATAAAAAATAAATAGGTATAAGCTTGATGACAGTTTTGGGTGCTAGTAGCTACCTTTGAAGCCTCACAACTTTTGTGAGAAAAGAATCAGGCATTAGACAGTTGTGAGAAAACCAGACTCCAGCTCAGGAAAGAGTAGCCTATGGAGCCCAGGGACCCGTGTGAGTGGGCTTCAGGCAAATCTAGGAGGACTGTGGCAAACAGTGCTGGGGAGAGGGAGGGGTCCCAGGATGGGCTGTGGAGGTAACCTGACTTTGCGGAAATGGCTCTTTGGGCAGAGGCTGAAGTGGAGGTGCGTGGATAGTGGCAGTTAGAGAGGAAGTGAAATTCTGAGGAAGGAACGGTGAACCACAGCACGGCCTGAAGCGTGTTAGAGACAGTGCTAAAGCAGAGGTCATGAACCAGAGGCCCTTTTTGAAAGTTGTCTGGGGTGCTGGTTCGGTGAGGAACTGGAAAATTCCACCTTTGCCTAGTGTCAGTATCATTTCTAGTCTCTCTGACAATGCAGACCTGAGTAGGCTGGTTGAACAGACATCTCTGATAAGGTGCCCAACACACTGCAAGGACTCAACAAATATTTTTAGCAATTAAGTTGACAGGATGGAACCAGGGGATGTGTGCTTAAAAAACTGTATACCAGTGCTTGTTTGTGACTTAATATTAGGTACAGTCTGATAGGAAAATGGCTGTTTTATATGTTTCGTATAAGGAAGCCTACTTTCAAATTGAACACTTAAGAGTTATAGAGCCATAGAACAATTACCTGTTAATTACCTTTTAGAGTTTCCTGGTGATTAATTTTTTTATTGTCTACTTTTCATGTACCTGTTTTATTCCTTTGTAGTGTGGTGCAATTAAATAAACACCTTAGAAGTTAAAAGGAAGATGTTGTTTCAGAGGCAACGATAGTTCAGTAATAATCAAACAGTTTCCAAGCATCTGCTATGGTAAATGGATGGCTAAGCCCAGGGACGCCCAGGTGAAAAAACAACAGCAGCAAAAAAATAAAAACCCAGGAAGAACCTTGTAGATACTTGCCCCAAGGAACACACAGTGTAGTGGTAGAAACACAAGTGTGGGTAACACAGTCCGAGTTGTGGTCAGGGCAGGGGGGAGACTGAAGGAGCAAGGAAATGTCTTTATTCCAGTCCCGGTGGAGAAAGGTGCCAAGATATGACAGCTGGAAAACAGATCCAACTGGAGGGCCACCAAATGCCGAGTGGCTGCTCGTATTGAACCTCCAGATGTTTCACAACTAACCAGAACAAGGAAAGGCCAGCGCTCTGGATTCGAGCTGTGTCAGGAGCATCCCAGTGTCTGGCAGAGACACGTCCTGGTGATGGAGAATTGAGATTGAGTGGAGTGCACATGCAAACTCAGTCCTGCATGCTTCGGACCAGTCTTCCAAGATCTTGACATTTCACGTTCAAGTCCCACTTCAGATCTCTCTAGCTTCGTCTTGGAAAATGACTTTGACATTGAGATCCCTGGCTCCCATTTGGCTACTTGAGTCGTGTCTCCAGTTGAGGAAGGAAAAACTGCCTCTTGAGAGAGGTTGGGGGAGCTCAGAACAAAGAGGATCTCACATCTACTGAGAAGAAGCCCTTNCTTGGAAAATGACTTTGACATTGAGATCCCTGGCTCCCATTTGGCTACTTGAGTCGTGTCTCCAGTTGAGGAAGGAAAAACTGCCTCTTGAGAGAGGTTGGGGGAGCTCAGAACAAAGAGGATCTCACATCTACTGAGAAGAAGCCCTTGAAAATAGGAAAGTCCTCTGCCTGGTGGTTGGTGTTATCCCATGACTTCCCTTTTACATAACCTGTGTCTCTACTTAAAAGGGAAGGAAGTCTTTCCAGCTTACTCTGGTTGCCTCATGATGCTTCCATGTGCCTTTCTGTCTCATACCTTTTCCCTTCCTTTCTACTAGACCTAGTGGTTGTGGTTACCGCCTATAGCCTTTATTCTGTTAGTGAAATTCACATATGGGTTGGTTCTACCACAGTGTTTTTGTAAAAGTGATAAAGCCAAGTTTTCAAAGCTTTCTCGCAGCAACCTTACTAATGTGCTTCTCTTCCCAGCTTGATTTGGGCAGTGTTGGGTAAATGGTGCATCATCAGTTCATTTGTTCATTGTTTTGCTGTGTGTCAAAGTTGGGCGGATGCTCTGTGATGACTATAGCAGTGTGCTATGCAGATGTTAAGTGATTTTTATTTTTAAAGAAAAAGCTGAAAGAAATAATGAGTAAATTTTATTTCCACCCCTCCATGTCATGGGCTTCCCTGATGGTTAAAAATCTGCCTGCAATGCAAAAGACCTGGATTCAATCCCTGGGTCAGGAAGATTCCCCTGGAAAAGGGAATGGCAACCCACTCCAGCATTCTTGCCTGGAGAACCCCATGGACAGAGTGGATGCTACAGTCCATGGGGTCGCAAAGAGTTGGACTCAATTCTAGTGTTAATCACTCAGTTAACACAACTACTCCTGCTCCCCCACCCCACTCCCCCAGATGAAGGGGTTAAAATGTACAAAGGATAAAAAAAGTAAGCTGACTTGGATAGTGAAAATTGGTGTGTTTCTAAAACTGTAGCAGTTGGGTCAGGAAGAAGATGTGAGGAACTTTTCTCCTGCGCTCTGAAGGCTGCCTGGGAGTGGGGAGAGAAAGGCCAGAGAGATTGCTTCCTAATCAACTTCTTCCTGCCGTAAGGCATTGTCAGTGTTCTTTCTTCCTGGTGTCAGAGCCACTTCTAATAATTACTGCTTTCAACTAAACAATAGTAGGCATTCAGTTCACAGGGAAGAAGAAATGACATGGGTCATTCATAGGCTGCAGTTCTTCCTAGTCACTCAAATTCAATGTAGTCTGATGGAACAGACCATTTCGGAGTATTAATAGCTTTACCATCTCAGATGGTAGTGATTACTTCTTTAATATCACTGGTAAAATGAAAAAGAAAAATCTACACATCAGAAGCACTTCCCCCCATGCCCCCCTCCTCCCCCTGAGCCTAGAGGTAATGTAGATCAGAGTGAATGTTTAAAACATTTTAAACATGTTTGAAAGAAAGTTTTTTTTTTTTTTTAACAAAAAAAAAAAAAACAAAAAACCAAAAAATATATTTGAAGTCGTGCCCTAGCATGGCATAAATCACATTTTAGAAAATGCATTGGAAAAGGTTTCTCATGCATTTCAAAGAGGTATGATTTGATTGTTAAATGTATTTTTCTCTAGATAAGTGTAGTGGTCATTTAAAAACATTAATTATAGGCTGTGTCAACAAGATCACTTTTGGTTTTGCTATGTGCAATACAAACTCACAAAGACTGGAATGTTGGATGTGAAAAAAAGTAAATTCTACCCTTTCCAGTCTATTTGGTATAATGACTGCAGAAGAAATGAGGACACCAATTTTGGCTCTACCATCACTTTGCTGAGATTTTGAAGAAGATTTAGCCCTGGCAACTCATTACCTCATCTAGAAAATGATGGGATAGGTTTACATCTCTAAGGTCCAATAACATTCTAAAGCTTACACTTCAATAAATATGGCTTTATCTAAGATATACTTGGTCATTATGGTTGATAAGCTGTGATCTCAATAAGAACTTTTTTTTTTGGCACCTTAAAAACAGAACAAAACAAAACAAAAATAGCCTTATCCTCATATCTCTTAACCCAGTCCCTTCTTTTCCTGTGTTGGAAGTGAAAGTAGAATAAGAAGCATGAAAGAGAGTATACTTCTTTTAGAAAGGATCTTGTAAGAATATGAAACCAAATCCTGGCATCAAAGGACTTCAAGAAAGCAGACTTTGAGCCATAAAAATGCTTCTAGAAGGAGCAGGACTGAGAGACAGACTGGATGTGAAGTTTAGCAGTATGACTGTTGATGGGGTGGAGTGCACAAAGTAGAGATTGGATCATGTAGTTAAATATGAGTGCAAAGAAGTGTCCTAGTTCTAAATAAATGCCTTGAGATGATTATAGGAAGAGGTACAGATGGCAAAGCATTAAAGAAAATTAAAGATGGCAAAGGAGCATTAAAGAAAACACCCATTTTCAAATACACTGGCCAAAAGGGGAAGCTTAGAATTTCTGCCCCTTGTGCGTGATGGATGAAAGTGGATGATGGAAGACACTGGCGAGGCAGGGGTTTTTAAATATGCTTTTATTCTTTGTCATTGTAGTAGGAATTAAATATGGGTATATCACTGGAGTAAGTCCCAGTTTTGATGGAAGGCCATAAAACTAAACTAAAATAAACAAAGAAGTAAGTCAAGAGTCACTAGGAAAGCATGTCTATTTCTTTCAGTAAGGCTTTCTGGAACATTGCCCACAGAATTGAAAAGTGCTTTCTCAGATCTAGTTGGTGCTTTTGAGAAATCCTGGAGCAGCGGTTTTCAAAGTGTGGCCATGGAACCCCTGAGGCTCTCGAGACCCTTCACAGGGTCTAGGAGATCAGAACTGTTTTCATAATAACCCAAGCTGTTAACTGGCCTTGTTCATTCTGATGCTGTCCTGAGAATACCGTGGTGTTTCCCAGAAGCTACATGACTTAGAAGATCTCAAAAGAGTAAATGCAGAGCGAGATGGGAGAATCCATGTGTCTTCTATTAAACTAAACATAAAACAGTCTCAAAAATGTAAAACAGTGCTACTTATCTGTTTTTTTTTTTTGAATATAGGGCTTCTCCCCACCTCTCCCCCAGTGTTATTTATGATGTTTTCTTAAATAAAGTCTTAAATATAAGATTATTTCTTATTAAATGAATTAGTATTTAAAGTTTTTTTAAGCTTTAAGATCTAATAGTGTACATATCAATGAATATAATCTACCTCAAAAACTCTTTGGAATCCCTTGAAAGTTAGGAAGTGTGTAGAAGTGTGTGAGACCAGAGGTTAAAGAATGACCATCCTTAGAGGATAAGCAATTTCTCTGAACCTTAGAAGAGGGCAAAGGTGACTTTATTAAACTGTGGGAGAGGCAGTTATCTGTAGTTAGCAGTTACACAAATGTTAGCAATGATACTAACTTGAGTGCCTTCTCCTTGGTAACCTCTAAGGTTGTTCCTCAGTAGGCATTCTTATTTGATGTTGTTTTGTTTAGTTGCTAGGTCATATCCAACGCATTTGTGATCCCATGGACTGTAGCCTGCCAGGCTCCTCTGTCCATGGGATTTTCCAGGCAAGAAGGCTGGAGTGGGGTGCCATTTCCTTCTCCAGGGGATCTTTCCCATCCAGGAACCAAACCCACATCACCTTCATTGGCAGGTGGATTCTTTACTGCTGAGCCACCAAGGAAGTTCTTATTGGCTGACTTACAACAAAGTCATCAAGGCTATTGGCATTCTTTCCATTTTATAGATAGCAGCAAGTTAGAGAAGTGATTTCCTCCAGGGATCATGAAAGAAAGTTAAGTAAAGCTGGAATCATTTGGTGCTTAGGACTCCCAGTCCTGTATGTTTCCCCATCAGTTTACTGACTGCAGTGGTACCAGGATAAATCATAAGTGTTCTTCTAACAGACCACAGCAAAGTGCATGGTAAAGTCTGCCTCCTTCTGGAGGACAACTTCTGTCAGATCAGTTTAAGATTTCTATGAAAAAATAAATAACAGGTATCGCTAATACCCTGAATGATGTCAGTGCATTTGAAATTCACTCATCGAGTAGGAAAAAAAAAAAAAGAAATTACGGAAAAATGGGAGAAAATACACCCGGGGAAAATACAAGGAAACAGATCCCCAATTTTTATCAACACAGCATGAGGACATGCTGCAAGAAGATAACACACCATGGAGGCCCAGGGTACAGAGGGGGCCTGTAAAGCTGAGTATTTGCTGTTATGTTAGTGCCCAGGGAAAAAGAGCCCAAGTGATAATACTGTGATGCAATGCCTTGTCTAGCAGACTAAGAAGCAGCTTCTTNCCCAATTTTTATCAACACAGCATGAGGACATGCTGCAAGAAGATAACACACCATGGAGGCCCAGGGTACAGAGGGGGCCTGTAAAGCTGAGTATTTGCTGTTATGTTAGTGCCCAGGGAAAAAGAGCCCAAGTGATAATACTGTGATGCAATGCCTTGTCTAGCAGACTAAGAAGCAGCTTCTTTTAGAGTGTCTAGTTCTGTAGTTCTAGTTGTAAAAAAGGTGAGAAGTGGGGGAGTTGGGGAAGAGTGTTCATGGGATATTTAGCACATGGGATTCTGGGTGGGAGTGAGGAAGGATGAAAAGAGAATTAGCATTGGCAGTGAGTCAGGTGGAGGTAATTGGTAGTTGCCTGTGGTGGGGCAAACTGCGTGTTTCTCTGATTTGAGCACCATGTGTTGGCTGGGATCTTTTGGAAATACAGAATATCTCTGCTCCATACTTCATTATGTCTAGCAGATGTTGCTTTTATGTGTTTGAGTTCAATTTGCAGAATGAACATGGTGTCGTAAAAGCATACTCCTAAAAACAGAAGAGAGGAAACCAGTTAACTGGCCTGTTACCAGGACAGTTTTAAGAAGGGACAGGCTTTTAGCTGTGGCCTGTCTGAACCACAAAAGTGAGAATAATCTAAGAAGGAAACCAGTGACATGACATGTTTATTGATGTAAACTGTAAATAAAGAATGTTCAGTCACATTTTTAGAAAAAATGTAAAATATTTAGCAGCTAATGGAGACTTTCACTGGATGGTTGCCTCCTTCCTATACTCCATCCCCTAAGATTTAAAAAAGAATTTGTTTTCTTGCAAAATTTGTCAGTGATCCAAAATAAAATCTTCCCTTTCCATGACTCAGTATCTTCAGGTTATTACAACAAACCTTTTCAGCTTTTGAATCTTAATAGAGTCAAAATATTGAGTCGGTTCATCAGCACTAAATGATTAGATTTTTGCTTTACGCATGTTTTGAAAGCAAGCCTTGATATAGAAGGTTTATTTACGTAACAGTGCTATTGCTCAATGCCCTTGCATTTTTCTGCACATGCTATCTTAATGGAAATTTACTGGAAAATTCTTGCCAGAATAAACACATTCCTTCAGGAGCGAAAGGCTTAATGTACTTTTCGTTCAACGGCACCTCTTTGCTGTGAGCAGATAAAACACATTATTTGGCATTAGTCATTATACTTCACACATTCCACAGTTCTCTTCGTGGGGCTAAGGTTGTAGAAAATAGGAATATAGTAGACAATCTTAAAATGAGAGGTAAAACAAAAGCAAGGAAGGGTATCCATATATCTGACATGAAATCAAAAGTGAATTTGGCAGATACTCTATAAAATTAGTTTGAGCTAGTCCTGATAAAGCAGGATTAAGGATTGTGAACCAAAGATCAGTTGAGCTGGTGATCACAGAAATAAAAAATATAGTTTACTTTTCATTTCTAAGAGAAAGAGAGTATTTGCATTTGCATTTTAATTTAAGAATCAGAAGGGTAAACCCTAAATGGAGGACACTGATGGTATCATGGCCCCTGGGTGAGAGAAGGGATCAGAGTGGGATATAAGGGTGTAAACAGGAGTTGGGGCAGGGAGGGAGAAACTGTCTCTGAATTAAGGGATGGGGAGGCAAACAGTGTACAGTGGAGACTAGAGGAAAGAGATTCACACAAACATGTCTAGACTTCCTCCTGTGGCCTTCATCTAACACTGACCCCCATCCCCCATCACCACCCCAGGACTGCTACTGAAGCGAGATAATAGAAATTGTTCCATTAATAAAATGTGTAATCAAGACAGAAAACCATTTTTACAGGGAAAAAACTGGCCAATTAGCATATTACAGTTAAGTCAGTTATATTGCATTTATTTGCAGCAATAGGTAATTAACTTCTTTGACTTTTTCTGAGAAGTCAGTTGGAATTAAACTAATGGGTAGATTCTACCAGAGTTTAGTGACCTTCTTCCTTATGCCATATTAAATCCTACTATTTTAAATAATTATGGGAGAGGCTAGTTTCAATGTGAAAACGTTCACAGACAATTAAAGAATTTTGTTTTATTGCATTTCTTTTTATTTTCTCTATGTGCAGTAAGTAAAACCGGTCTAGCAAGAGTGTATCACTTCCTAATGTCCTCTTGGGAGATTAAAAAAGCGATTTGAAATTAAAATAACAAAATACTCGTTCATCATTATTATCTCTACTCAAATTATATTTCTAAAAAATTATTGAATATAAAGGGGAAAAACATAGCTGAAAAATTTCCTCCTTCAAGTAATAAGGCTTTTCCTCTTCTATCTCAATATAAACAATCATGAAACAATTCAGTATTTCTCTTCTATATGGGTTTTTATTATTAGGCTTTTTAATTCAATTTTGGGAGTAGGTAGGATATGATTTATAAAGAAAAAATATAGTTGAGGTTATTAAAAACCCCACCCTATTCATGTATCCTTTTTTCATAAATTATATTTATAAGCTAAATGTTTAAGAGGTAATTCTCAATATATTCAGAATTGCCAATAAATGCATTTCACTTTTAAAATATATGTAAGTAATAGGTACATTTATAACTGTAAAGATTAAATGTTGCTTTCTAAAATAGGGTGTAACAGTAAACTTAATATACTATCCTTCTATTTATGTTTTGGTTCCAAAAAATAAAAGGAAAATTCAAGTGGTATCTCATTCATTGTTTGCAGATATTTGCTGTGTAAGGGTTGACTGAGTTTAATTTATAATTATCAATGATAAATATGAAATACTGTGTAAAATTCAATCCCAATTTTATTAACCTTTAATCAGTTGCTTTCTAAGAACAAATTTTCAGGTTTAAAGGAGCCTTAAAATAATTTAAGTGAAATGGAAATGTAAAAATATTTATCACATGGCTGTTTGTTCATTGCCAAAGTTTTCTGTAAAGGATAAAACTTTTCATTCTACAAACATGTTATAATCAGTAGCCTCTCAAGGTAAACAGTTTCAAAGCAAACATCTCTTGGGTTTTGTTAAGGAGAACTTGAGTTTCCAAGTTCTCCAGCTTAGTATTATGATATCGTAGAAATAGTACTACTTCCTCATGTACTAAAATGAACCATGTTTTCTTTTGACTTTACAGTAGAAGATATGGCCAGTATACTATGAACCAGGAAGTCACCAGAGTTACAGAAAGACCTCCACTTGATCGATCAGGTTCCCAGGACTCTTTGGATGAACTGTCTATGGAAGCTTATTGGACTGAATTAGAAAATATCAAGAAATCTCATGAAAACAGACAAGATGATCAAGAGGTGGTGGTTGTCAAAGAGCCTGATGGTAATGATGAAATTAATAAAACTTTTTCTAAGTTTATTTTGTATGTATTGATGGGAAATGAATACATAGGAAGAAAGAAGTTAAAATGAGGAAAACAAGAAAAACATGGTAGTTGCCTTTCAACTTAAAAATGACTTAATTGTGGCAGATTATAGATGCAGCTGCCAAATATAAGTGATATAAGTAAATTCACTGAGTTTTGGATATGGCTAGACTCTTATTGGCTAAGCTGTATCATAGACTCTTAGGGCTGGACTTGATCTTTGAAATCATCTAACGTCTCTTCAGATTCCATCTGTGGTATCCTAGCCCCATGGTTGTTTGGCCTCAGTGAATATAGATGCTGACGATGTTGATGTTTTCCCATTGTTCAGTCAGCTTGAGCTGTTTTGATGTTTTTTATTTTATTGATTTACAGTCTGTTCCACACTACCTTTGCCTCACTTATTGTCAATCTACTTTCTGGAAGAGCAGAACAAATCTGCTCTGTTGTTTGCATGACAGCTTTTCAAATGATTGAGGATAGTTATCTTGTTACTAGACAAATACCTTTTATCTAGAAGGAAAAAGATTCACATAAATCAGTCCTTGGTGGTGGATTGCAGACCTATCCTAGTCTTGGTCATCTTGTCTTTCAAACTGTTGTCTTCTAGATTGGCAGCAGTGCCACAGTTTAGCCAGCTAAAGGGTAGAGATTTTGACAGTGAAAGTGGAAGATGGTATTAGCATTTTTAGCCTCCCTATTTACTTCTCATATTTGGTTCATAATTGCTGTCATCTCTATCTGCGTTTCCCACAGTCCCTATTATTGTACTTGATATTCTGGAAGAAGCATGGAAAAATTTACTTTTTTCCCTCCTCTTAAATTTCATGCTTTTTAAAAGAAAAAAAATCAACATTAAATTCTATAAGACACTAGGTTTCTCATGTCTAACTCTGGTATCTAGTATATTAGCTTGCTTTCCATGCCTTGTGCCGACCATAAGTTTGTAAGTATATCTTTGGTGTACAGGCTGATACAGATTCCAAAAAAGAGCCACGGTCAGTACCTTGGGACCCACAGCTAGCAGTGACCTGTTTTTCAACAGAAGACTTCTTAATTATGCGAAATGACTTAGCATCAAGTTGTTTAGTACTAAAATCTGCATAGGTTTTTCTCCTTTGCTATAACATTGCTTGGAAAAAAAAAAAAAAGCAACCATTAATACTTCAGATATGCAGATGACACCACCCTTATGGCAGGAAGTGAAGAGGAACTAAAAAGCCTCTTGATGANAGAGTTGACTCATTGCAAAAGACTCTGATGCTGGGAGGGATTGGGGGCAGGAGGAGAAGAGGACAACAGAGGGTGAGATGGCTGGATGTCATCACTAACTTGATGGGCGTGAGTCTGAGTGAACTCCGGGAGTTGGTGATGGACAGGGAGGCCTTGCATGCTGCGATTCCTGGGGTCGCAAAGAGTCCTGAGCAACTGAACTGAACTGAATACTTGAAAGAGGAAAGTTGGAGATTTTCTTTAACGTTATTTGTAAAAGAAAATGATAGCCAGCTCATCCTTTTATTTGTGTTCTCTTTCATTTTACTCTCATTTCTCACTTTACCAATCCAGTTAAGCTTATTTGTAATAATAGTATCTTTCAACCTTTCTGATCAATATGTCAAGACGGCAGCAGCATGCTGGTGGCCTGCTGAGTAAGGAGTAAGCATTCTGCGGAAAGAAGCACTCAAGCCTGATACACAGCCATGTGTCAGCTAAGTCATAACTCTCCAAGGCTAAAATGGATTCATAAAATGTTGTTCATGGTGTGATTAGCAAGAATTGGGAGTGTTTCTACACACCCATGCCTTTTCTTTGACTTTAAATAGTTTGAATTTTACCTCTACTTTTTAATGGAAGAAGCTGCTCTGTATTATAAGCTTGTTTACTTCCCTTATGGCAGTATCAGCTTTTTCTGACCATTTATACTGAGTTCTACTTTAGTACCTTTAATAGTCATGGTGAGTTTTTATGTCAGTGAACAGTTTTTGTTGCCTGGCAGGCAGAATGCCCTGCACTGCCTTATGTTTCTTCAAGTCAAGGTTCNAAGCTGCTCTGTATTATAAGCTTGTTTACTTCCCTTATGGCAGTATCAGCTTTTTCTGACCATTTATACTGAGTTCTACTTTAGTACCTTTAATAGTCATGGTGAGTTTTTATGTCAGTGAACAGTTTTTGTTGCCTGGCAGGCAGAATGCCCTGCACTGCCTTATGTTTCTTCAAGTCAAGGTTCGGTTCAGTTCAGTTCAGTCGCTCAGTGGTGTCCGACTCTTTGCGACCCCATGAATCGCAGCACGCCAGGCCTTATTTCTGCCCTCAGGGAGTCTAGATAGTAGAGAGGCTATAGACAAGCATCCTGGTCAGTGCTCCGTCTTGTGCTGCAGGCTATCATGGAGCTCTGCAAAGTTCTTTGCATGTGACATGCTCACATTTGGTTGTGAGGCAACCACAGCAGCTGTGCTTTAGGTTACAGATGAGAAAACAGAGTCAGCTTGAGGCTGAGTGACTTGACCAAAATGACGTGGCCATCAAGGTGCACGAATGGAGTATGGACAAATCTTTTGTGTCCCAAGTCCTTGGTTTTTTGCTGTCCTCTATAAATGTGGAGCTTGGAGTAAATCTATTCTAGTTGTTAATCAGTTTTTCTACAAAATCATCAATAGATTTTTTTTTTTGGCCATGCCTCACAGCAAATGGGATCTTAGTTCCCTGACCAGGAACTGAACCCTCGCCCTCTGCAGTAGGAGCCTAGACCATAGGGAAAGTCTTGAATTGGCAACAGGTCTTACACAATATTTGCTTTACTGTTTACTCCTTTACAGTGTTTTGAATTGATTCAGTTGTTTAATTAGTTTCCTATAATCTACTTTTTTTTTTTTTCCTGAAAATAGTTTGCTTTTTAAAAAAAATTGTAAAGAAAGAAAAACAGGACTCTGGTATGCTGACTGGAGGGGTTAAAAAATTAATTTGAAATTGATTAGTTCCTGATGTCCAGATGCTTTTTACTTCTTTGCCACACTGTCAGCGACAGAGAGCAGAAAAAATAAGCCTTTCCATCAATTAGGGTCGGACTCTGGGAGAGTGCTGAATGTAAGCCAAGAAACAGGGCTTTAATGGCCATCCCCAGCATCGACTTCCTTCTGTAACTTGATGGAAGTAAGTTATCTTTTCATTGCTTGCTCATCTCTGGAAAGGGAACAGTATTATCTTCCCCTAGTTAATCTGTAGGGAAGTTATAGAGGTTAATCACATGTGAAGTCATTTAAAAATTTTAATTGAGTATGTATGAAATGGATCTAAAATTTGATATCTTTATGGCTGGAGTTTATGGCAGTGCTCCAAGTTTCAGATAATGATTCTTAGCACTGTGTCTGGGTTATGGTACAAGAGTTTTAGTAAGAGTTTTTAAAACAGTTTTTAAAAATGTGGAAGTTCTCGTATTTTGTGATTTAAATACCATTTTTTCTCTACTGTCTCAGAGGGAGAATTGGAAGAAGAGTGGCTTAAGGAGGCTGGTTTGTCCAATCTCTTTGGAGAGACTGCTGGAGATCCCCAAGAGAGCATGGTGTTTTTATCAACACTGACCCGGACGCAGGCGGCAGCTGTTCAGAAACGAGTAGAGACTGTCTCCCAGACCTTGAGGAAAAAAAACAAACAGTACCAGGTTCCTGACGTCAGAGACATATTTGCTCAACAGACAGGGTCAAAAGAAAAGGAGGTAGGTTTTCTTTTTCGGTAACACCGAGGAATAATGGCTTAGACTCAGTGGAACCCATCCAGTTAAATTCATATCATTAAAAACTTAATGGGCATGTATATGTAAGGTCACCATAGCTTAGTTGGTAAAGAATCCTTTTGCAATGCAGGAGACCCTGGTTTAATTCCTGGGTCAGAAAGATCCTCTGGAGAAAGGTTAGGATACCCACTATAGTATTCTTGGGCTTCCCTGGTGACTCAGCTGGTAAAGAATCTGCCTTCAATGCTGGAGGCCTGGGTTTGATCCTTGGGTTGGGAAGATCCCCTGGAGAAGGGAAAGGCTACCCACTCCAGTATTCTGGNGGTCAGAAAGATCCTCTGGAGAAAGGTTAGGATACCCACTATAGTATTCTTGGGCTTCCCTGGTGACTCAGCTGGTAAAGAATCTGCCTTCAATGCTGGAGGCCTGGGTTTGATCCTTGGGTTGGGAAGATCCCCTGGAGAAGGGAAAGGCTACCCACTCCAGTATTCTGGCCTGGAGAATTCCATGGACTATATAGTCGATGGAGGTCGCACAGAGTTGGACATGACTGAGCGACTTTCACTTTTCATATGTAAGGCACCGAAGCTCCATGCTGGCTGTGATCAAGAGGGATTCAATCCCTGTCGTTCTAGAAGTTATTGGCTGATGGGGCAGAAAACGAAACAAGTTAAAATTCTCTGTGACAGTCCCTGCATTCAGTGTCCTTGGAGCTTTGGGAGTGCCCCAACCCCCTGAACAATGTGACTGCTAGTTGTTACTTAGAGGCAGGAGGTTCTTTTTTCCACATTTACTCTTGTAGGAAAATTTGCTTTTTTTTTAAGACTCATGTGGGGATGAATGGAAGTGGAATGCAAGGAACCTAATTGCAGCTGAATTATAAAACAGGAACCCTGAACATGAAATAACTTCCCCTTTGTGTCTAGTGCCTAGCGTGTAGAGGATTGGAATAGATACTTGCCACGATGATGAATTTATTAGTGGAAGCTGTTGGAATCTGGTGGAGACTCTGGGGCTGATGGCTATCTAAGAAAGCACGGTACCAGTCAGAGACCTGAATGGCCTAGAATAGTGCTACTTAGGATAGCCATTTGGTAGGTTGTTTATGGAGTGCCCATGAGGATCTAAAGAGCTTGCCCAAAATGAAAATTAATATCTGCTCCAGCAAGAACAGTCATGCTACAAACAGAAAAAAAGGTCAGCTGAACTTAATGGTGTCTTAGGGTCAAAGTTGGTTTACACATTGAACTGTTCTCAGATGATAGCATAGCTCTGCTCTAGAAGACCCAGGTGGGTGGATGAAGTAAGAGCAAACAGAAGAGATCTTAAATGAGAATTGTAGTGATGATAATAGCAATTATTATAGCAGTAGCCATCACCACTGAACACTTACTGTGCTGACTACTTTCCATGCCTTATTTCACTTCATCCTTAGAATTGTGCTGTGAGTGAGGTTTCATCATTTCTGTTCTACTGCCGAGGCTCATAGACTTTAAGTAACTTCCTCAAAGGTCCCATAGACAGTAAAACCCAAATTTGTCAAGACTCTAAATATGTGCTTTTAACCACTATACATCCTACTACATTTGGGTTTACATATATAATTCTGATATTAAGTAATCCCAGTAAATACATGAGATTGTAGTTGCACTATAACCAAAGGGTAACAAAAATCTTTTAAAAATTTGGGAAGAAGAAGACATATTTAAGGTAACTTTTTGTCATATAAAGGGTTTTTTGGCTTTTTGTAAACATTTCATTCTTCTAAGAAATCCTGCATAGTTGCAGATTGCTACTCTGTATGGTCAATTGTAGATAAAATCCAGCCCATTTTATGGGAGTTTTGGGGTCACAGGATTGCTTCAGACAGATATGTTGCTGCTGTGAGGCAGTTACACACTTGCGTGCCACCCATTCGTTATTTGGAAGGACTAGACTGCTTTTTTACAGCAGTAAAAAAATGAATAGTAAGGAAATCCAGTATTATTGGCATTTCCTTCCCAATTAAAGAGCCCTCCCTGAGGGAGTTAAGAGGAAGCCAAAAGCGGGAGGGGACAGAGAACTGATTCTGTGGGATTCCCGCCAGTCTGGAAGAGGATGTTGCTTCTCAGTGCTAGAAGCAACATTTTTCAGCGAATCCTTGCTAGTGTCTGAATCACATGGTTTGAATTCAAGGTAACTGGTGGATTGTATCGGCTGATGGAATCAATAAGCGAAAAACAGCACAAGTGAATTAAAATAATGTTAACTTACGCTTTCTGCCTTTAATTGAAATATGACCACCTGTTAGAAATATGTCTTCCAGCCCTCAAATAAACAGGGGCCAGACTTAGCAGCAGCAGCAGCCATCTTTACTTGCATTTCTTCTATTCTCAAGTAAATGCAGTATGCCCTCCATATCCCTGGCTTCTGCACCTGTGGATAGGGAGGGCTGACTGTGCTCTGCCATTCTTTAGAAGGGACCGGAGTATCCTCCAGTGTTGGTATTCATGGGGGTGGGGGTGTCCTTTAACCAATCTCCCGCATATACTGAGCGATGACTGTCCATATTCAGCTCTTCCATGTTAAATGCTTCCTCACAAAGCCCTTGCTGACACTGGGAAATAAAATACAGAAATGAATACCATCTGCACTGTCATCTTCAATTGCTTAGGAAAACAATTTCAACCACATGCTCCAAAATATGTGTTCATATGTAAGATTAGAGTTACTCACTGTGTTCACTGTGCCATGGAGGGCCAGCCTTCTGCAGGCTTGGGGTGGAGGGAGGAAGGTGGTATTGCTCTGCCTGAGGGGGATTGAAGTAGTATCCCTTTGTGATTGGTACTCACAGTGTACTATCCTGCATAATCTAAGGAGAGCACCTCCACGATGCCTGCCCTTGAGCTTTTACCGCTCCTCTTAGATTGCAGGTGGAGAGGGGAGTCCATCTCTGCTAACACTTGAGCCACGACGTGTAGGGAGGGGACTACAGAGGCTCCCTTCTTTTGTACTGAAATGCAAGTCCACTAGAATGAGTATTTTAAAAACAATTCATTCGGATAAACCTCTGTGTATGATTGATCGAGGCTCCCCTTCCTGATTCCTCCTGGAGCCTTACTTGGAAAGGAGGGAGTACTGGCTGGACACACTTACTGGCGAGAGGAGCCAGCTGCATTTTCCTGTATCCATAAACCCTTGGAGGGCTTCATTTCTTTGGCTGTCACTGTCCCAACCCCTTGAAAGAGGAGTTCGTGTGACTGTCTAAGCTCTTATTACCTGCTTGGTAAATTAGTTTTAATTTCTCTCACATTTATTACTAGCTTTTAAAAAAAGAAGTATTCTGTTTTTTACCTATATGTCAGTTTATAATTTTATTTTATAACCATGTCATTGAGAGAGAATTCACATACCATCCAGTTCACCCATTTAAAGTTTACAATCCAGAGGTTTTTAGTGTAGTCATAAATATGCAACCATCACCACAGTCATTTTTTTAGCACATTTTCATCATCTCCAAAAGAAACCCCATACCCACAGCAGTCATTCCTTGTTTCCCCCTCCTTACTCCTAGGCCACCACTAATCTTTGTTTCTGTGACTTGCCTGTTCTGAAGATTTCATAGAAGTGGAATCACACAGTATGTGGTCCTTGTGACTTTCATTTCGTATCATGTTTACGAGGTTCTTCATTGTTGTCCCATGTATCTGTAGTTTCTTTACTTTTGTTTCTTTTTATTGTCAAATAACATTCCATTGTGTGGATGGCTCACATTTTATTTATCTACTCATTTGTTAATGGATACTAACTTTTTGAGATGTTGTCTTAATGGTGTTCCTGATGGTAGAGACACTTGATATTGCCTGCATTTCCACAGAGCTTAGTAGTATGTCTTGTATGTTGTGGGTGATCACGTATTTGTTGGCTGGTTGCTTGTTAATTATAACCGTAGTCCTTTTATTTCTGTGGTATAAGTCTGAATACATTTCTTGTGCTCTACAGGTTAGTAATAGAGTTATTTGCAATACCATTTCTCTGGTTGTGAGTGGGAAATGACTAAATGGCCCATTTTCTATCTTTAGGCTCCAGATGGCACAGAATCACAATCAGTCGGAACAGATGAAAACAAATACCGAGGAAAAGATGGTAAGTTGGACCCGTTCTCTTGTATTTTCTCATTATTAGTATAACAAATAGATAAGACCATTTAAAACATTCATCTTCAATTCTAGTAAGCAAATTCAATTAAAATACTCATATCAGGTACCCAAGTAGATAATTGCATAAGTCTGAGCATATAGGTGGAGAAGGCAATGGCAACCCACTCCAGTNTAGTAGTAGATACAATGGTCATCTGAGTTAAATTCACCCATTCCAGCCAGAAGGTTTTCAGGAAGGAGAAACTGTCTTCAAGCAGGATACATTGTTGTTATGTAATCCTTAGTACAGAGTTTAAAATGAGTTGTTTGTTGTCTAATCATCAGTTCCAGGCTTAAAGAAAAAAAAAAGTTTCAGGTTACTAAGGAACATAGAGAAACAAAAGGCATTTGTCCTTCCCTCCTCCTTAGGAATTTCAGACCCCTATCTCTTCTTTGAGAGCTCCAGACTCCCCTCTCCTCCTCAAGGACCCTGGACTTCCTATCAACCTGCCTAGGAATTGACTGTCTCAGTTTTATGTCTTAGAGAAGGTAATGGCACCACACTCCAGTACTCTTGCCTGGAAAATCCCATGGACAGAGGAGCCTGGTAGGCTGCAGTCCATGGGGTCGCGAAGAGTCGGACACGGCTGAGCGACTTCACTTTCACTTTTCACTTTCATGCATTGGAGAAGGAAATGGCAACCCACTCCAGTGTTCTTGCCTGGAGAATCCCAGGGATGGGGGAGCCTGGTGGGCTGCCATCTATGGGGTCGCATAGAGTCGGACACGACTGAAGTGACTTAGCAGCAGCAGCAGCAGCAGCAGTTTTATGTCTTTGGAGACAAGATAAAGCAATAGTAACAGGGGAGGTATAGTAAAGGATAGGATAAGAAAAGAAAACAGTCAAGTAGTATAAATAGAAGTATAAAATTAGAATTATCTGAAATGCAAATGAGACTAAGTTGACTTCAAGTTCAGAAACACATTATGAGTTATTTGAGCAAAAGTATAGAATCTGTTGTTTCATTCTTCTGAAAGGCCCAAGAGTCAGAAAATCCCTGGTGCTCATTCTCAAATGAGGAATCACTGATCCTTCGCCCTTTCTGTCCACTCTGGAATTTATAAACTTCCCTAAGAAAACCGCAAGACAAAGGACTAGGTCAAAAAATAACTAACATTCAAATCTTTATTATCTATATAACAAATGCACTAATACAACAAAACTCAATATTGTAAAAGGATTGGGCAAGTCTATGTTGGGTAAATTAAGATAAAAAGAAAAAGATAATATGCAAACAATAAGTAATGATAAAATGCTAGAACTATGTTACTATACTAATACACTGGATATAGTGTGATGGTTAATTTTATATATTAATTTGCATAAGATTGAATCAGTCAATCCTGAATAATTTTGTATAACAATAATAAAGGAAAAATTATTATTAATAATAAAGGAAATAATAAATATTATTAATGAGAATAAAGGAAATCAACCCTGAATAATTTTTGTAAGGACTGATGCTGAAACTGAAGCTCCAATACTTTGACCACCTGACACGAAGAGCCAACTCATTAGAAAAGACCCTGATGCTGGGAAAGACTGAAGGCAGCAGGAGAAGGGATGACAGAGGATAAGATGGTTGGAGGGCATCACCGACTCGATGGACCTGAGTCAGAGCAAACTCCGGTAGATAGTAAAGTACGGGAAAGCCTGGTGTGCTGCAGTCCATCGTGTTGCAAAGAGTCAGACACAACTTAGTGACTAAACAACTTGATGGGGCATAAGATATCCAGATATTTTATTAAACAACATTATTTCTAGGTGTGTCTGTGAGGATGTTTCTGGATGAGATTAAAATTTGAATTGGAAAGCTGAGCAGAGAAATTTGCCCTCTCCAGTGTGGGTGGACCTCATCCAATCAGCCGAAGGATCACTGAATAGAATAAAAGGCTGAATAAGAAAGAATTCCTTCTCTTTGTCTGAGGGTTTTTGAGCTGAGTCATTGGTCTTCATTGGCCTTCTAGGTTTTCCCAGGTGGTGCAGTGATAAAACATTTGTCTCCCTTTGCAGGAGACATGGTTTGATCCCTGGGTTGGAAAAATTCCTTGGAGTAGGAAATGGAAACCCACTCCAGTATTCTTGCCTGGAGAACTCCATGATCACGGGAGCATGATGGGCTACACTCCATGAGGTCACAAACAGTTGGACATGACTGAGCGAGCACACACGCATTGGTCTTCTGCATCTGGACTCAGATTTGTACTGGAACTATACCATCAACTCTCCTGGGTGTAGGCTTCTCAGCCTCCATAATCATCAGTCTATTCCTTTCCAGAAGTGATATATAATACACATAGGTTCTGCTTCTCTGAAAAAACCTTGACGAAAGCATAAAATAATGTTTATTTCATTGCAAAAATATTGGGACAATAAATTCCTTCTATAGTCCCTCCTCTGATACTTATGATTGACCTTCTCTGTGCCTCTTAAATCTGAGTGTGAAGCAGTGATCCAATGAAATGTGAGTGGAATTTGGTACGTTATTTAGAGGTAGAAACTGTAAAACTAGTCTGATTTTCCAGATTCCCTTCCTGCTGCTCTGCTACTTGTGGCAGCTGATAAAAGGGAAGTCTCTGTCAACTTGAATTTCTAAATTATTACATGGTGTCCCCTTGGCACCTCAAACAAAGCCTCTCATATGAGCAAAAAAAGGTTTTCTTGTATTAATCTCATAGGATTTGTGATTGTTGTCTTACTGAAAATATAAAAGCTTAGACTTCCCTGGCTTATACTATTTACATTTTACCTGAACAAATAAAAATTATATGTTGATTTAAAAAGTACTGATGAAAGTATCAGAAAAATTCAACACTGATACCTGATAAGACCTTACAGTAAAACATGAATAGAAGGATACTTCTATATTATGATAAAGAAACTCACTAAAGCTAATAGCACTGCTGCTGCTGCTAAGTCGCTTCAGTCGTGTCCGACTCCGTGCGACCCCACAGACGGCAGCCCACCAGGCTCCCCCGTCCCTGGGATTCTCCAGGCAAGAACACTGGCGTGGGTTGCCATTTCCTTCTCCAATGCATGAAAGTGAAAAATGAGAGTGAAGTTACTCAACCGTGCCCGACTCTTAGCGACACCATGGACTGCAGCCTACCAGGCTTCTCCATCCATGGAATTTTCCAGGCAAGAGTACTGGAGTGGGGTGCCATTGCCTTCTCCCAGCTAACAGCACACATGAGGTAAACTATTTGCTAACTAGGGTTTTCTCCAATAATATTTCATATTTTTCTTAAAGTACTTGTTAGAGTGGTCAGTATAGATGAGAAGTAATTTGTAAGGTGAAGATATTGTTTTTACATGTGACATATTGACTACTTTGAAAATACTAGAAAATTCATAGAAACGGTACATATATGATAATTCAGAAAGATGACTGAATTTTTAAAACTGTAAACTTTAATAGTTTTGCATATTATAGAATATCTAAATTTAGGGTTAAGAGACAACTAAAAAATCTATCTCTGATCTTCAAGAGATCTCTAAATCTCTGAAATTATGTGCAAAATTATTTGTGGGCATTTTATTCAGACAAATTTCCAGAGATTTCATCAGTTCTTCAAGAAATCTGCAAGTTGAAACAATTAAAGACAAAACAATCAATATATTGACTTCAACCAGCAGGAGAAAAAATAGGGAGGAAAGTAACAACAGATACATAAAAATTACTTGTTTTAAGGATCTGTTTCAGTACAAACAAAAAGTCCTAGAATCCTACATAAAGTGAGAAAAGACAAGTGTACATAAATGCATGAATACATTTGTCACTGTAAAGAAGTCAATATTTTAATGGTGTACATTTTCCTTCAAAAGAGCAATGATACATGTACACAGATCATACTGTAAAATTAAAAGACCAATGATGAATTATATATTCTATATTGCTGAGAAATATGTGTTATACTGTATGTACTTTGTGTTTAGTATATATAAGTAATATATTATGAGTATAATTAATTAATTAGCATTATACTAATATTAGTATATCAATATTTAATATTATTAGTATAATGTATTATATATTATAATATATTAATTATTGATTAATTATATACTTAATATGCAACATATCAATATAATATATAATATATTTAACTTGTGAAGACATCTTATAACTCAGTAAAAGACAAATTCAAATAGGAAAAAGAAGTGTGGCTGTAAAAAGATAATTCACAGAAGAAGAAAAGTGCAATAAACATATGTATGTAAGAAAAAGGAAAGAAAAGTAGCTAAAGATGTGTGGGATACCATTTCTTAGTTTTTATTTTTAATTCAAGTATAATTGCTTTACAATATTGTGTTGGTTTCTGCGTTACATCAACATGAATGGGATACCATCTTTTAATGGAAAAGGTCCACCACTATCACCATGCTTCCAATTGTCTATTTCCTATTTCACTTTTCTTCATAGCAAAATCAACTTCGAACATACTATATGTATTGTCTAACATAATGTAATATATACATATATATTCTTTGTTTACTGTCTCTTTCTATTATAATGTAAGTTCCATGAAGACAGAGATTATTACATGATGATTGCTCATTCTCAAAACCTACATAAGAGAAACCCTACTTTATTGTATGTTTACTTTGACCAAGTGGCTTCCCTGGTGGCTCAGTGGTAAAAGAATTTGCCTGCAATGCAGGAGAACCAGGTTCAATCACTGGTTCAGGAAGATCCTCAGGAGAAGGATATAGCAACCCACTCCAGTATTTTTGCCTGGAGAATTCCATGAACAGAGGAGCCAAGCCTGGCAGGCTACAGTCCATGGGGTTGCAAAGAGTTGGACATGACTAAATGGCTAACACACACTTTGACCAAATTCTCTTTAATATACTATTTTAACATAACACATTATCTCTAATTGCTTTAAATGCAAACGAACTTGCTCTGGTACATTTCCAAGAGATCAGGTTTACAACTGTCTTGCAGTTGCTTTAGTGCTTATGGACCTGTGCTGGCTACTGCTGCTGCTAAGTGGCTTCAGTCGTGTCCAACCAACTCTATGCAACCCCATAGATGGCAGCCCACCAGGGTCCCCCATCCCTGGGATTCTCCAGGCAAGAACACTGGAGTGGGTTGCCAGTTCCTTCTCCAATGCATGAAAGTGAAAAGTGAAAGTGAAGTTGCTCAGTCATGTCTGACTCTTCGTGCCTCCATGGACTGCAGCCCACCAGGCTCCTCCGTCCATGAGATTTTCCAGGCAAGAGGACTGGAGGGGGGTGCCANTTCTCCAGGCAAGAACACTGGAGTGGGTTGCCAGTTCCTTCTCCAATGCATGAAAGTGAAAAGTGAAAGTGAAGTTGCTCAGTCATGTCTGACTCTTCGTGACTCCATGGACTGCAGCCCACCAGGCTCCTCCGTCCATGAGACTTTCCAGGCAAGAGTACTGGAGTGGGGTGCCATTGCCTTCTCCGTTGTGGACGTGTAACGTATGTTTTATAAAGGGACATCACCATGATTCTGCATTGTTCATCCTGGTTCTGTATGTTTATTTGCTTCCACATGACCCAAACTACAGACTTCCACTTGCAAGTATAGTTCAAGAGCACTCAGGAATGTCATCACCCACAGGGGATTAGAATTGACACCACCTAGCATTTCTCTGTTCGACTGCACTGACCATGCTGGGTAGGCCTTGGGATTGCTAAATGAAGATTTCACAAGGAAATCGCAAATTAGCCTAAAAACCAAGTAAGTAGAGCAATTTTAAATGCTAAAAGGACCTATTTTTCTCCTCAGCTTCCTCTTCTCTCACTCCCCTTCCTCCTCTTCCACCTGCTCTTCCTCCTCCTTCTTCCTTTTTTAATGATGAACCAGGGAAAATTCTCAAAGTTTGGATTTGGTATGTCAGAGAAAATCACATGGTAAAAAAATCACAGGATTTTCTCTCAGGTTTCTGATAGCTAAACTTACTATTAACAGCAAGCAGTGAAAAATGAGAAACAACAACTTCTCATTTATGGTTCTAAGAAAAGTTTTAAGATCATTCTTCAACTCAGACCATTGTTTTGAATGCAACAAAAGAATCCATAAGAAAAAGCAAATAAGTGGAAATCATTGATTTGACACTAACTACCAATTAATTATTTACAATTTGTCTTCACATTAAGGATTGCAATAATTAATGAAAATTGCAATACTTTTTGGAAACCTATAACATTTTTGCTTAATTTTATAACTGCCTGTCTTTGTGGGGTAGATGTTGAAAACTCTTAATTAAAAAAATCAATTGAAAAAAGAAAACCTAAATGCAATACAGTCCAAGCATCTGCTGATGAACACAAGGCTTGTCATGTGGCCACCACCAGCCTCCCCTAATCTTGCATCACCCTACCTTATTCACTTCACCCTCAGTCACTACAAAAGAGCTGAAAGTTGTGCAGAAATGCTTTGCTATTCTGTACTTCTGTGCCTTTGCTCAAGGGAATACAATGGCAAGTCATAAGTGTCTGTTGTGAGAACTTCATTACTTCATCAGTGTGTTAATGTTATCAAACCAAAGTTTGTGTCCCAAGAGAGGCCAAACAAACTGCAACATCACTTTAAAGGAGAGAAAGATTTACTGAAGGACCAAGCAAGGAGAACAGGTGACTCATGGTCAAAACCCCTGAACTCCTAGGTGGTTATTGGGGATAAGTGTTTGCATGGGAAAGACTAGAGATCTCTTCAAGAAAATTAGAGACACCAAGGGAACATTTCATGCAAAGATGGCTNGACTCATTGGAAAAGATTCTGATGCTGGGAGGGGTTGGGGACAGGAGGAAAAGGGGATAGCAGAGGATGAGATTGCTGGATGGCATCACTGACTCAAGGTGAGTTTGAGTGAACTCCAGGAGTTGGTGATGGACAGGGAAGCCTGGTGTGCTGCAATTCATGGGGTTGCGGAGTCGGACATGACTGAGTGACTGAACCGAACTAAATTTTAATCTCCTGGTATAATATAAAACAGCAATTAAGTCTAGTAAATTGTTATGAGTTTTTCATTCAGAGCTTGAGATCATCCAGGAATGTTTTAGAATTTGATTCAATCTAAAAACTGTAACCTCAGAGAAAGATTCCATAATTCCGCTCTGGTTTTCTGGTTACCACCTTGCCTCCTCTGTCCCCCCATGTGCCATTGTTATGATTCCTTGAGTACACGTTTTTATTATGAAAAGAAGGGTTAATTATTGCTTACAGTAAGTAGTACTTTTCCTAAAGGTATGTAGTTGATGTGTTAGAAGGTGGTTTTTTTTTTTTTTTTTTTTTAAAAGAAGTAACCAAAGCACAGGAAGTAAGTCTTCTATTTTGTTCTCAGATCAGGCATCTCACCTGGGTGTTGGCGGGAAGGAGCTGACCCCACTGGTGCCTGAGGAGGCACCTGCCTCTGAAACGGACATCAACCTGGAGGTATCATTCGCAGAGCAAGCTGTCGGTCAGAAAGAGAGCTCCAGAGACAAGATCCAGAGGGGCAAAGGTGACGATGCTGCGTTACTGGTACGTAGTACACTATTCAGATGTCACTATCAGATTACATTTTTCATCAGCTGTTTATTTTGAAAAACTTAAGTCCCTAGAAAAGTTGAATGAATAGTATAGAATACATCCCTACAGCCTCCCTGTAGATCCCATTCACCAGTTATTATAACACTGTATAACTTATACTCTTTCTTGGGCTTTCCGGGTAGCTTAAAAGGTAAAGAATCTGCCTGCAAAGTGGGAGACCTGGGTTCGATCCCCGGGTCAGGAAGATCCCCTGGAGAAGGGGATGGCAACCCACTCCAGTACTCTTGCCTGGAGAATCCCATGGAGAGAGGAGCCTGGTGGGCTACAGTCCATGGGGTTGCAGGTTGCAAAGAGTCACACACAGCTGAGCAACTACCACTTTGACTTTTCACTGCTCTCTTTCTGTATCTGTCTATGTATAGGTTGTGCCGTATACACTCACTATTTTTTTAAAGCCTAACTAGGCCATATTAAACAAAACATTGTAATGCTTAAGAACTTGAACATTAAAGCAATTATATTTTAATATATGACCATATTAGAAATTTCCCAGTTGTCTCAATATTGTCCTAATGGCTTCTCCCTCACTCTACCTGGGATTCAAACAAGGGTTATGCATTGCATTTGATATCATATCTTTTTGGTTTCTTAAATTTAGATTAGATCCTCTGATTTTTCTGTATATTTTAAAGAGTCCAAATCAAATTTCTGATTTTGTCTGTTTTTGATGACTGAATTCAAGTTGAACAGTTTTGGCAAACCTAGATGCCTAGGTTGTTTATGCCTCCCATCACATTAGAAGAGGTGTGTGATGTCAGATAGCCTTCTTATTGGGAATGGAAGTATCACCTTCTATCCTCATTGTAAAAATACCTTTTCCTATTGGTAACTAATGCTAATTTGTGATCCTTGAAACCAAATGAATAGCCTATCTTCCAGTAATAACCTGTCATCCAGTGGCTTTACCATGCATTTGTAGTCCTTACCTGAAAAAATAGGCTAGTGTTAGAGAAATGGTGATTTTTCTCATTTTATTATTCCTTCTATATTGACTGGCTGGCAATCTTCTGTGATAGTTGCTTTTCCTCTCTTTTCTCTTTTTATTTTTGAATGTCACTGTGTAGAAGCTTCCTTTTTTCATTAAATATTTTATAAATCATTACTGTTTTTCTTTGACGTTTAAGTTTACCCAAGTTTGACAAAAGGCAGCCCTTCAAGCTGGTTCTCATGCCATTTTCACATGTACTCCTTGTTTTACTCCTTTGCTTTCTGGTACTAGATGTTCTAGGCTCACCTTGTACTTTTCTCCCCTCAGATTAGGAAGAATCTATTTCTTCAAGGAACCCGTGATTTTTCAGAAGCATATTGTATTTAGAAACCAACCTCTGTATACTGAGTGTTCTCGATGATACCGAATGTCTTATATTTTTTAAAAATACATTTACTTATTTTGTAAGATTTCACATACATAAAAGCTAATAGGCATAGTATAATGAACCCCCCACCAAGCCCCAACATTCACTAACCCATGACTAGTTCTGTCCTATGCACACCCCCAAGCAGTTCCCTACCAGATAAAAGGTTATTTTTAAATTCATATTGCTATTATTGTACCTATTTAAAATGCTAACAAGTCTTAATTTCAAATATCTAAATATTAAATTTCATATTGTATGGAAAATTTCATAATTTTTTTTTTTTACAGTGTGTTTGAATCAGAATCCAAATAAGGTTCATGCATTGCCGTTGGCTGAAAGTGCTTTTCAAGCAGCTTTTAATCCCTCCCTCCCTTCCTCCTCCTGTCAGTGTGTCTCTGTCTCTGCCTCCCTCTTTCTCTTCATTAAGATCTTTTCCCCTATCCTTTTTTACTTCTTTCCTTCCATTCTCCTTCTCTCAGAATTTGTTTACTGAAGGAGCCTGCTTATTAAGTTGATAATTCTGTTCCCATGTCCTTCTCTTTTTTGTAGATTGGTTGACTCTACATTTATCAGATTCAGGATTATTTCTTGTGATCATGTAGCAAGATACAAAATATCTGTCTTTCTCGTTTGTGAAATTAGCAGCGGCTGCTGATCAGCACTTATATCCATTTATTAATGGTTATAAAATCATGCTCTAATAAATCCATTTATTTATTTGAATATCTCTCTTAAAAACTTAACTTTTCTCAAGGGTTACTTCTTACTTTCATTTACCAGTTTTCTTTTATTCTTCTTTTCTTAGATTCCCTAGTACCTTTCATTAATGACCAACTAGTGTTGTGTAATTTTCTTGTAAAAATAGTATCTTAACTCACGTATGACATGACGCTAGAGATAATTTCTCATGTGTTTCAGCATAAGTTTTGCTCCAGACATGTTGTTGTTCTTGTTGTTCAGTCGAAAAATTGTGTCCAGCTCTTTTTGAACTCATGGACTGTAGCACACCAGGCTCCCCTGTCCTCCACTGTTAGCTCAAATTCACGTGCACTGAGTGGGTGATACCATCCAACCGCCTCCTCCTCTGCGGCCCCTTTTGTCTTCAGTCTTTACTGGCATATCAGGGTCTTTTCCAGTGAGTCAGCTCTTCACATCTGGTGGTCAAAGTACTGAAGCTTCAGCATCAGTCTTTACAATGAATATTCAGGGTTGATTTCTTTTAGGACTGACTGGTTTGAACTCCTTGCAGTCCAAGGGACTCAGAAATCTTCTCTAGCACCACAGTTTGAAAGCACCAACTCTTCAGTGCTCAGCCTTCTTTATAGTCCAACTCTCACATCCGTACATGACTACTGTAAAAACCATAGCTTTGACTATATGGATCTTTGTTGGCAAAGTGTAATCTCTGCTTTTTAATATGCTATGTAGGGCTTTTCCTAGCTTTCCTTCTAAGGAGCAAGTGCCTTTTAATTTCATGGCTGCAGTCACTGTCTACAGTGATTTTGGAGCCAAGAAAAGAAAATCTGTTATTGCTTCCACTTTTTCCCCATCTATTTTGCCATGAAGTGGTGGGACTGGATGCCATGATCTTTGTTTTGTTTTGTTTTTACTGTGGTTGTGTGAGGAGGCTTAACAAATAGCTGAGGAAAGAAAATAAGCAAAAGGCATGGGATAAAGGGAAAGATCTACCCAACTGAATGCAGAGTTCCAGAGAATAGCAAGGAGAAATAAGAAGGCTTTCTTAAATGAACAATGCAGAGAAATAGAGGAAAACAGAATGGAGAAGACTAGAGATCGCTTCAAGAAAATTGGAGATATAAAGGGAACATCTCATGCAAGGATGGGCATGATAAAGAACAGGAATGATAAGGACCTAGCAGAAGAGTACACAGAGGAACTATATAAGAAAGGTCTTAATGACCTCAATAACCATGATGGTGCCATCACTAACCTAGAGCCAGACATCCTGGAGCCAGACATCCTGAAGCTGAAGTCAGGTGGGCCTTAGGAAGCATTATTATGGACGGAATTCGTGGAGGTGACAGAATTCCAGATGAGCTATTTAAAATTTTAAAAGATGGTGCTGTTGAAGTGCTGTCCTCAATGTGTTAACAAATGTGTCACAAGTGAACACAGTACTGGAAAAAGGCAGTTTTCATTCCAATCCCAAAGAAGGCAATGCCAAAGAATGTTCTAGGTATCATACAATTGCACTCATTTCACATGCTAGCAAAGTAATGCTCAAATTCCTTCTAGCTTGGCTTTAGCAGCATGTGAACTGAGAACTCCCAGATATACAAGCTGGGTTTTGAACAGGGAGAGGAATCAGAGATCAAATTGCCAAATTGTTGGATCATAGAAAAGGCAAGAAAATTCTAGAAAAGCGTCTACTTCTGTTTCATTGACTAAGAGATGGGAATACCAGAAAACCTTACCTGTCTCCTGAAAAACCTGTATGCAGGTCAAGAGGCAGCAATTAGAATTCAACAGGGAGCAACTGACTGGTTCCCAATTGGGAAAAGAAGATGACAAGGCTGTATATTGTCATCCTGCTTATTTAGCATCTATCCAGAGTTCAACATGCGAAATGCCAGGCTGGATGAATCAAAAGATAGCATCAAGATTGCTGGGAGGAAGATCAGCAACCTCAGATATGCAGATGATACCACTGTAATGGCAGAAATTGAAGAGGAACTAATGAGCCTCTTGATGGGAGGGATGAAAAGAGGAGAGAGAGAAAGCTTGCTTGAAACTCAGCATTCAAAAAACTAAGATCATGGCATTTAGTCCCATCACTTCATAGATCCAAACCTAGAGTTACCTATTTCCTCAAGAAACACTGATTCTACTTAATAGAAATATACTTTTGTTACTGTGTTCGGGACACTAGGAACGTTCCCTTCTCTGAGTTGGTTATTGCTTAAAGCCTTTACAGAAGACAGAAGTACATCTGTTTCTTCTTTCTTCCATGCTGAGAATAGTGGTTCTGAGGATAAGCAGATAATATAATTAGAATATCACATAATTACTTGTGTGTTTTATCCTTCATTACTGCACAGCATTCTCAGAAATACTAACACTGCTATCAACAATATGATAATCAAAAAATAGTTTAAATTTGTTTTCTTTTCCTCAGTTGGTTGTATCCTTAGGGTTTTATCCCAGAAGGACTGTAATAATCAAATTAGTCTGTTTCAGATTGTTTAGGATAGTTATTCTCCGTATGGTTATGCCACTCACTGCATACCTGATTGGTTAATTTCATTTTATATTGAATGTTTAGGGATTGCTTTGTTGAAACTTAATTGTGTTTTGTAAGCATGTGAATTATCTAAGTGGTCCAAAGGTCATAATTAAAAACAGGGTGTATTAGAAGTCTCACTTCCATTCTTGAGCCATCACCCTCTTCTCTCCCTCCCCTTTACAGGTTATTTTACCTTATAGGTCAATTTCTTTTTATTTTAATTTTATGGTTTATCCTTCCGTTCTTAGATAGATACACTCTTGATTATTTACTTAGACCTGGCGGCATGTCCTGGAGATCACTCCATAGTAGTATAGAGAAATACCTTTCATTCTTTTTTGTTTATATGTTGTACCATGTTATGAAGCTCTATCACAATTTATTCAACCAGTCATCTGACGATGGGCTTCTAGGTTGTTTCCAGGCTTTATCAAAAATGTTTAAGGATCTATTTTCATGCCTAGTGGGAGAAGTAAAGTATGTGTCATGTGGCCTAAAGAGATAAATCAGGCTCCCAGACCATCCTTAGCAAAAGTATCTTTTACAAGTAATGGTCTTCTCCATTGCAGGGGGCGTGGGTTTGATCACTGATCTGGGAACTAAGATCCCACACGCCATACTGTGTGACAGATAAGTAAATGACAGTGATGGTCTTCTGTATCTCAACAGATGGAAGGGAGTTTAAGTGAAAGTAGTCTAATTAAACAAGATGAAGACACTGTTGACTTTTAAGTTGTTGATTCAAACAGTGGAATATAAAAGGAATTCATTTCTACTTCAGAAACTTAAAGATAAAACTTCCTCTCTCACTTTATTCTCTGCCTAACAAACTGATTTTTGCTCACCGACTTTCTAGATTTTGTTCATGTTTTGCCTCAAGCTTAAAGTGACCTTCCCATTTCTACCCCTCTCTTGTTCTCTGTTTATCATCCTTAACCCATCCTTTGGGGTCTAGCTCAATATCTAGCTTTACTGTTAGCACTTTCCCATTTTCAAACTTACATTAATAAAATGTATAAAATCATTTTTATAAACTGTTAAGATGCCATGCTTTTGATAATTATTGTCAATGTATCCATGAATTTATATATATATGCATCAGTTTATCTGTACAACCATTTACTTATTTGTATATCTTCTGGAAAGCATGTGCATACTGTAAGCTTTCTACAAGTCATAAACATGGTTGGTGAGGTAAATATTTATATTCCTCACTCTGAGGTGAGAGTCTAAGCAGATAAAGCCTTAATTTCCACTTCTACTCCATGGTCTTCTGCTTCTGTGAATAAGCAGTGGGTTTTATGTAATACATTGTTCTTTGTTGACCTCATTTTGTATTTACTTCCTTTTTTTTTTAACAGCATTGAGCAGTCTTTGTTAATTCTTTCAGCAGATTCAAATTTCTCCTCTTAAATTTGGAGATCAGGTTTTATAACTTTAATGTGTGTTAGGATGACAATTTAGCTATTACATATTGTGTTTCATGTACCCATAGTATCTTAGAAAGTATGCTGTGTAATTACTTTGTTCATTTATCAAGTGATCTCTGTGAGATATTATGATTCTCCTTTCATAGTTAGAAAGCTTAGGAGGTGCATGGTAAGTCTTGGCTTCACTGCCTAATCTTTTAAAGCTGGAATTTTTTCTGGAAGATCCTGATGACGTGTGCCCTAAAGGTACATGTTCATTTAACTTAGATGTGTCCTTGTTTTGATGCTACTGACGACTTCAGGATAGCTTGGGAGGTTACGTGAGTAAGATTCTGGTATGTCAATTCCATCTATACAGTAGAAATAAGTAAAGGAGAAAAGGCACTTCTTTATCCTATCTTGGCAGACTAAAAACAATAAGAGTTTATTTAGGAATATCTAAGATCAGATCATAGTCGGAGAAGGCAATGGCAACCCACTCCAGTCCTCTTGCCTGGAAAACCCCATGGACGGAGGAGCCTGGTGGGCTGCAGTCCGTGGGATCGCCAAGAGTTGGGCACGACTGAGTGACTTCATTTTCACTTTTCACTTTCATGCATTGGAGAAGGAAATGGCAACCCACTCCAATGTTCCTGCCTGGAGAATCCCAGGGACAGAGGAGCCTAGTGGGCTGCCATCTATGGGGTCGCACAGAGTTGGACATGACTGAAGCGACTTAGCAGCAGCAGCAAGATCCTAGTATTGAAATGATAACTATGGTGAAGCCTCTATTAGTTCTTGTCTTTATTCAGTGTATTTTGGATTCTTACTGAATTATGTTTGATTCAAGTAAATTCATGTTTTATGGCAACTTTGCTTGTCTTATAACAAAGCTTTATGCATACTGAAGGCCACAGGCTTGCGTGGAGGCCAAGGTTGGGAGTTTGCTAGAAAATGAAATGTGTCTGGAGGAAGCAGAAGGACAGTAAAAGAAATGTTAGTTTGGGATAGAGGAAGGAGAATGAGAACCTAAGACAGACACACGTTTGTGCACAAATGTGTGAGACAGCTATAGGATCATGATCCTGAATTGCAAGAAAAGTTTAAATTATGATTATTCCTTGCTATTAAAAATTCTTTTTAAAAACTGTAAATTTGAAAGTTGCCTAAAATTTCATTTATCTAGAAAAGTTCTAGGTTCTCTAGGTTGACAGTGAGTGAAATACTTCAATAAAATCACATTTTACACATGGAAAAATCTTAGGTAAGAAATGAATTTCCTAGCAGTTGATAAGTCATCTGTGGAAATTGACCAAGTAAGAGTAGATTCTCTTGCTTTCCGAGTTGAGGCTAGAGTGACTTGATGAGTGAAAAAGTCAAGTATGTCATTACTGGTAAGGTTTCTAACGGGCCCCTCATATTTCAAAGCTTACAGAAGAGGGGTGCACCCAGGGAGAGCTGCCTGATTAATTTATGGTGACACATGGGAGCCAATGACCTTATATGTTTTGAAAAATTTTATTTCACTCCCCTTTTAAAAGCACATTTTTCAAAAGGTAAAGAGCTTTCCTTTTGCTGAAATTGCACTGCCTTCTCTTAGCCAACGAACTGAACCATCCAGTCTATTAACTAAACAAAAATGACATGAAACTTCATAAATATTTAAAACTCCTGCTATGAATTAAACATTGGGATAAAGAACTAACTCCTTTCATTAAGTACATTGTTAAATAAATAAATAAATAAAGCTCATGACATATTGCTTGGTAANGTTCCTGCCTGGAGAATCCCAGGGACAGAGGAGCCTAGTGGGCTGCCATCTATGGGGTCGCACAGAGTTGGACATGACTGAAGCGACTTAGCAGCAGCAGCAAGATCCTAGTATTGAAATGATAACTATGGTGAAGCCTCTATTAGTTCTTGTCTTTATTCAGTGTATTTTGGATTCTTACTGAATTATGTTTGATTCAAGTAAATTCATGTTTTATGGCAACTTTGCTTGTCTTATAACAAAGCTTTATGCATACTGAAGGCCACAGGCTTGCGTGGAGGCCAAGGTTGGGAGTTTGCTAGAAAATGAAATGTGTCTGGAGGAAGCAGAAGGACAGTAAAAGAAATGTTAGTTTGGGATAGAGGAAGGAGAATGAGAACCTAAGACAGACACACGTTTGTGCACAAATGTGTGAGACAGCTATAGGATCATGATCCTGAATTGCAAGAAAAGTTTAAATTATGATTATTCCTTGCTATTAAAAATTCTTTTTAAAAACTGTAAATTTGAAAGTTGCCTAAAATTTCATTTATCTAGAAAAGTTCTAGGTTCTCTAGGTTGACAGTGAGTGAAATACTTCAATAAAATCACATTTTACACATGGAAAAATCTTAGGTAAGAAATGAATTTCCTAGCAGTTGATAAGTCATCTGTGGAAATTGACCAAGTAAGAGTAGATTCTCTTGCTTTCCGAGTTGAGGCTAGAGTGACTTGATGAGTGAAAAAGTCAAGTATGTCATTACTGGTAAGGTTTCTAACGGGCCCCTCATATTTCAAAGCTTACAGAAGAGGGGTGCACCCAGGGAGAGCTGCCTGATTAATTTATGGTGACACATGGGAGCCAATGACCTTATATGTTTTGAAAAATTTTATTTCACTCCCCTTTTAAAAGCACATTTTTCAAAAGGTAAAGAGCTTTCCTTTTGCTGAAATTGCACTGCCTTCTCTTAGCCAACGAACTGAACCATCCAGTCTATTAACTAAACAAAAATGACATGAAACTTCATAAATATTTAAAACTCCTGCTATGAATTAAACATTGGGATAAAGAACTAACTCCTTTCATTAAGTACATTGTTAAATAAATAAATAAATAAAGCTCATGACATATTGCTTGGTAAATCAAATGTTTGAATGAATAATATTTCAGGTTTCTTTAAACATTTACCTTGGGTAATGCTTTAAATAATTATATTACATGTATTTGGCTTATTAGACCAGATGCAACTGATTTTAATGAAGCCTGTAGGACTTTTTTTTTTTTCTTTTTTAAAATAAATGGTTGGTAAATAGTATTAGTTCAGTCCTTCAGAAAACAAAGCAATTAGCAGAACTCTGGACCAGGTGAGAAGAAAATGGGGAGAGTTTTGTGTGATTTGAAAATGAAGCTCAGAACAAATCACAGGAAATTGGGGGAGCATCAAGCCAGTGACCCCACCCCTCACTGAGCTTGATTCTGTGCTTTTCTCTGTGTTGGGTGTGTGTCTTCATTCATTGTATACACAGAGACAGAACACCTGCAGTGTGTCAGGGCTGTGGGACAGTGGGCATACAGAGGTGATTAAGACATGGTTTCTGTCCCTGAGGGTTCCATGTCCTACATCAATACTGATCAACCTAGATTCCTCCCTGCCTATTGTGGGGCATGAGAACGGAACAGAATGACTACTGAATTTAGGATTTAAAAGATCTGAATGCGCCTCTATATGTCACTGGCTATGTGGACATTGGCTCAGACAGTAAAGAATCTACCTGCAATGCTGGAAACCTGGGTTTGATCCCAGGCTCAGGAAGATCTCCTGGAGAAGAGACTAGTAACCCACTCCAGTATTCTTGCCTGGGAAATCCCATGGACAGAGGCGCCTGGAGGGCTGCAGTTTATGGGGTTTCAAAGAGTTGGAACAACTAAGCAGCTAACACTTTCACTTCACTTTAGTCTCTTAATGAGCCTCAGTTTCCCCATGTAGAATATGCTGTAATAATACTTGTCTTATTGGAACTTTTGCAGGATAAAATGAAACACTATTTATCAGAATGAGTATTACCATTTTTGTCTTACCTTGCAGTAATAGTTAAAAGAAAAAACTTGATACCTGTCTGCATGTTCTCAACTGCTATGCACTGTAGTATTGACCTTGGAAATTATGCTGAAAATTTACTAAGGGTGGATATGAATATTATCTACTGTTGTTCTTTTAATGTTTTTATGGGGAAATTGTATCACAAAAATAGAAGAATTATCTCTTTTCTCCTATAGTGGACTCTCTTGAGAATATAGCAGATTCTAAAGAAGGTTCTGTCAAAGGTTCTGCAACGAACTATAGAAGATTCTCTCTTGTAGTTGAGTTTGCTTGAAAGGAATTAGCTGCTAAATTGCCAAAAGTTGTAGGTTTTAGGAAATGTTCTAGGATGGTAACTCTCAAACATTTTGGTCCTGTAGCCCCTGCTGCTGCTGCTAAGTCGCTTCAGTCGTGTCCGACTACAGACTCTTAAAAAGATTACTGAGGACTTCAGAAAGCTTTTGTCTAATCAGTCAGGACAGATGCTGGTGTTGAGGAGAATAACTGCCACACCTTGCAGTGCTTTGGTGAACGCTAAGATGCATGGCCTTCTGGCCAGGAACCTGTGATTCGTATTGCTGGACCATTCACTGTCTCCCTGTAGGTTGCAGCTCTCTGTGTTTGCTCTGGCTGGCCTAAAAAAGAAGGCATAAACAGATTTCTACAGAAGCTATGATTCCTTGCAAGACTCTGAGGAGATGAAGAAGGCTGGTACAAAGTGATTTTGGAATGTAAAGAATTTCTTGGGATTGAGTTCTGTGGAAGTTGGTCACTGACTGTGCTCTTAAGCTCTGAAATATAAATAAGTAGTCTAGGGAATAGTTTCTCTTGATGATTAATTGAAAGTACTGTCTGTGTAGTGGGGAGGAGCAGGGGGTGCTTTTCTTTATGTCAGTTATATCTATGGATATTTATCATGATATAAATTAAAATAGATAAATTTAAACTATTAATCCATTTAAAATTTATTATTATGTTAAACATAAATAACATTCTTATGAAAAAGTTGTATTTTCTAAAACAAACTGCAGTCAGATTCTTTACCATCTGATCCACCAAGGAAGCCCATATTATATATGAAAGTTGAAAAAAACTTAAACTATTAATCTATTTAAAATATAATATTATGGGGAACATAAATAATATCGTCATTAAAAATAGTCATTTTTCCAAAACAAAATTTTGTTTGTTTGTAATTAATTAATTTCTTTTAATTGGAGTCTAATTACCATATTGTAGTGGTTTTTGCCATACATTGACATGAACCAGCCATGGGTGTACATGTGTCCCTCGTCCTGAACCCCCCTCCCAACTTCCTCCTCATCCGATCCCTCAGAGTTGTCCCAGTGCACTGGCTTTGAGTGCCCTGTTTCACGCCTCGAACTTGGACTGGTGATCTCTTTCACATATGGTAACATACACGTTTCAATGCTGTTCTCTCAAATCATCTCACCCTCGCTTCTCCCACAGAGTCCAAAAGTCTGTTCTTTATATCTGTGTCACTTTGCTGTCTCACATATAGGGTCATCATTACCATCTTTCTAAATTCCATATATATGCATTAATATATATACTGTATTGGTGTTTCACATTTTAGCAACTCTCTAATGTCTGGCTTGAGTTTATGTCATTTGGATTCTCATATTTGCTTCTGTGTTCAGTCTGTTGGCAACACCACATTTCTTATAAAAACTCTGAAAAACTCCACTGTGCACCATAAGAGAATAAGAGTAAAAAAGGCAGATAATATCTTATTGTTATTAAAATAGTGTTGACTTCTTCAATCAGTTCAGTTGCTCAGTTGTGTCCAACTCTTTGCAACCCCATCGACTGCAGCACACCAGGCCTCCCTGTCCATCACCAACGCCCGGAGTTTACTCAAACACATGTCCATCGAATTGGTGATGCCATCCAATCATCTCATCCTCTGTCATCCCCTTCTCCTCCCGCCTTCAGTCTTTCCCAGCATCAGGGACTTTTCCAATGAATCAGTTCTTCACATCAGGTGGCCAAAGTATTGGAGTTTCAGCTTCAGCATCAGTCCTTTCAATGAATATTAAGGGCTGATTTCCTTTAGGACTGACTGATTTGATCTCCTTGCAGTCCCAAGGGACTCTCAAGAGTCTTCTCCAACACCAGAGTTCAAAAGCCTCAATTCTTCTACGCTCAGCTTTCTTTATAGTCCAACTCTCACATCTATACATGACTACTGGAAAAACCATAACTTTGACTAGATGGACCTTTGTTGGCAAAGTAATGTCTCTGCTTTTTAATATACTGTCTAGGTTGGTCATAGCTTTTCTTCCAAGGAGCAAGCGTCTTTTAATTTCATGGCTGCAGTCATCATCTGCAGTGATTTTGGAGCCCAAGAAAATAAAGTCTCTCACTGTTTCCATTGTTTCCCCATCTATTTGCCATGAAGGGATGGGACTGGATGCCATGATCTTTGTTTTCTGAATGTTGAGTTTTAAGTTAACTTTTTCACTCTCCTCTTCCACTTTCATCAAGAGGCTCTTTATTTCTCCTTTGCTTTCTACCATAAGGGTACTGTGATCTATATATCTGAGGATGTTGGTATTTCTCCCAGCAATCTTGATTCCAGCTTGGTTTCATCCAGCCCTGCATTTCCCATGATGTACTCTGCATATAAGTTAAATAAGCAGGGTGACAGTATACAGCCCTGACCTAATCCTTTCCCGATTTGGAACCAGTCTGTTGTTCCATGTCTGTTCTAACTGTTGTTTCTTGACCTGCATATAGATTTCTCAGGAGGTAGGTCAGGTGGTCTGGTATTCCCTTCTCTTGAATTTTTCACAGTTTATTGTGATCTACACAGTCAAAGGCTTTGGCATAATCAATGAAGCAAAATTAGATATTTTTCTAGTATTCTCTTGCTGTTTCAATGATCCAGCGGATATTGGCAATTTGATCTCTGATTCCTCTGCCTTTTCTAAATCCAGCTTGAACATCTGGAAGTGGAAGTTGACCTCTTTAGATTCCTTGAAAAGAGTATTGGGTACCTATATGGTTCCCTGGACCACACTTTGAGAACCGCTACTTTAGGATATGGCTTTTGCATGTCTATTTTACAAAAAGGGTCGGTTAAAGAATTGCCAGAAGTCACACACAGCGAGTTAGCAGTTAGATGACTGATAGATGGTGGCTCTAAAGTCCCTGCTTTTGGTTTCCCCTCTGCTCTCCCCTTCTTCACAGTGCTGCACAGTCCTTTTGTACCTGCCTTATTTGAGTATCATATATCTGAATATATAATATTATCTATATCCATATAATGCCATACTATATATATATGTGACAATAATAGTGTAGATAAACGGTTCCTGGCATGCACCATTGGTTACTCCTACTTTTCTCTCACCTATGTCTTCCTCCTCACAATTTGTCTTGACTTATAATTTTTCTTGGTTCTTAAAGGTCAGTTAACTTGTTTGTTTGTTCTCTCCTTTTGGTTTACTGTCTCTTTTGTCCTCTTTGCCACTGATACTCACACTCCTGGTACATGGTCTGGTTCTGCTGTCTGTTGTACTTCACATATTGACTCCCTGCAGGTTTGGGATCATCATTAAGACAGGATTTGCTCTTCATTCTGGCCGGAGAAATTCTTCCATGGCTTTCATTTCACCACTCTGAGAATGAATTCTTTTCATAGTGATAATTTTGTCATCTGGCATTAAAAAGGGGTTAGGTCTTGTAAACCTTTACTTTATTAATGATGTTTGTTTTAGACTTACAGAGTGCCAAAAGACAAAACAGGCACCACCAGGATTGGTGACCTAGCACCCCAGGACATGAAGAAAGTTTGCCATTTAGCCCTAATTGAGCTGACTGCCCTCTATGATGTCTTGGGTGTTGAACTGAAACAACAGAAAGCTGTGAAAATCAAAACAAAAGGTAATTTTGAAACAAAAACCAGTTGGATTTACTCCTGAGCTAGTAAGAATGAGCTTGGCTTTTTAGAAGTATCCTTTCTGGGGTGTGGGAAATGCATACATAACAAATTGCCTATAATCTGCACATGAATACATCTCAAGTTAGGATTCTAAAATTTTTGTAATTTGATAAATCTGTCTCCTAGATTATAGAAAATAAAGGCGTAATCAAATATTTGATTACTATGGAAAAAAAGGAAATTCTCTTCAAAGATTCTTAAATGCTCTCTCCTTTGAAAGCTGTATTTAAAAACAACGTTTGGTACATATATTTGTTTCTAAGACTGGATCTTGACAACTGAAATTAATATGATTAATCCTCATCAATTATTTTTGCTTTATTTATTTGATAGCAAATGCAAGGCAGTTAGTAGTATGTCCCTTTGTTCATTTACAATCTACTTTAACTCTTTTGCAAAAAATATTCTTCCCTCTTTGAAGACAATAATGTGATTTTGGCATATAATATCTCTAAATTGTGCATCTCTTGCATATACAGTTTTTTTTTTTCTTTGTAATCAGCATGCTTTCCCCATTATATAAATAGGCTGTTTTTTTTTAAATAATATAATAGAAAACAAACACCTCCTCAGTTCTTATTTTTTTTTCAAGATTTTATTCATCTGAAAATCCAGATAATTTTCTGTTGATAAAGCTTTACTCTTTAGGAATCTCTGACATCTCATTTAACTTTAAAGATATCTCTTAAAGAAAAACCAAGAATGGGGATTATTGAGTTGCTATGGTAACGTTAGCAAAGACAAGTATTCACCTGATTTAAGTTTTAGAGGCAGTTTCTCTGTAGGACTGAAGTGTACCTTCCCTCAAGTCCTCTCTGCCATGCTGGGCCCCAGAAGACCCCATTCTGTGTTTAGTTCCTTTGAGTGAGTATTTTAGCTTAAGGCTTGTAATGGTTAATTTCTGAGTCAAACAGTTCTGGTTTTCCACAAGTCCATTGTGGATAAAGACCGGATGCTTTTTCAAAAGCTTATCACAAAGTCTTCTCCAGATACAAGATAAAAATTTAATTTAAATAATTATGAAAAAAAAAAAGTTGTGACTCAGTGTTCAAGACTTTCAGATTAACTTAGAGAGGACTTTTTCATTTTATCTCAGAATTGCCTCCTACCAGACAGAGAAATATTAAGCCATTCTCATTAAAAGTACCACTATTAATATAATAGATTTTCTTTTCACCTTTTTTATATTTTTGTATCTTATCTAAGATATTTATGTTATAAACTAGAATTTGACATGCTCAAAGATTATGCTTTTGTTAATTCCTAAACTAAAAGTTATTTACTAGGTTACTGACATTGCTCTGAATGTCAGTTTCCAATGTCTGTTTTCATATCACGGGATAATCCCCCTTTTCTTGTTCACAAATGATTTATATCTCCCTGGTGATGTGTGTTACACTTTTTTGCTGTAACTCTTCACTCAGTGATGGGTGTGGGGTAGGAGGTGCTGGGTAGAAGCTATGCTTACATCAGACTGAAAGCATATAATTTTAATTTAGAAAAATTATAAATTATTACCTGTCATGTCTTCTGGAGTTATTCCCAAATATATATATAAAAAAACAAATTTAAATTCACAAAGACTAAGTATCTACTGTGTTCTCTAAAGAAGAACATTTGTAGAGCAAGCTCATAATCTTGGCTGGTTTTCCAAAAAGCAAATATTTATACTTGGCTGTATTATAGAATGTTGAATGTCGGCTAAGTATGGAAGAGGTGAGTGATATTTGCTTTAAGCGAGAACTTTTAATTTGATTACATTTAGTAAATTATTTGCATGTTTTTCCTGTTCCCACAGCACTCTATTTCTCTTTTGTAACAGTTTATACTTTTCTAATTATTTTGGTGATGATCTGTAGTCATTAGTTTAGTTGTCCTTGCTTGCTAGATTGCTCTCTAACGTGGAGCCAGAATTTTCCAATTAAGTTGTGTTTACTTAATTGGTAGATAATGTCACCCACTAGATGCTCAATATAGTTGTATGATTGAATGACAATATCAGGAATCTGGTACCTTAACATTTTTGCATTAATATTTCATAGGTTGATGAAAGTGAAGAGATTTTGTTGTTGTTTTTGCAGATTCTGGCCTTTTTTGTGTCCCATTGACAGTATTGTTAGAACAAGATCAGAAGAAAGTACCAGGAACTCGAATACCTTTGATATTTCAAAAAGTAAGTAGGCCCAAATGGGTCAGCATAGAGACAGCATACTTGAGATAATGGTGTTTTGTTTTTGTTTTTGCATTCATGCTATTATAATATAGTTTTCCAATTGATATGCTCTTTTATTTTATGCTTTGGTTTTTCTATTCGGAAAACAGATTTGTTTCAAGGGCTCATAATTTTTATTTCATGGTGATGCTTTCAGTGTTATTTCTTGTAACTGTGATTACCTGGCATCATTTTCCTGTCTTATATTAGCTGGCTTTGTATAATTGAGATTTCAATTCTGTAATACATAGGAGTGGGGACTGCTGGTAAATTTCTAGGGAATTGAATCCTCATGAATATTTTATGCCTGTATGTATTTTCCAAGCTTTCCTATTTACAGTGAGGATGTCCAATTTAATTTACTAGTGCCTTCTTCCAAAGTAGGCAAAGAAACCATAAAGTAGAATTAGAAAATGATTGCTAAACTATAAAGTCACTTGTGTAGCCAACACTCAATTATTCATAAGGGGATTATCTATGACAATATAAAAGTTTCAGTCTAACCTCTGAGCCATCATTGTTCAGAAACACAAATTACGTTGGATAAAAGACAGGGAATACTGCTGAGGAAGGTTAGTCACATCAGTTGTGGGCTACCCAAGACACAGATTTTGCCACAGCTCAGGCATCTCAGTTTCTGAAAATTCATGGGTAGCAAGAATGGCAGTAGTAATGTTCTCAGTTGTTTGGCTCAACCAAGCCATTTAATACTTCAGCTTAATCTACTTGGCACCAATTCTTCCATTATTCTAAGGCAGTCATTTACTATCTTACCTATTAATACGAAGCTCTGATTTCTTTATTCCTCATAATCACCATTCCATCCAAACCTGTGTCTCAGTGTTTCTCCTGATGGACTTTGTTGTAGACAGCTTGTTCTACTCACCAGCTTCCTCTAGTCATTGCCTGCAGAACCTGTGTCTGTGAGAGATGCTTATAATGGCAGTAAATGGTATGAGTTACTTATGCAGATGGACAAAGCATGGATCTCAGTAGGACCCTTTGCCAGTGTATTGGGGCTATTCAGAGAAACAGCATCAATAGGAGATTTCTCTTTCTTTCTCTCTCTCTCTCGGAGAGAGATGCTCAATAAATCTTATTAAGTAAATGAAGGAATGAGTGTGTGTTGGAGAGGGAGAGAGAGAAAGAGATACATGCAGCCACACACACACACACACACACACACACACACACGTGCTTTCCTTCATTCACTTATTCAATAATATTTATTGAGCATCTGTCTCTCTCTCGGGGTCAGGGGTGGGGAGAGAGAGAGATTTATTATATGTTAAAGAATTAGCTTCTGCAATCGTGGGGCCTGTCAAGTCTGAATTATGTACAGCAAGCTGGGAACACAGGCAAGGGTTAATATTTCAGGGTTGAGTCCAAACGCTGCAGGCGGAAACTCCTGTGGGGTTTCTGTCTTGCAGTCTTGAGGCAGAGTTGGGCTGCTTTGGGGAACCTCAGTTCGGGTTCTTACAGCCTTCAGCTGACTGGATGAGGCCCACTCACATTATGGAAAGTAGTGCTTCACTCAAAGTCGACAGATGAAATGTTAATCGCATCTAAAAAACGCCTTCACAGCAACATCTAGACTGGTGTTTGACTAAGTAGCTGGGTACTGTAGCCCAGCCCAGTTGACACATCAGATTCACCATCACATCAGCGAAGAGCAGGCGTTGGTCCCAACAGAGGTCAGTGTTGCCTCCCGGTCAGACTCAGGATTGTATCCAGTCCCCTATCATTTTCTCTTGACATTGTTTTCATATTTAGTTAGTTTACATTTTTGGTCTCTTCAGACTTTTTAGAGACTCAGACTACCCACCAGTTTGAAATCTTTGGATAAGAGCCTTAAAGATTTTGGGTTCATATAAAAAATAAAAGAGAATATAAAGAGTGTTCTGTTAGATAACACTCATCTGTTTGTATCCCCTCTGGATGATAAGCAAAAAAAAAATCACTGTGATCTATCCTGAAAAGTATTTTTTTATCAGCTGGCAATGCAATTAGGTACTTCCTTAATTTTATTGAAAGGAAAGAATTGAAAACCACTGATTTGCAAAAATTTTTATTCTCAGTCTTAACCGATTATATTTTATCAGGTACCTCAAAGAGGCTTTAACAAAGCTTATCTAATATCTATAAATTGTATCTGGTTCCCCATGCCACTCCACTCCACCACCCCACACCTTAGAAACACACTGTTTAAACCATATTCCCAAAAGCACTGGAGAAATGGAAATATTCTTAACTTTTATCTATGGCAAAAATCTGGCAAATTAGTAAATCATGTTTTCATAATAAAGTATTATTTGTACTTTAACAATGACAATAGAATGTAGCTAAATATGTTATTCTCAAAGTGAGAAATAATGAGAAAAATGACAGTGTATATATACATTCTCTGTTGAATGCTAGTATTCAGCATTAGAGAATAATAGAAAGTACAATATAAAAATGTAAAAATTATTCTCGTTCAGTTATTTAGAAATCGTCAGTTTTGCCTGTGTATTTAATAAAAGCAAAATTTGTCTTACTGCTAAGAACTAATTTGATCCAGCTACTGGCATGCAATTTTATTTTTTGTTACTAGAATATTTTAAACATTTTATAAGGTGAAATAAAACAAACTGCTAGTATGTTGAGTAAATGTCACGTGGGTATTATTTGATATATTTAGTTTTAAATACTTTATTGAATAATGTTCATCTAATCTAAAATGATTCATTTAAAGATTTTTTTCCCCATGAATTTTTATCCAGTGTAACTTGAAAAATGTCTCAAAAATCATTCCAGTTGAATTTTTGAAATTCAGTGCTTCTATTTTCAGTCAGTAATAACTTCTTGGGAGACTACTCTTTGCTTTGTTCTTACCTGACTAATTAAAAATTAGTACAGACTTTGGCCATAATCCAGTGATATAGAGGTGGGGTCATGGAGGAACAATTGTGCCCTCTTCCAGTGTCTATGTGCTACAATAAATAGTATTTCAGAACATCTAGATAAAGGTCATGACGTGACTTAGCAGCAGCAGCAGCAGATAAAGGTCAAAAGACTTCATTCATGATGCCATGCTTTGCTCCTAATAGACATTTTTATAAGGATGGGGAAAATAGTAAGCTTTATGTTATTTATAAAGCCTTGGTAAATCATTAAGGAGGTTTCTCTGAAAAAAAATTAAAATTTTATAATGTTTTGGCACTCTGGAAGATGTTGTGCCTTGGGGTATGCAGAGGGTATTATAGGAAGTTTGGGGCTGAGAGAAAAGTAGGTTTGTCTTTTAGAAGAAGGCTATTGTGAAAGGAGGGGAATGCATGGTAAGGAAAGCCTATATGATGCTAGCAATTCCTTATCTTTAAATTGAGAACCAGGAAATTGATTTTTTGAAACAGTGAAAAGTGAAAGTCGCTCAATAATGCAACCCCATGGACTGTAGTCCTCCAGGCTCCTTGGTCCATGGAATTTTCCAGGCAAGAATACTGGGGTGGGTTGCCAGTCCCTTTTCCAGGGGATCTTCCCAGGGATCAAACCCAGAGATCAAACCCAGGTCTCCCACATTGCAGGCGGATTTTTTTTACTGTCTGAGCCACCAGGGAAGCCCTTAAAATAGTAAAGTGAAAGTCACTCAGTTGTGTCCGACTCTTTGTGACCCCATGGACTATACAGTCCATGGACTTCTCCAGGCCAGAATACTGGACTGGGTAGCCTTTCCCTTCTCCAGGGGATCTTCCCAACCCAGGGATTGAACCCAGGTCTCCCACATTGCAGGCGGATTCTTTACCAGCTGAGTCACAAGGGAAGCTAAAATAGTCAAGTACCCCATAAAAACCCTTTGTGTACTGCCCAGGGAATGCATACTCCAATTGAAAGTCTCTGCCAAGAAATGAACCACTTCTTAGCTTCCAGTGTTATGTCATTGAAATTTCTCCATTTTCTTATTCTTATGGGTTTCTGCCGTATTAAAACAAACAAAAAAACTTAGAGATCTGTGTGTACTCATCAGGTATGATTTAGAAACCCTGTACCAAAACTGTTTTTTTATTTAAGTTTACCACCAAAAGCTTAAAGCCTAAAAATGAATATTTTCAAGCAGTTTTTTTTCCTTCTTATCATAAACAATTTTTTCTTTGAACAAACTGAAAAGGAGGTGTAAATATGCAAATTCTGTAATTTCATAAGATGTATTCGATTGCAGAATGTATGTTTCTGAAAAAGCAGAAGAAATGGATCGTCTAAATTATTTTTGAACAGTGAACATGGGTCAGTCTCTATCTGGGATATTGCAGGTGTTGTGTGAAGTTATATACTTTTGTTCCAAAGGACCCAACTTTTTCCAAATTACAACTAAAGTTTTGGGATATATTGGCATAAAGATGAGTAGTGATTGTGCCATAGCATTCAAAACTTAGTGAAATCCAGTTAACATGTCACTATATTCAGTTTTTATTTATGTATGTATGAAGGAGATGTTAACTTTGAGACTGTGCCTATTAAAAATGCCAAAATCAGAATGTCCTGTTTATACACAGCTGATTTCTCGCATTGAAGAGGGAGGTTTGGAAACCGAAGGTCTCTTAAGAATCCCTGGAGCTGCTGTTCGAATCAAGGTGATTTCTTGGTTCTACTCATGTAAATAACTTTGTTTAATTGAACTTTTTTGCATCTGCAAAGCTCAGTTGTCCTCCCCATTCTTTCTTCCCATTTTAGAAGATGAAAAAACATAAAAACATCTTAACATTCAGTTTATATTAGCTTCTCTATGGTCTCTTCTGATTGTAATTTTTTTTTTTTTCAAAATCACCCTATTACCAGTAACAATACTGTGATAAATAAAGAGGCTCTCTTATTACTCTCCGACTGTGCAATATAAAATAGGAATAAAAGTAAACAAGCAGAAGACAAGAGCAGTTCTGTCCTGCTGATGGAAAGAGAGCATGATGAGTCAAAATACTAAGAGAAGACTGCTGACAGTCTGCATGAGTAACAGCGTGAGATTTATTTCTTTTTCTCTTTTAAAGGGCAGGATGGTAAACTCCACCAGGTGGGCAGAGTAGGGGACTTGACATTAGTCTCTGTACAGTGTCAGTCTTAGTGAGCTGGCAAAATGAGATTGTCTTAACCCCTCCTGCTGTCCCAGTTCCTTGGCTTGCTGGATCCAAGGGTAGCCTGAGTCTGGCTTGTGAACGAGTCAAGGGGATTCCCAGGCTTTCCAGTTGGAACCCCCTTTCTTACTCTCCTTCTTTCTTTTTTCTCAAGATGACACTTCTTTCCCACTTTCCTAGGATACTGTGTGTCCTCCACCTTTCTGTGTCCTGACTCCTGCTCTGGGGAATCCAGTATCCAATGAATGCTTGGTCTAAGTAGAATTACCCCGCAGGTGATGTAGATGGAATGTGCATCTCCAGGGATTTGCATTTTATGGGGACTTCATACTTGGAATTGTAGCTCTATCTGGAAAACTTATCTAGGGAATTTTTTGATTATCAGTCATTAACCTCCTTAACCCTTATCCTCCAAATTCAGCTCTAGCTCTAAAAAGATAACACAAGTCACTGGCCACATCCAATAGTTTGTCTTCCTGAATTTGTAAATCCAAGAAAAAAATAGGATAAAGGGAAGAGATATTCCCTGTTCATCTCCTAAAGATGTATTCTGTACGAGCTCTTTAGAGCTAGATCAGGAAGAAATGACTCTTGGTGGGTGTACACTCTCCTGTCCAGTCGTGGCCATGGCAGTGCCAGGTCTGTGCGAAGATTCCATAGTTTGCATCACTTGCTGATTTTGTTAAGCTTCTTCAATTTAAAGCACTAGTTTTGGCTTACATGGCTCTTACCACATTGTGATCTCAGTTTAATCAGATTTGAGTAACCTGATAAATCATGAGAAATGCTGGGCTGGATGAAGCACAATCTGGAATCAAGATTACCAGGAGAAATATCAATAACCTCAGATATTCAGATGACATGAGCCTTATGGCAGAAAGTGAAGAAGAACTAAAGAGCCTCTTGATGAAAGTGACAGAGGAGAGTGAAAAAGTTGGCTTAAAGCTCAATATTCAGGAAACGAAGATCATGGCATCTGGTCCCATCACTTCATGGCAAATAGATGGGGAAACAGTGGAAACCATGTCAGACTTTATTTTAGGGGGCTCCAAAATCACTGCCGATGGTGACTGCAGCCATGAAATTAAAAGGCGCTTACTCCTTGGAAGGAAAGTTATGACCAACCTAGACAGCATATTCAAAAGCAGAGACATTACTTTGCCAACAAAGGTCCGTCTAGTCAAGGCTGTGGTTTTTCCAGTAGTCATGTATGGATGTGAGAGTTGGACTATAAAGAAAGCTGAGCACCAAATAATTGATGCTTTTGAACTGTGGTGTTGGAGAAGACTCTTGAGAGTCCCTTGGACTGCAAGGAGATCCAACCAGTCCATCCTAAAGGAGATCAGTCCTGAGTGTTCATTGGAAGGACTGATGTTGAAGCTGAAACTCCAATACTTTGGCCACCTGATGTGAAGAGTTGACTTATTTGAAAAGACCCTGATGCTGGGAAAGATTGAAGGAGGGAGGAGAAGGGGATNTTCCCCATGGATGAAGCACAATCTGGAATCAAGATTACCAGGAGAAATATCAATAACCTCAGATATTCAGATGACATGAGCCTTATGGCAGAAAGTGAAGAAGAACTAAAGAGCCTCTTGATGAAAGTGACAGAGGAGAGTGAAAAAGTTGGCTTAAAGCTCAATATTCAGGAAACGAAGATCATGGCATCTGGTCCCATCACTTCATGGCAAATAGATGGGGAAACAGTGGAAACCATGTCAGACTTTATTTTAGGGGGCTCCAAAATCACTGCCGATGGTGACTGCAGCCATGAAATTAAAAGGCGCTTACTCCTTGGAAGGAAAGTTATGACCAACCTAGACAGCATATTCAAAAGCAGAGACATTACTTTGCCAACAAAGGTCCGTCTAGTCAAGGCTGTGGTTTTTCCAGTAGTCATGTATGGATGTGAGAGTTGGACTATAAAGAAAGCTGAGCACCAAATAATTGATGCTTTTGAACTGTGGTGTTGGAGAAGACTCTTGAGAGTCCCTTGGACTGCAAGGAGATCCAACCAGTCCATCCTAAAGGAGATCAGTCCTGAGTGTTCATTGGAAGGACTGATGTTGAAGCTGAAACTCCAATACTTTGGCCACCTGATGTGAAGAGTTGACTTATTTGAAAAGACCCTGATGCTGGGAAAGATTGAAGGTGGGAGAAGAAGGGGATGACAGAGATGATGAGATGATTGGATGGCGTCACCAACTCAATGGGCATGAGTTTGGGTAAATTCCAAGAGTTGGTGATGGACAGGGAGGCCTGGCATGCTGCAGTCCATGGAGTTGCAAAGAGTCGGACACTACTGAGTGACTGAACTGAACTGATATATATATATACCCTGCTCACAAAAGTCATTCAACTTGCATCCCCTGGGTCTGATGTCTAATGCACAGAGGGCCCCAAAACTGTTCACGTGCTCTTGTAATTTTGATACGTGGCCACTGTCTCACTTCATTTGCTGACACCTATGGCAGTTTCCCCACCAGTCAATCAGGAACAGTGTGTGTGATTGGGAGATGAGTCCTGTCGAGAAATACATTCTCTAACAGAGTCCCTCAGAGGCCAGTTACATGACTCCATTCTACCCATCTTAGCAAGAACACTGGTTCCCACATCACTGTTCATGTCCCGCGTTAGCAAAAGGTGATGGCCAACTCAGAATCATAAACATGTTTACTTTAGTACACAAGGATGGATGTAATGTGGATTTCACATTTCGCTGGCAGAGGAGTGAATTCAACTATATGTAACTTCTTAGAAGGTCAGTGAAGTAGATTCAACTGGCTCAACACAGCCTGTTATCACAGACAGAACGATACGGCAGCTGGTGTCTGTTTTGTACGTAATGTAAAGATGACACGCAAACTTTAGGGTTGTCATTCTTCTTCCTTGCCCACCAGATTTCTTGGACTCCCCCCCAGCCTCTCCTCCTCCTCCCCTTCTCTCTCCTCTCTTCCCCTCTTCTTTGCTCTCTCTCCCCCTTTCTCCCTCTTCCGCAGGCCTTCTTTCCCTCCCTCCCTCCCTGCCCATCTGCTCCCCCCTCCCTTCTTCCATCCCTCTCTCCTCCCACCTTTCTTGCCCCCCATTTCTATGTATTTCACCAATTACAAAAAATAAGTAGGGTAGAGGATGGAATTGTGTTGGGAAGAGAAAGTGTAATAAATTCACCGTACAGGAAAAACAAAGAACATTTCTTGGGAGAACAGTTTCAAATATTAGAAGGGAGTGACAGGAACTTGGAAGGGTTTCTCACATAATAGGATTTATGCCACAGTGAAAAAGCATATAGAAAATAGTAATTATGAAACAAAACTGATTTATTATTAATAATTTGTCTGGCAGATTTTGTGGAGTCCTTGAGGTAAATGAATTAGGTACTTCTAATTCCACAAGGACTCCAGCTGTTTTTTGCAGCTGGCAGCAGGATGGCTGGGTCACTGACGGCCTATGTGTTTAAGACGGGGTATACTGATGTATTTTTCATACCTCATTTGCTATGGAATTTGGTTTTCCATTTCCCAGAGGTGACTAATCAGAGGTGGCCTTTTGCTTTAGGTCCATAGATTGATTAAGTATTTTGTTATATAATGTACTTCTAAATAGAGCACAGACTCTTTCTTTAAATAATTCTTTAAAAGTTGGTGAAAAATTATAGTATCTAAGTAAAGCCCCCAAGTGTAAAGTCTGTTTTAACTGTTCTTTTATTTCAGCCTCTACTGCTTAAGGTTTGTTGCCTATCCTGGAAAATGTGTAAAGTTTTGGAATTCTAGACCTTAGGTAACATGTTCATTCATGAATTACACTTGGGGTAGGAGAAGGAATATTTTTCTGAGTAATAGAGAAGTGTTGGCCTTTAGTAGTTTCAGATGTCTTTTCAAAAAAGTAACATCTTGGGACTTCCCTGGTGGCCTGATGGTTAAGAACCAGCCTTGCAATGCAGAGGACACAGGTTGGGGAACTAAGATCCCCCCTGTCGTGGGCAACTAAGCTTGCCAGCCACAACTAGAGAGCCTCTACCCCGCAACGAAAGACCTCATGCAACCAAATTAATAAATAAATATTAAAAAAGCAGAATCTCTTCTGAAGTGGGAAGTATATCAGTCTCAGCAAGGAAAAATAAATCAACTTACTGGTAGCTGGTTTTTTTCCCCCCCTTTCTCTCTTCTGCCTTTCAGAATCTCTGCCAAGAACTAGAAGCAAAGTTCTATGAAGGGACTTTTAATTGGGAAAGTGTCAAGCAGCATGATGCCGCCAGCCTGCTGAAGCTCTTTATCCGGGAGCTGCCCCAGCCACTGCTCAGTGTAGAATATCTCAAAGCTTTCCAGGCTGTCCAGAGTAAGTGCCACCCTTCTTTGAAGCAATCCTTGAGTCAGTGCCATCCATATTAATTGCTTTAATGACATTCTGCTTTGTGAAGAATATAACCAGATATATTTGGGTAGACACACTGACTCATTGATGTCAGTGAGTAATAAAATGCCACTCGATGTTTTCTTTTCCTTTATAAATATACATCTAGGAGTAAATAGATAACAGATCTACCCTTATCTCTTCAGGTACGGATTAATTATGTGCCCTTTAAGCAACACAGTGTATGTATTTTCATATTAAAAGCTGGAAACGTCACATTTATTTTTTAATAGAATGAATCACGTAAGCTCTCTGATACATTTTTCTTGCCAAGTGTTAAAAGCAACACTTACTGGAGAAGCTGTGGATTAACAGTTATCATAAAAGCACAAGGAGATGTGACAAAGTGTGTAATTATTTCCTGAAAAATTAGCTTCTGAAATTGTCATGCAGAAACATGGAACAATCATTTGACTGCTTTGTTGGTCGGGGGAGGGAGGGCAACAGATTTCTTATGTCTTTCCATTTTGTGGTCTTGGGTAGGCTCCAAATTAACGTCTTGAATAGTTCTCAATTCCTTTCCAGTGAACAGAGAGATCTGATGAGGTTCGTGTACTGGCATAATTATCCCTTTTAGTCATAGAGACCATCAAAAAAGGAAAAATGCTGTCACCACATTCTAGTGACCAAGCCATACTTTAAGCTCCAAATTGGGACACTTTTGAGAGTGAAAGAGAAGCACTGTTAATGATTATGCTGAACTGCAGTGTCAACCAGAACTTTTCCAGGCTATTCTTTTTTTTAATTGAAGTATACTGGCATATAATATTATAGTAGTTTCACATGTACAATATTTGTTATTCGCATCCATTGCAAAGTGATCATCATAATGTCTACTTAACATCTGTAACCATTCATAATTATAGAAAAATGTTTTCTTGTAATGAGAACTTGAAAGATCTTCTCTTAGTAACTTTAAAGTATGTAATAGAGTAGTATTGACTGTAGTTGCCACGCATAGTCTAATACATAGTCACTCAGTTGTGTCTTACTTTTTGCTACCTTGGACAGACTCCTCTGTCCAAGGGATTCTCCGGGCAAGAATACAAGGAATACAAGGAGTGGATTGCCATGCCCTCCTCCAGGGGCTCTTCCTGACCCAGGGAACAAACCCGTGTCTCCTGCGGCTCCTGCAATGGCAGGTGAATTCTTTTACCCCTGAGCCACCTGGAAAGCCGCAGTTGCCATGCTTGCATTATTTGCCTGAGACTTACTTATTTTGTAATTGGAAGTCTGTACCTTTGGTCTGCCTTTAGCCATTTCCCCGCCTGACCCCGATACCTATGGTGGTTCAGATTGTTCCATCAGTCTGTTCTCTGTATATATGTGAGCTGTTTTGTTTTTGTTTTAGATTCTATATATAAGTGAGATCATAAGATATTTGTCTTTCTCCATCTAATTTCACTTAGCATAATGCACTCAAGGTTCATCCATGTTGTTGAAAATGGCCAGATTTTTTTTTTTATGACTGAATATTATTCCATTATGTTCCAAGCTATTCTGAAAGCACGTCATATTGAGATGTTTCCCATGGCTTATCTCATTTAAGGATAGGGATATCATAAATGATATCATATCATTTATTTAGAATTTTTAGGGAAATGACTGAAACTGTCATTAAAAATTTTTTTTAATGGATAAGTGCTATTTTGTGTATATAGTCCTTAGATGTGGATTGAAGGACCAAATTTATCCCTGAGAAGTAAAAGCAAGAGTGATTCCAGATATCCACAAGTATTACTTATCGGGATGGGGGTATTGAAAATAGGAAATATCAATAATAATAATGTACCTCTTCAACTCTCTCATTGCTGATTGGTTTTCTTATTCATTCCAGAAATATTTATCGAACACTTATTGTGTTCCAGGCTTTGTTTTACATATTTCTGTTGGAGTTGATAGGCTTTTAACCATGGACACCACATAATTTGTTCCCTTACCATGAGAAGAAGCTTCACTGTTACAGGTGCACTCTGACACTGTATTATAAAAGGTCCAATCTCTGCTTTTTCATTGGGGAATAATTATCAGGCAGAAGTTAAAATTATTTCCAAAGCACTGTTGTGTGTCTGCAAACATAAGGCCGCCGTCATACGCTCACAGTTGGAAGTGAGCATTCGAGAAAGAAAAGGCTCTACTTTAACAGCTGCTTCTCCTGATCTCCTCCACACACACTCTCAACAAGGCTTACTGCTCACTCATTGTGTCTGACATTTCCCAGTGATGTTTATGCCAAATAACTTTTTTCTTGCAAAACAGAAAAAGAAAGTAAAGAGAAGTATTTGGTAAAGACAAGCATTCAGATGTATTTAATCTGTCTGCAGATCTTCCAGCCAGGAAACAACAACTACAGGCTTTGAACCTTCTTGTCATCCTCCTGCCCGATGCAAACAGAGACACACTCAAGGTCAGCTGGTTTCATTTACGCTAAATATCCCTCAGAACTAAGAGTCATTTTTCATTATTTGTGGCAAAACAAAATAATGTTATTGTGTAAATGTTAGTACTTGTCTATAAAATGAAGACCTATTTTTAAGGAGAGATGGTGAAAGTCGTTAACTCTTCATTAATTTATTACCCGGGTTAGTCATATTAACAGTATCATTAGGTGTTTTTTTTTTTTTTTTTTATCTTTTTTTCAACTATAACATTTCTTCTACAGGTGATTGAGGTTCATTTGTTAATAAAAATGTGAAAGTATTTTATTTTTTTTCTTCTATTATTCCTGTATTTTCCAGTTTTATTTAGTGAGCATGTACTAGTAAGGTAAAAATTGAATGTTTAAAAAGGAACTCCTAAAGCTCACTAAATACAGCCCATTGCTGCCTAAAAATGTTACATGTGTTTGTAGTTCTAAGCAGTAGAGTTTGAAGTAAATCATAATGATGAACTTGAAATGTTTGATTAGTCAAAAGATAAACCAACTCAAATTCTAGTCATTTCTCTAAGGGCTTAACCCTGAGTTTCCAATCTATATCATCATTTCACAGTGATTTGGTCTGATAGTCATATGATTAAATACCATTTATTATGTATCATCAGAAGCTTTCATAATAATCAGTGGATTGTTCCACATTGATTAGCTTTCCTTAATGGCAAAAAATCTGAGTTTAAAAAAAGGTTTAATTATAAACTCCTAGAAAAAAATTTTTTTAATTTAGAAAGGACATCTACCTTATGTTTTACCGTTACCTTAAAAAGTAACAGTTTTTTAATATAAGTAAAAGATTTTTTATACAAATAAGGGTGCAACCCTTGCCCATTTACCCCCTATAGTTCCTTATATTTAAAATGAAAAAGAATCACATCAAAAAATTTCCTGTTGAGAAAACAAAACCACCAGTTGGTAAACCTTGGAAATGTTTTTCTGTACCTCATTAAGACTCCTTGAACCAAAACCAGGTGAGCAGATTCCATGCCCTTGGAATAAATGTCAATACTCAACTTTTCTGCCTGAAGCAGTTGATGAGGATTGCTGGAATAAAACATTACATCGCTGCAAGAGAACTTCCAATGAGTTGTTCCCTTTACTAAGTTAGAAAATGATCTTTCACTTCACTGATTAACTTTGTGAGTAGCTGAGAATAGGTTTGGTTTGGTTTTGGAGACAGAGGCCAGCTCCAGGAAGGGTTGTATTCAAGCATCGTGTGACCAAGGCTGCTGTGTATGAGTGGGTAAACTGTGGCTAAAATAGGGACATTGGGCCCAGGACAAGGTGGGGACTGATTTTCAGTCTGTTCTCTGTCAGCCATGCCCTTGTTACAGTTCATCAACTACCCCGAAAGAGGAATTTAGTCCATCTTTTTTCTGATTCACATAAAGGTGCCTATCTGTGTGATGGCCCTGTGAATGACCAATATAAAATGGAAATTGAAAGACCCATAAATTCCTTAAAATATGCCTACTTTCAAAAGAGTTCAACTAGTAGTGGAGGAAACACTTGTTCCAATATGGTTACTGTTGGGCAAGGTTGGCCCAGAACTCATTCTTGGATTTTGCCTTTAAACCCCAGGCACATTCTTTTAAGACAAAATCTGTTTAAGAGTGTTTTTTTCTTTTTTAGTTTTACTGTTAGGACATAAAGTTACTGGAGCACGATTGTATAAGTAAGTGGAAAATACTTTCTTGACATAAAAAATTGCCAAACAATTTTACTAATTTACTTAAGCTTTAGTAGTTTAATTAGCCAGATCTGATAAAGGTTTCAACAACATGTCTAATAATAGAAATGCTGAAACAAGAATAGCATGCATACAAGAGAATAAACCATTTAAATTTAGTTCTCAAAAAGAGAAGGGAAACTTCATCACAAGATGATTTCAGGAAGCTTAATGCGAATTTCCTCAATTTTTCCAATTTTGCCACTCTTTCTATTGCCATTTGGAGGGTTGGGATCATATACATGACTTGTATAGACTATTTCTACAGCACATCTAAGGGTTTGGAGGGACCATAGTAAACCCTATGTCCTAGTTTAAATCTAAGGCAAGAGATGTCTTTAGGCAACTTGTTGACCAGGATTTTTTTTTTTTAACCTTGGATTATGTGCATTTGGACTAGTGATCAAACCTACTTTTGACTTGGAGGAATAACAAAGACTAATGTTAACAGTGGGGAATCCATGTTAATGTTATTATTGACAAGCATTTATCTTTTTTGTAGTTTCAGCAAATTCATTGTATATATTTTGTTGCTTAATCTTGGCAGGCTAGGAAATTAGTATTCCCATTTTACGAATAAGACTTTAAGGAACAGGATTCCAAAAGGTTTACCCTAAGATTGCACAGAGCTGATTAGTAACTAACTGTGAAGTGAAGTGAAGTCGCTCAGTGGTGTCCGACTCTTTGCAACCCCATGGGCTGTAGCCTACCAGGCTCCTCTGTCCATGGGATTTTCCAGGCAATAGTACTGGAGTGGATTGACATTTCTTTCTCGAGGGGATCTTCCCAACCCAGGGATCGAACCTGGGTCTCCCGCATTGCAGGCAGACGCATTACCGTCTGAGCCACCAGGGAAGTCACCTAACTGTACTGAGACTCAAACTGAGTTTTCAGAGAGTGGGTCCAGTGACATTGATATAACACCAGACTGGTGATAGATACTTTTTTTCTGGCTGTACTCTGCCACATGTGGGATTTTAGTTCTCTGACTAGGGATCGAACCTATACCCCCTGCATTGGAAGCGTGGAGTCTTAACCACTGGACCCAGGGAAGTCCTGGTGATAGATACTTTTAAGAAAAGGCAGCTCTTATAAATCAGATGTAGTGACAATACATCCGAAGATGAAGTTCTTTCAGCAAAGCCTAGGCTAGCATTTTATTAGTTTTATATCTACACACATAACATTCTAATATCTGATAGTAGTATTTTGATTAACTATTGCATTATGCACAGCACGTTTAAGTGTTTTATTACCTAAACTCTGTAATTTATGCTTGTAAAGAAAGACACTGTTCCCTGAATAATTATTCTGGTCTCTGGAACAAAATTAAATATTTTTTCCAAACTTCACCAATTAATCTTTTGTTCTTATTTGAGACGGTACTGTTTCTACATAACCTTATTCTTGGATTACAGTTTAACTTTCTGAGCACTGGATCAAAAATTAGATACATGAATCTCATTGTTAGATAGTAAGGCTATGCCTTTCGTTTGTTTCAAACTTTGAGAGTCTGTATAACAGCTAAACTGGATTCAAGATCAAGCTTTTAGAGCTTATAGGAATTTTTTTTCCCTAAAAATTTTGTGAGAGAATAAGTTATTTTTGTTGTTGTTGTTGTTTTTCCATTTTGGCATAGTTTATTTGGCCTTTTTTATGTAGGAATTTTAGGCTAAATATGAAAACATGCTTCTTTTAATAGTTAAGAGTTCAGAAACAAAGCCAGATAGATAGGCAGTTAAGTTACTTCTCCCCCATTTGCTCACTCTGTGACATTGGGTAAGTTACATCCATTCTTTTAGATGCTGTTTTCTCATCTGTATGGTGGAAATCGGTACAGCTTCTATTTCCAACCAGGATTAAGTGAGATGATGTCTATGAAGTTCTTAAAACAATGCCTTGCTCATAGATATCATTGACTATCTCTGCAGTTATTGTTGTTAATGGTTTAGGCCAAAACTGATTCGCAGAAGAACTGGAAGCTTTCTGTCCTGGCAGAAGGGTGGTCTAAGCTGCCTGTGGTTGTTGTGAAGGAGGGGCTCAGAGGAGACTTAAGTATTGGTGATAGAGATGGGAAGTGGGCGGCATCAAACTGAGCATAAACTAGCTTGGTCTGGTGAAAAGCTTCTTTTCATTTTTTTTTTTTTTTCCAATTCTCTTCTTTTTGTCTCTAGCTATTCCCCCTCCTCCCCATCAGAGTCTCCATTCTTTTTGGATTTCATGTCAGCCAGCTACTGAATCCCTTAAAACAAATGCAACTGAGATTGAATGAATCCTTTTAAGGTTTTTCTTTTCTTTTTTTAAAATTTTAATTCCTAGCGATAAAGTACAGCACTTCCTGCAAAGTGAATATTTGTTTGATATTTTAACTGTTTTTCAGTGCTCCATGGCTTGGTAGGGATGCAGTCTGATGCTTCTCCATTCCTCTCTCCACCCGCAGCTCATATGTGTGTCTCTTGCATCATTCCCCGGGGCCATAGTCCTTAGCAGACACACAGCACCACCTCAGAGTGTGTTAACCAATGGAGCAGCTTTGAGGACAAGGCCCACTGGATGTGGCCAGCTGACTGTGGTTATGTTCAACTTAGTTTTTTTTTTTTAAGTAAATGAAAATCTCATGTGCTACAGTGCTTTAATCTCTTATCTTCATGTACGACACAGATCTCAAAGAGCCATTTCTGTTTCAGGCCTTGCTTGAATTTCTCCAAAGAGTCGTAGACAAGAAAGAGAAAAATAAGATGACGGTCATGAATGTAGCAATGGTCATGGCCCCGAATCTCTTCATGCATCACACACTGGGTTTGAAGTCCGGCGAACAGCGAGAATTTGTAATGGCAGCCGGGATAGCTAATATCATGCACTTACTGATTAAGTATCAAAAACTCCTGTGGACAGTAAGTATATATTTTCAAGCTCTGTTAATGTGATAATATCTAGATCTTGAAGTCTTTATTATTTTTATATTGTTATATCTCTGTAAAAAAGTAACCAATATAGGTGATTTCAAATGCAGTTAAAAAAAAAAACAAAACTAATGCTTTAAATCTCATTTCTTAAAATGCCAACATGATTTTATTGTTTCAATTGCATAGTCTTATCAAATAGATAAAACTTTTACTTCTCTCCAAACATAAGAAATAAAGATAATTATTTCAATAGTTGAAAATGTTGCTACTTCTTTTTCCTCCCCAAACTTAATTTCATTTCTCCATAGATTCCCAAGTTTATTGTCAACCAAGTGAGGAAGCAAAACGCTGAAAATCATAGAAAAGATAAAAAAGCCATGAAGAAATTGCTGAAGAAAATGGCTTATGATCGAGAAAAATATGAAAAGCAAGATAAGAGTGCAAATGATGTAAGAAACAATTTGAAGATACATGTATTTATGCAGATTGCAGTACTGTTTTTAATATCATATGTACAACAAAGAGTTTTAAATGTTTTGTGGTATGACTTTCTACACACTTGATAAGCTCTGGTACAGTTTATAAGTTAAAGGCATTAATAAGGGTAACTATGCTCATTAGTACTATAGGGATAGTTGCACAGGTCTTGGCAACTCAGCATGTGAGTTTGTTGACAAAGAACAAAGCAAGATAACGAGAAAGGAATGTCTCATCACACACTCACCCTCACTCACCCACGTGTACACACACAGATGACACGGAGATAGCAGTTGTCCACCAGCTGTAATGTTTAGTGGCTAAAGAGTCTCTTGTGTGAACCACTGATCTTTTCTTCACTTTTCTCATCTGTAAAATAGGGAAAAATAACTAACTCTGAAAAACAAATAGGTCAGTATTGGTGTTGTGCCTAAGATCCTCCCTGGACTTCAGTAAGTCTTCAAAGGGTCTTAATGGGGTCATAAGAATTTGGAAAGAGGTTGATACACAGAAAATTAAAATATTTTTAAAAAGGATATCTAAATATTAGTAATCATAAACTTCTGTAAGAATATCTTAAGAACTGGGCTAAAATAATGAAATGTACATGAAAACACATTTAGAAGTGAGTTATGAAAGCTCTAACTTAAGAACATGAAATGCAAGGGTTTCTATTGTTCTATTTATGGTGAAGACACCCTTCTACCACCAGCCCCACCATTGAGGTTCCTCAGTTACATGCTGACATCTTGTGGAATAATACGGAAATGCACTTACCAGCCTTTGTCTGATTTTCCTGCTTTGGCCTACTTAGGGATCCAGTAATCACACACAAAAATGTTTTTTCTCCTTTATTGATTTATAGCTCTCATTCTTTAAAAATAGCATTTTATTGACATTAAATTTTGGGGGTCAATTTGTAGTATCTTAAAAATGTAAAATTTAATAAATGAGAGTTGTACATAGTGTGGTATTTTTTGAGAAATGATACAGGTTAGAAAGGATTTTTAAGATATCATTCTGATTTAACTTAGAATGTTTTGTTACTTCTAAGGACATCATGAATACATGAACTTTTTTTTTTGTAGTCCTGCTTATTCACATTAATTTAGGTGACTTTATACTCTTGTCTTACTAATATTTAATGAGATAGTTACAATGTCATACTCTGAGGAACAGTTTAAGAAAACAGACTTGGTGCTGTACCTTTTTAATAAGTCTTTTAGACAGAAATTAAAATGTTAATATTTTGGAGATGAAATGTTTAATTATTTTGGTCATTTAAAGAAAAATAGCATTGGATTTCTTTTCGTTGTGTGAAGTGTAAAAGTGTTGGTCACTCAGCCATGTCCAACTCTTTGAGATCCCATGGATTATAGCCTGCCAGGCTCTTCTGTCCATGGAATTCTCCAGGCAAGAATACTGGAGTGGGTAACCATTCCTTCTCCAGGAGATCTTCCCAACCCAGGGATCGAACCTAGGTCTCCCGCATTGTAGGTGGATTCTTTTATGGCTGAGCCACCAGGGAACACCTTTGGGTTAAATAAATAAGAGCTGGTCTGGGAATTGTGTCTGTACTAGTTAAAAGCTATATTGTCAGTTTAAGGCGTGGGATTAAGCCTGGATTTAACTCTCAGTTAAATCATGCATTAGCTGTCACTTAATCTTTGAGTTTTGATTCTCTCTTCTGAGAAATTCAGCAATTCTTCTGACAAAATACTAGTAAATGCCTGCTTGGTGCCAAGCCCCACTCCATGTTGGGTCTTCAGGGGGAGATGGGGCTGGTGCTCTCCCACAGAGAGCAAGAGAAGGATGCAGGAGGGTAGAGCTCAGAAATGCTAGAACTGTGTGATGGAGCCTGACCAGAGGACTCTGGGCTACAAGCAGGAAGTTGACATCAGAGAGGCAGAGTGGTCATCCATAGGTGATCGTGGCCCACAGTGGAGGTCATTTAGCTTGTCGTTTTGGTTGAAACAGTTTCATCAATTGCCAGAATTTTTTTTTTCAAGCTACTATCATTTTATTTATTTATTTTTTTACTTTATTTTACTTTACAATGCTGTATTCGTTTTGCCATACCTCAACATAAATCCGCCACGGGTGTACACGTGTTCCCCATCCTGAACCCCCCTCCCACCTCCCTCCCCATACCATCTCTCTGGGTCATCCCAGTGCACCAGCCCCCTTCCACCTCCCTCCCCCAACCATCTCTCTGGGTCATCCCAGTGCACCAGCCCCAAGCATCCTGTATCCTGCATCGACCCTAGACTGGCGATTTGTTTCTTATATGATATTATACATGTTTCAATGCCATTCTCCCAAATCATCCCACCCTCTCCCTCTCCCACAAAGTCCAAAAGACTGTTCTATATATCTGTGTCTCTTTTGCTGTCTCGCATACAGGGTTATCATTACCATCTTTCTAAATTCCATATATATGTGTTAGTATACTGTATTGGTGTTTTCCTTTCTGGCTTACTTCCCTCCATATAATCGGCTCCAGTTTCATCTACCTCATTAGAACTGATTCAAATGTATTCTTTTTAATGGCTGAGTAATATTGCATTGTGTATATGTACCACAGCTTTCTTATCCATTCATCTGCTGATGGACATCTAGGTTGCTTCCATGTCTTGGCTCTTATAAACAGTGCTGTGATGAACATTGGGGTACACGTGTCTCTTTCAATTCTGGTTTCCTCGGTGTGTATGCCCAGCAGTGGGATTGCTAAAGAGAAAAAATATTGGGAAACAATTACAGAACAACAAAGTACAAGATAATGTCAAGTACTGTGGTTACATGGTGAGTCATCAGTTAGTCACTTTTCTACCTAAGTCCCATCAGTTGCCAGCATTTTAAAACATTTTAACCTTGAAGTCTGGACATTCATCTTAACTGAACATATTGGAAGTGGGAGTATCCTCATGTTTCCTTGTCCTAGGGGGAATCTGCTCTCTGCAGAGTAGCAATTGCCTGGATCTGAGTAGCAGCTATTCACTTGAGTGGAACATGTGTGTGTTGGTCACTCAGTCATGTTCTATGCTTTACAACCCCATGGACTGTGGCCTGTCAGGCTCCTCTGTCCATGGAATTCTCCAGGCAACAATACTGGAATGAGTAGCCATTCTCTTAAGGGGTCTTCCCAACCCAGGGGCCTAACCTGGGTCTTATGCATTGCAGGCAGATTCTTTACCATCTGAGACACCAGGAACACAGGCCATCTGTGCTTCCATAAACTATCCCCCCTTGCCCAATCCATATTTTTCATGTTGGTTTGTGTGTCTTGACTCTCCACCCAAATCATTTGAATGAAGCTGCCTGAGATGTTTTATTTGTTAAACAATTCTTGGTTGTGTACCTGTTATGTGCCAGACACTGTTCTAGGCACTCAAAATACGTTCTATGAACAAAACAGATAAAGCTCGCTGCTCTTATGCAGGTTAAATTTCAAAATTAAAATATAATGAATAAATTATATAAGATGTTAGTATGTGGTTAGATGCACCGAAAATAATAATAAAAATAGTAGGACAGAAGAAGAGGAATCGGGAGAGGGGAGTGTCTTGCAGTGTTAAGTCGTGTGGTCTGGGTAGTGTGCACTGGAGATGATGTGCAGGAGGGCAGGGAACTAAGCTGGGTCTGTATTTTAGGCAGCGCTTTCCAGACAGAGCGAATAGACTGCCCGAAAGCCTTAAGGCACTTGAGGACTGGCAAGAAGTGATTGTGATGGGATTGGAGCCAGCAAGGGGGACAATGTATGAAATGAAGTCAGTGGGACATCGAACCAGATTATGCAGGGCCTTGTAGGCCATTGTTAGGAATCTGGATTTGCCCTGGGTAAAGCACGATCATTTCAGGCTTTTGAAGAAAGGCTTGAAAATCTATATTTTAAAATGATCCCTTGGTCTGTTGTTTTGAATACAGACTCTAGGAGAGTGAAGATAGAATAGGGAGACCTTCTAAGAGGTTCATGTCGTAATCTGAGTGACAGACCAGGAGGTTGAGAGGTGGTAAAATTCTGGATATTTTTTGAAGTTAGACCATTGGGATTTTTATTTAATTTTTTTTTTTTTTTTTTTCTTTTTTTTGGCCACATCACACATCACGCGGGACCTTAGCACAGAGTCCTAACTGCTGACTGCCAGGGAGTTCTGCCATTGGAATCTCTTGATGCTGAAATGATGAGTTGTTAAAAAAGAAAAGAGTCCAGAATGATTCAGAAGTTTTTGGCCTAAGAAATTGAAGAATGGGATTGACACTTAGGGAAGATAATTTCAATTTAGGGTCTGTTGAGTGGAAGGTGTGTGTTGGATATCTAAGTGAGGATGACTGAGGGTGTTTGGAGGAAAAATTAAGTCTTCCTGGCCAGTGAGGTGCATGGAGGAACAGGGACAGAAGGAAGGCAGAAATGAGGCTCCAGGGGGAGCCCGGCTTCTATTGTGTATATGGTGGGGAGCTGCTGAAAGTTGTGACCACCCCCCCAGGAGGTAACATGATTGTATTTGCATTTTAGAGCAGTTGTGATGCTTGGCAGGTGAAGGATATTGTCAGAGAAGGTTAGGTAGGAGCTTCCAGCTAAGTTCATTGTTAATTGGAGTATATATAAATAAATTGGTCAAATCTCTCTGGAGAGCATGTGGCAAAATCCTCAAAATCATGCAAATAATTATGCTTATGTTCATTGCCATTTTCTTTGTTTGGGTCAAAATTAGAAATTTTGACCAAAAATTTTGACCAAAAAGAGAGAGGTGATCAGTTAAATATATTATGACGTATCTATTTAACGAAATACCGTGAAAGTGGAAAAGTGTGTATATGACATTGGAAGATATTTGTAATGTGTTGAAGGAAGAAATTACAAATCAGTGAATTGTTTATTGCTATATTTGTAAGGGATAATAATCATCATTATTTTGAATGCTTATCAGAGGTCAGGTATGCTGCTAAACATTTTACCCACGTTTTGTTTAGTATTCCTTGCAGTTTGCTGCTGCTGTTTAGTTGGAGTTTACTCTTAAAATAGTCTCTCTCTCTCTCTCTCTTTTTTTTTAACAGATCAGGAAAGTGAGGCTTAGCAATCGTAAATAATTTACTTAAGGTTATCTAGATAGGAAGTTGTGGAGCTGGAATTTGAAACCAAGTCTATAGGACTTTAAATCCAGGTCTCTTTACTGTTAGCCTCTCTTACCCACAGAGCACAGAAAAATTCTGAGAAGGATATATATATATATATATATATATATATATATATCCCAAATCCTGGGCTTAGGTGTAGTAATAAAATGAACATGTTTTACTGCCATTATTACATATGTTGAATATATAGCTTTAAAAACAGGCTTGGGCTGAGCTAAGCCCCAGCTTAGGGAATGAAAAGAGTGTTGACTATGAGCCTGTAAGACCCTTATCAGTGAGATGGTAAAACTGATTGGATGTGAGGAATGTAGAAGAAGGAATCTAGAATGACTTGCTGGTTTTACCTTGGGAGACTTTGTCCTCAAGATAAAACAACCAGCAAAAGGAACAGACTTCGGGGTAGTGTGTCTTTGGCATTTGGGGTTGACATACCTATGTAACAGTTGTTTACATGGGCCTGAATCTCAGGGGGTGGATAGAGCTGGAGACATGTTTGGGACCAACATAGAGACTGTACTTGAAGCCACAGTGTGATTCTTGTTACACAAGTGGGTACATGGGATAAGAAATGAAAAAAAAAAAAAAAGGCAAAAATACAAATAGTTAAATAGTGGGCCATGGAAAAGGAATTGGTAGAAGAGGCCAGGAAGTAATAGGAAATAACAGAAAGTTGAAGGTTGTGTTGTAGCTGCCCTGGGGAGAAGAGTAGGGTAATGGAGTTTGGTCATAGTCCCAAATGCTAGAGAGAGGTTGAGTAAAGTTGGATAAGAGATCCTCTGGATTTTGCATTTGAAAGGTTAGTTGTGACTTTTCCCCAATGAGAATTCATCAAGGAAATATTTTTTTTTTAGGCCCTCTGAATGCTAACTGTATATAACAAGATATTCCTGTTATTAAGACATGCTGGACTAGGTGGATTAATAGTTTAAACCAGATTGTAAGGGACACACTCAATCTATTTAGCAAGACCAATGTTTAAAATGGCTGCAGTATATTAATTGTTTGGTACAAATGTAAATTTCCAAGTACTAATGAGACTTATCTATTAATTACAACAGGAGGAAACACTTGGTGAAAAATAACAATTATTGACCACTTGAACCATTTTCTGATTACCTTCAACTTGAGTTAGGATTGATATCACACACACACGCACACACACATGCATATATATATATAAATACACTGCATCAAACACTAGAAGTCATATGGCCTGATATAGCCCTAGCTTTGCCATTAATGAGATGTTAATGGCAAGTCACTTTCTCTCTCTCTAGGTCTCAATTTCTTCTATAAAATGAGAGTAAGAACAACCTAATGGTGCTTAGCCAGAAGTATGCAGTAGGGGCCTCTGTAGGATTACTTTTTTTTTAAGTAAATAGCAAAAAATCACGACTAGGCCACTTCCTGGACCCTGTGAATCAGAATCTCTCAGCACAGGACATGCACATGTGTCTCTATTGAAAACTGTCAGGGTAATTTTCCCCCATTTGGTGTACATGTGTTTGTGTGCATATATATTTAATTTTATTATGGGATTTTTGTAAAGTACACAAAAATAGAATAGTATGTGAACTTCCATAAACCTATCACCAACCATCAAACACATTTTTATATCTTGTTCCATCTTGTCTTCCACACCGTTTTTCCTTTTAGTATTTTTAGGGAAATCATAGACCTTTGATCATTTCACCTATAATTACCTCATTTTGCATCTCTGTTTAGAAAGGATCTTGGGCAGCTTTGATGAGCATCTGGTTATGAACTGCTGAATCACATAGGCTTCAAGTCCATTGTGGACTTAGATCTGTGTGATTCCTATCAGTCAAATATACCTCTAAAAGTAAAAGGAAACTCTGCATTTATGAGAGAGCATGAGCACAGAGCAGGGCTCTGTGAGATTCTGTGAAATAAGGCAAACTGCTCATTCCATCTGCCGTCATTATAGAGGAAACAAACATTTTCTTCCCTAAGGTTGAATTTCAATGTTAACTCAGGATGATCTGCTGGTCACACCCTTAATTAACAGTTGAAGAACTTGAGCTTTAGAGAGTTTACATGACTTGCTAAAAGTTCCAAAATGATCTTGTGACATTTTGGGGTTTGGACAGGAAAAAGAAATCTGTTACTCTCATCTCCTGCCATTTCAGAATGCTGGAGTTGGCGACAGTGTGGTGTAGACTCTGGGTCATTTGTGGCTGAGGTTGTGTGTCTAGTCACAACTCTGTTTAGAATTCCATCTGTGGTTTCACATAACAGCTCAGACCCAGAGCATTGTCACAGGTATTGTTTCAAGCATCTGCCTTGGGTCTAGAAATAGTGTCTGGCTCTACTTGAGGACCCATATGGAAAATCAAATCACAATATCAAGCATAAAATCTTATTTCTTTCCGATGTTCTCTGATTTTTTACAGTGCCTAAAAAATACCATATTAAAAGTGAAAAATATCAGAATTTATTTCATTGTCAGTTAAGTGCTTATTAATGATAGAAATTATTTCAGACCTTTAAAATTCTCTGTGTCTGTAAGGTGGATAAAAGTTTAAGCATTTGGGTTACAAAAGCCCAATTATAATTGGACAGTTCAAGATAACAGAGAATGATTTTTGTATCTCCACCTCCAATCAGATTAAAGTAATGAACATGCCATTTTAGTTGAAGATACCCTGCTAAAATGTCCTTGTTAAATTTTCCAAAATACGTATTATATGTGGCCTTTTTTTGATAAAGTTGTATTTCCAATTTGCCCCTTTGAAGACAGAGGTGTTTTTTGTTTTTTGTTTTTTTTGGTGGGGGGTAGTCAGCTTTACATTTAAAGATGTCAGCTTTACATTTAAATTATCTTTTTTTTTTAAGTTATCTTAATTTAAAAAAGGAAATCAGTGTTTCTTCTAAGGGTCTGACATTAAATTTCTAATCTCTAGGGTATAAAAATATGAGCAACACAGTATATGTGTACACCTTTTGAAAAAAATGATAAAATCATTGTTTATTTTATCAAATAGTAAGAAATAAAATCCTGTTTTTAAAAATATACTTGACTTCAATATGTAGAACATGTGAGGACCATATGAGATTATTTTCTCTATTTTAACAGTCTTTGCATATCTAAGAAATTAACTAACATTTTGTAAGTTGTGAAATCTTTGTGACTTATTTTTAATCACATGTCAAATAATGCTCTTTTCCAGTCTTTTTGTACATTATAAAACTTCAGCTCACATGCACAACAAAAGAATTCTAAGAAGTAAGAGACAGAATCAGCCGCTAAGACAAACAAAATGTGAACTAGGAAGGATACAAAGATTCTACTGCTCACAGGTTTAGTTCTTACTATGGCTTGAGCTAAGAACAGACGGTTTGGCTTAATGATCAGGCTGCTGCTAAGTTGCTTCAGTTGAGTCCGACTCTGTGTGACCCCATAGACGGCAACCCACTAGGCTCCTCTGTCCCAGGGATTCTCCAGGTAAGAATGCTGGAGTAGGTTGCCATTTCCTTATCCAATGCATGAAAGTGAAAAGTGAAAGTGAAGGCGCTCAGTCGTGTCCGACTCTTCACGACCCCATGGCCTGCAGCCTGCCGGGCTCCTCTGTCCACGGGATTCTTTAGGCAAGAATACTGGAGTGGGTTGCCATTTCCTTCTCCAATGAACAGGCATGTTGTGTGTATTCAAAGCTTAGCAGCTCAGTGTAATTAGTATACTAACATCATTAGTATTTGATACACCATGATTCTGGAGCTTGATAGTAATTGTTGTACACTATTTAAATGAGAACTTTGACATCATTTACTGTTTGTCATCTTTAGTAAATACCATTTTTCTATCCTTGTCAAGATACTAGGGAAAACTCTCCAGAATCAACTTTCAAATGCTTCATCTTTAACTATTACATGTATCAGTTAAGCTCATTTCTCCTCCAACAGTAAAGAGCAGGATAGGTTCAAACTGAGGCTCACAATCTTTTTATTGTAGTGTAGTGGGAATTTGGATGAGATGTGTTACCATGGAAATGAACACTCTGAGAATTCCCTCTCTCTTCCTCCCTCTCATGAGCACATACACACACACACAAGGAAAGTGTAGGAAATGTTTAATTTCATAGCTGTAAGCAACCTATACACAAGCTGCTCCCCATAGGCTGGCAAAAGCCAAAATAGAGCAATTACCTGACTTTTCACATACACTTGAGAACTCTCAAGTGCCTTCAGATGCTGGTACCTGGGCCTCTTCCTTCTAAACTAACAATCAAAGAGAGTCTGGATGCCCGTGAGAGGTGTGGTGCTGTCTGTTGGGGATAACTCCTCTCACCATCCTGATCTCACTGTGGTGTTCTGCAAGAAAGCTTGGCCATGCTCTTCACAGTATGATCCCTGAACTCATTTGGGAAGTGTAGCCGTGGTCCTATTATTAGAGGTCTTCAGCTGTTCATGAGATGCCTTGGGGGGAAAGTGACTGCATCCTCTGTTCTCTTTCCCTCCCTGTCTTTTCTCAGTAGCAAAAGGAATAGTAGTATCATATGGTAGACAGAGGCAACTTAACTTTTTTCTTTTAGACAATGTTCCCAAGACTATTTTTTGCTATTAAGGAAAGTGCTCATTGCTATAGTTTTATTCTGGAGAAATTTTACTTTTATTAGCATATGATTTTGAATGAGACTTTTTTTTTTTCCTATACTATGTGCATGCAAGATCTTAATTCCCTGACATGGGATCAAACCCATGCTGTCTGAATTGGGAGCATAGAGTTTTAACCACTGGCCCCACAAGGGAAGTTCCTAGTGAAAAATATTTTTGAGTGACTCATTTAATCAATAAACATTGATAGATGGCTACCGCGATGTGACTCAGATATGCGGCATGTAACTAGAATACAAGTGTCATAAATTTGGATCTCCATTATAAAAGAGATTCAGTGGGAATTTCAATGGAAAGAGGAATTTCCTTTTGATTCTGTGAAGTCAGAAACCATCTGTGGAGTGTTCCATGGAGTTTGAGGTATGTGAGCCTGGCCTTGAAATATGGATGGATACCAGGGAATATTTCAGAAGGGGAGGAAAATGTACATAAATACAGGAACGTGTGGGTATTTTCAGCAGATTTTGACTGTCATTTTGTTATCCAAAAAATGGAATGTGCCACAAGGAATAGTGGGGAGAGGCAGGGAGCAGAGGAAGGTTGCTATATTCCTGAACTCTCTATGGCAAATTTATTATTTTTCTGGGTCATTTTGATTTTATAACTCATTTATTGTAGGACCCTCTATATTTAAAAACTTAATCATATCATCTTACTTCACTTTAAATGTCAGTATAGGTTTTCCTGCCCTTTTTGATAGTCTAGGCAAATTGTAGAAGATGTAATTATGGAAATAATTTCTATGACTATGACTTTCACCAAAGAAACCCTCTTTGTCAGGATAGTTCGTACTATGACTTTAGCAGAATTTCCTAACTTTAAAATCAGGGTAAACTGGATGCTGATCTGCAAACCCTAACCTGCTATTTAGGACCCTCCTATAGTATGGTAATAATAGACGAACAAAAACCAAAATACCAATATTTTTTTCACTGAGTAGACAAGGTAGATTAGATTTTATGAACATAGACTCAGCACTTCCACTGTTGCTATTACAATTATCACTCCAACATTCAAGTTACCAGGCCTAGCTTATTGTTTTTCACCTCCTATGAGGAAATAGTTGAGGCCATGCCAGCAGGCAAAATCACCATAGCAGGATAGAAACTAGAGATGAACCCCAAGGGAGAAGTGCCTATAGCATAATCCTTGAGTTATAAGATGCTTCACTGATTGAATAACTTCTTTGGAAAAGGATGACAACAGTACCACATGAAATGCCCTAGTCATTGTAAGAACCTGCTCATTTTCCAAAAGATTACACATGGAAATGTGTCTTAGAATCATGGAAAACGGCAAATTAGCCTTGTAAATTAGAGATGAGGTAGAGGTCAGGTATCAGGCTAAACTGCAAGCCCCAGAAGCTGGAAGTCAACAAACCAAGGCCAGGGTCCAGGCTGGATGGGAGAAATTGAGCAGGAGTTGAGGGGTCAGGGCACAGGCTAGGATCAGGGATGGACTGAGCACAGTATCCCCAGGGAGAGGACTCAGGCCAGGGTGCTAGGAATGCAGTCCATCCCTAGCTGGATGGCCAGTGGGCAGCCCCATGTGATTTGTCTTTGTGTGGCTTGGAGGGGCTTACACCCTGTAGGGCTTCACTGAGTGGTCAGAGGAGGGTGCAGGCTGTCTCTATAGGTGAAGCGGGTGTTTGGGATTCGTTTGGGGGAACAATACCATTGTCGTCATACACAATCCTTGGCTCCTTTGATAGTCCCATGCAGTATCACTTTTCTTTGTTATTCCCATACTACGTTTCAGATGTTACTGAGAAGCAATCTTATATCTTTTGAGGACACCTATGTTTTTATGCAGCCTGATCTAAAAATCATCTTATTTTTGTTACATATTGAAAAGCATCACATTAATTCCATGTATGGTATATTTATACTTTGTTAAAAAAAATTCGAGACCATATACATTAAAAAATGATGCTGTGAGCACAAAAATTATTGTGCACCAAAGGACTTGTGTCTTATTAATTTACTGGCTAAGTAAATAAATTTGCTAAACATCCATAGCACAATGCGGTACTCAGTAGATGCTTAGTAAATTCTGGTTGAATTAAGCAGGGTATTGGTAGTGTTTAAAACATTATGTTTAAACATAATTTGTGCATGCTGTTTGGTCTAAGGTTTGTTCAAGAACATATGGTTATAAATAATAAGTTAGTATTTATTTTAGCAGAACCATTAGGACTGAATTAAGTCTAATATTTTGAATGCCATAGTTGATGTTTTGATATTATAATCCTCAAAATCTTTCTTTGATAGCCTCCCAAATACATAAAATGTTCTTAACATCTGTGGGCACAGGATTTAGAATGAGTCATCTCAGGTTCAAAGTGTGCAGTCACAGTGTGTGCTTATCAACCTAGTGAGGAGCTGACACAATACAAATGTATCGGAAAAGTATGTTTCATTTATTTTAATACTCTCAGGGACAAAATTTTTGTGAAGTTTTGTGAATGTGCAGGAAGATTTTTTTTTTTAATGCATACATTGCAATAGCCTGCAAAGCAACTTCATTCTGATTCAATTTCATAAATTGCTACATGAAGAAGCACCCTCCAGTAGATAATACTCAGAAATCAGCACTTAATATGGCAGTAATGGTTATTGCTGTCATTCTTTACATCTTTAAAAATAATTAAGCATTACTGCACAGGCATTATAAAGTTCCCCTATCACCATTAAGAGGATATTTGAGGTTTGATGTAATTTAGTAAATTACATTATACAGTAGTTAAGGTTTTTATGTAGTGAAGTAAAATGCATAGTAGTTAAGCACACTTACCGTATAATGCATTGTACAGAGTTACACGTTCCAGCTGCTGCCAGCTTTGCTCCAGTGTTATTGCTTTGCAGGCTGACGTTCCTCAGGGAGTGATTCGAGTACAAGCTCCCCATCTTTCGAAAGTTTCCATGGCAATACAGCTAACTGAAGAACTCAAAGCCAGTGATGTACTTGCCAGATTTCTCAGCCAAGAAAGGTAGAGGCCTGTTTTGTTTTAATTATTCCATGGTATCACTCACTTGCTCTCTCTCTCCCTCCCCTTCTTTTCTTTTTTCTCTTCCTTTTTTTTTTTTTTAAACGATGACTGGTGTGAAGGACTTAAAATGTTAGCAGAAGAGAAAAGTAGACTAAAAATAATACTGTTGGAATGAGTCGAGTTCATTGCGTGTAGTTGGTGTTCAAGTTGAGCCTGTTGCAGGCAGGAGGTCTGAGCATTCCTTCACTCTGTCTGCAGTGGACTTGGCACAGGACACTACTCAGTATTCTTTCCAGAATATGGTGATTGGAGGTTAATTACTATGTGTAGTCTGTTAGGAAAATCACTAATTAGGATACAGTGGGATTAAAACAAAAGATACAACTTTTTCAATGAAATATAATGAATACAAAGAAATGCTTAAATTTTAAGACAGAAGGTATAAAGAATTCAGAGGGGACAGCTGGCCCGAGGAGTTCTGAAGTCACAGGACAAAGCACACCCTCCTCAGTAGAGACCACCAAGTCTTCCCCTCTGTTATGGGGCTGATGAGGCAGGAGGAGTCTTTTGAAAGCCATTGATTGGCATCCCTTTTAAGCTGGAGAATAATTGCTTTACAATGTTGTATTGGTTTCTACCGTACAACAAACAATGTGAATCGGCTGTAAGTATACGTATGTCCCCTCCCTCTTGAACCTCCCTCACACCTTCTCGATACAGACTTTTTGAGACATGTTTGAGATATCTTTTCTTGAATTTTGGAGATTCGAACAGGGTGTGGATATTTCAGTGTTCAAATTCTTATTTTTAGCTAAAATTATATTTTAATGCTTTCCTTTCTCATTTCCACTTATTGAAATAAATAAATCTAGCTTTTTTTTTTAAGACAGAGACCTCAGAAGCATTAACTGTTTAGCTTCTTTATACTGATTTCATCTCCCATAGAATTTAATCTCTTCATTCTTTCATTCAAGTTTTCTGTCAGAATTTCTCCAGTTTTAATACAGAACTGCATGTATTTAATATGTCTCTTCTCTGTCTGTGGCCCTCTGCTAGATGTTGAAAAGGGTATAAAAAATATCTTAAAGTGTCTTCCCTTGCGGTTTGTAAATTGGAAGAAGACATGAGCCTGTAAGTTAACAGATGGTGATGAAATAAAAGAGAGGCTTATTGGTAATTCTGGGCTTAAACTTCCCTCTCAACCACATTCTGAGGGAAGTACTATCATTACCTCCATTTCACTGATAAGGAAACTTGAGACTTTCAAGGTCGTATGTCACCTGGGTGGTGAAGCTGAATTCTAAATCTGGGGTTTGTCCCCAAAGGAAGTCCTCTCTTTACTGGCTCAGGGACTAAGAGGTCATCATGGATCTGGGGACCACTGATGTAGAGTCTGGGAGTAGATGGACTTTGAGGGGATTTATTCCTGGACCACTTGGAACTGGGGGGGGAGGATTAGGTTCTGTGAGCGGTTGGAGTTTCTTGGATGTCTTTGCTCCCTAAAAGGTCTCTCTGCCTCAAGATCAATCCACTTCCTCTATTCCCTGAGCTGGCCAAGTAGATGCCATTCTTCCCACCAGGAATGGCTTCCCGTCCTCTCCCGAAGTGTGCACCTGAAGATCTGGCCAGACTTCAGACTTAAGCAGCCCTTCCAGGCTAGACATAGTTTAATTTACGCAGAATTTACTTGCAGGGCCCAGATGCTCAGTTTAGTCTGCAGTTGTGCTCCTCTACCTGCAAGTAATACAAGGTGCGACTTTGAAGTTGCGTGATACACTCCACTGTGACTTTTATAGTTAGGGTAGAGTGGGATAATGGTGGACATATTCTTATAAGAAAGTACCAGTTTTGTGTCAGTTGCCCTTTGTCTATTTGGATTTACTGCTTGTGGTGCTTTTATTAAGCAAACATTTGCTACCCACTAAAGCAGAATCCTTTCTTCTACCCCCTCTCCTCTCCCCATCCTGCTCCACCCAAAGGGAAGTCTAGCAAACTTCTTGGTCCATTTGCCTTTTCTCCTCCCAGTGCTCAGCCCTTTCTTTTATGCTTGGGGATGCTGGAACCAGATAATACTGATCCAAATACCAGATTTTCCTGTTTCATGTTAGGCTAGTTTTTATCATCTCTGTAAGTCTCAGGCTCCTCATTGTAAAAGTGGACCTATGTTATAGCTGTGTGATAATTAAATAGGAAAATGACCATGAAGTACATAGAATTATCTGTCTGGGCCATCTAATGAGTGATGTTTTCAATGAATACTTACATGTATCTTTTCTTCCGTGACTTTGCCCTCCTTGTCTTCCACTTGTATAGGGACAATGGGAAACCCCACTTCCCTACATCCTTTCCCTCCCTTGTTTTCTCTACTGAAGCCAAGAATACACAAATGGCATAAAATAAATGTGCAATAAATTATACATTCATTCATCAGTCTTTGGTAATAGCTCTTGCCTTTTCTTTAATTATAGATTTGTTGATTAGTATTAAGTGAAAGCTAATGTGTATCAGAAAATCTAGTTTAGGTTTCTTTAAAGTAAAATAAGAATATAAATATTGGAGAAGCAATCTGAGATTCTTTTCCGTCTCCCAAAATATTCCATTTGGTTTTTGTAAAAATAATGACTCTTGTTATAGTTTATCAGGTTATATGCTGTATTAAAAATGCAAATGTAATTATTAAATTATTTAATTTCAAAAATAAGCATTCACCAGTTTGGAAGCAAAGTGAGTTGTCTCTTGGTCAGGACATGCCTCAACAGGGAGGATCGTAAGCGTGAGAACTCCCATAGCCCTGAGTGGTCAGGGTGCCGTGGACAGCAGAGTAGATGGAGCTGGGTAACTAGAGGAGCCACTGAATGGTTGATTAGGAAAGCTTCTACTGTATCACATCTTTCTAATGGTTTGGGTAAAAGTCAGCCCTGGTGTTCTCTTGTCAGTTCTGGGGAGTTTGTCCTCAGTGCTTCTGTCAGTGGTTCACAAACCCTTCTGTGCATCAGAGTCTACCAGAAAGTGTTTAAAAACCAGATTCTAGGGCTTGATCTAGGCATATTAAATCAGATTTTCTAGCGCTCTGAATCTGATTTTTGGCAAGTTTTCCAGATAATAGAGATTTTTGTAGAGCACTTAATTTTGCCACTGTTTATAAACCTAGTGTGCTGGAGACTTTACTCTTTGAAGAGTATAAACCTAAAGATGCATTCTACTTGGAAAGTCATTGTAATGAGTATTTGGTTCTATTTTGAGAGCATTTACCTCTCATATTGGGACAGTTAGCACAGGGAGGCTTATGAACTGTGCTGTATTCTTTATATTCATCTTGTACACTATTAGAGTGATCAGCACAGCAAACCTGTGAGAAGTACTATTGAATAAATGCAGTGTGCAAACATTTCTTCTTAGAGTTTCATGAGGACCTTTTGGGCCCCTATGCAAAATAGATGACCATATTAATAATTTTATGGACGGCTAAAATGTTACTTTGCTTTTTAACTTTACGAATTTAGGTACTGATTTATTATTTCACCTTTGGATGTACTATTCCATTTGTTTATTTTAATTTACAGGTGTGACATTTTTATTACTGTTCAACACATTTAACAGATGGGAAAATACAAACATGTAGATAATTACAGTATGTCTAAGTTATGAATTTTCCATATAAGCTAGAATTCCCCAAGCACATTAAAGTGATTTACTTGCAAGCTGTCTGATGATGCAACTAATCAGTTTGTTTTGTCCCTGCTAGTGGAGTTGCCCAGACTCTCAAGAATGGGGAAGTTTTTTTGTATGAAATTGGGGGAAATATTGGTAAGCACATTTTTAAAAATCTTTTATTCCATATGCTTATTTGACATTGCCAGTGGTTATTTTTTATATCTTTGGGAGAGAAGAGGAAATTTGAAGTAAAATATAACACTGTAGACAGTTGATGAGTATTATAGTTGATGAGATTTTTTTTTTTAATGGTCTGGCCTTTCTGTTCTGGCTCTTTTAGAGCTCCTTCTATGTGGACCCTGAGCCAAAGGCAAGTTCCCTAAAATAAAAATAACTTCTAAAATGGTTAATGAATTTTTTCACAGCCTCTTTCTTTTTGATATGCTGAGAGGTAATAGTAATGAAAGTCACTCAGTCGTGTTCGACTCTTGTGACCCCATGGACTGTAGCCCACCAGGCTCATCTCTCCATGGGATTCTCCAGCCAAGAATACTGGAGTGAGTTGCCATTTCCTTCTCTAGGGGATCTTCCTGACCCAGGAATTGAACCTAAGTCTCCTGCATTGCAGGCAGGTTCTTTACCAACTGAGCTATGAGGGAAGCCCTTTTATATGCTGATAGCACATCTTAATAAAGGGAGTGGGCTTATTTGAGACCAAGTTGATACTTTTATTATGGTATAGCATTGGGTATTTTTTAGTGAAAGCAGAAGTTATTTCTCCATTATTGATTGCCTGCTACATAATACACATATGTATACATACGTGCATTGGTACCTTATAAAATATAAATAGGATAGATAAATGGATTAGTTTTGACCATGTCTCATATTTTATTTGCCCACTTATAACTATCAATGAGTTGTACTTTTCTTATTAAAATTTAAAGTAAACCTTCCTTCTTTTTTTGATCCTTAAAATGGTAAAACTGTCAACAAATAAATTCAAAATAGTCATTGAAAATACCTTAAGATAAGTTTTGTAGAATTCTTTCCTAGGACTTAAAAAATTTTAGTAAATATTGAAACTTGAATATAAGAATATGAAGTTTCCTTCAAAAATTTAAATAAATCACAGTTCCACTAGAAATCTGGATTGTTAACTCTATTAATCAAGTATTAGTATATTTGATTGTGCATTTTGCTATTAGATATTGGGAATTAAGATGGTTTCTTAATAAAGGTGAATAAACTTTTAAGGAACCATTTAAAAGCCCATCACAGACAGTATTTTCAATTTCCTAACTTCATTTGAAACCTGTGCATTTGGAGAAGGACTACTCAGTTAATTTTTCCATTATTGGCCCAAGCCTTATAATATTATGGGAGGTGGGAAAAAATGATAACTATTTCAAAGTGTAAGACTCCAGAGTTAAACCACGAGGCTTAAACTTAAAACTGCCTCTCTATCTCCCCACTCACTGTATTAAACTGATGTAACATCTCTTTCCTAGGGGAACGCTGCCTTGATGACGACACTTACATGAAGGACTTATATCAACTCAACCCCAATGCTGAGTGGGTTATAAAGTCAAAGCTGTCATAGAAGATTTATGCTGAAGATAGCCAGCCATAAGGACTCCCTTAATCATACTTGCTGGGTCAAGAGTGTAAATAAAATAAATGGTGGGACTCTTATTATTCACATATACCCTACTCTTGAATAGTGACACACTGAGCCTTAAAAACTTCTAGATTTGTGCTGCTGCCAGATTATGTTAATTATTATTATTCATATTAGAAAACATCTCGAGTGAGAAGAAAGGAGCTTAATCAGCTTGTAGGCTATTTTCATCCACTCCGTGGAATGTGTCCAGATGCGACATCCCCCTCTTTTTCTGTTCTAAAATGATATTTACAGTAATAATGTGCATTTTTCACCTTTCTCTCCTCCTGACACCTGCCTTCCCCCAGATGGGTTTGTTTTTCAGCCGGAAAGGTAACCAGGATCAGGTATGGCAAGATGTGAAGATAGTACCTCTGGAAACAGACTGAGTTCAGCAATATTGCTGTCTCTATCGTACATTAATAGTCATCTCTTTGAGTCATTTGTTCAGACAGTGGCATCCCACTTCTTACTGCTGTATCACATGAAGAGACTTGCATTTTTTTTCAGTTCAGCTCACGTATGTGCTCAGAACTGTATCCAATATCAAGAAAACAGAACTGTCAGAAACTGCCAATTATTACTGCACTGTTTAAGACTTACGTACTCAGAATAAATAAAATATATCCATGTGGAATAACTGGATTATGGGTAATGAGAGAGTGGAAGAGCACTTCGTGTATGCTATAATCTCCTAAATGAAATTTTAAAAGTCATATAGCTGGCTTTGCCTACTGTCGTATTAGCAGTACAAATACGTGCAGTAGTATGATCCAGTCGTTGTTGAGAATGGATTCTGCTGAAAGAGGGATCTTTTTTTTTTTACACTCATAAATGAGTCACAGGAAGAATTATTCTTCTGAGTATGACACCATCATATGAACAAGCTTTTGTTTGTGTACTTATTTTAATCAGAGAAAACTTATTAAAATGCTGTGGAAAGACCATTCCCAGAGATTTTAATGCACAAACCATATTATAATAAGAGATGAGCCTCCATACTGTAAATAAGAGGAATGAAGTGAGAGAGAAATGTTCCATATTTTATGAGTTTAGAGTGTAGTGAATAAAAGTGATGTACATGAATGTTGCACAAACTGTGTTTATGATACTTTTCAGTAGGACTTTAGGATAGGAAACATTGTACATTCTCAGAAGCTCTTGATGTCACTCTAGGAGGCGAAAATGCTGCTAATGAGAACAGTCAGAAATTTTTAATTAAGAGCAGCCTGTGGATATGATCACTTAAATACCTTTGTGATGATTTGTGCCATTGCTTTTTTATTTAAAAATTTTTTTATAATTAAATGCATTTTTCTAAACTATCTTCTCTTGGAATTTATTACTTTTAACCTGATCTGTTCATGAGTATAAAATGGGCTATTCTTGTTTTTGTTAAAAGCCACTTCTACTCTTTTATTTCTCCTGTTTACTGCTCCTGTGTTATTTTTAAAGTGAAGACACATGGGAGGTATAAACTTGTTTCCTTCCTTAGGTTTTTCCGTATGAAATTTCTATTCTTTAGGGTTTTTCAAAACACATTGTATTATTCTCTTTCTGATTTTTGACAGTGTTAACCTATACAGTGTATTAAAAAGCAAAGACATCACTTTGTTGACAAAGATTCTTATAGTCAAAGCTATGGTTTTTCCAGTAATCAGGTACGGATGTGGGAGTTGGTCCATAAGAAGACTGAGTGTCAAAGAATTGATGCTCTTGAGCTGTGGTGCTGAAGGAGACTCTTGAAAGTCCATTGGACTGCAAGATCAAACCAATCAGTCCTGGAGGAAATCAACCCTGAATATTCATTGGAAGAACTAATGCAGAAGCTGAAGCGCCAACACTTTAGCTACTTGATGCCAAGAGCTGATTCATTGGAAAAGACCCTGATGCTGGGAAAGATTGAAGGCAAAAGGAGAAGTGAGTGGCAGAGAATGAGATGGTTAGATAGCTTCACTGACTCAGTGGACATGAATTTGAGCAAACCCCAGGAGATAGTGGAGGACAAGGGAGTGGAGCCTGGTATGATGTAGTCCGTGAGGTTGCAAAAGAGTCAGATATGACTTAGCAACTGAACACCACCAACAACAAATATTAATTTCTCAGTGAAATGTTTATTAATTTTTTTGTTTAATGAAGACAATATAAAAGCAAAATCAAGTGCTTAGAATGTAAGGTAGGAGTGAATTCAGTTCAGTTCAGTAACTCGGTCGTGTCTGACTCCTTGCAACCCCGTGAATTGCAGCATGCCAGGCCTCCCTGTCCATTACCAGCTCCCGGAGTTCACTCAAACTCATGTCCATCAAGTTGGTGATGCCATCCAGCCATCTCATCCTCTGTTGTCCCCTTCTCCTCCTGCCCCCAATCCCTCCCAACATCAAAGTCTTTTCCAATGAGTCAACTCTTCGCATAAGGTGGCCAAAGTATTGGAGTTTCAGCTTTAGCATCAGTCCTTCCAAAGAAATCCCAGGACTGATCTCCTTTAGAATGGACTGGTTGGATCTCCTTGCAGTCCAAGGGGCTCTCAAGAGTCTTCTCTAACATCACAGTTCAAAAGCATCAATTTTTTGGTGCTCAGCTTTCTTCACAGTCCAACTCTCACATCCATACATGACTACTGGAAAAACCATAGCCTTGATTAGATGGACCTTTGTTGGCAAAGTAATGTCTCTGATTTTGAATATGCTATCTAGGTTGGTCATAACTTTCCTTCCAGGGAGTAAGCGTCTTTTAATTTCACGGCTGCAGTCACCATCTGCAGTGATTTTGGAGCCCCCCAAAATAAAGTCTGACACTCTCCACTGTTTCCCCATGTATTTCCCATGAAGTGATGGGACTGGATGACATGATCTTGGTTTTCTGAATGTTGAGCTTTAAGCCAACTTTTTCACTCTCCTCTTTCACTTTCATCAAGAGGCTTTTTAGTTCCTCTTCACATTCTGCCATAAGGGTGGTGTCATCTGCATATCTGAGGTTATTGATATTTCTCCCGGCAATCTTGACTCCAGCTTGTGCTTCTTCCAGCCCCTCATTTCTCATGATGTACTCTGCATATAAGTTAAATAAGCAGGGTGACAATATACAGCCTTGACATACTCCTTTTCCTGTTGGGAACCAGTCTGTTGTTCCATGTCCAGTATAGGAGTGAAAAAATGATTTCAATAAATGGCTTCCTAGAGCATATGTCAGCCAGTTATCATCACAAATACTACTCATGGCAGGAAACCGGGAGACAGAAGAGGCTTTTGATAATGAAGAAGTACCAGCTATTGACAAAGAGACTTGAAAATGCCATTTTATTTTTTGAACCCTTCTTAGAATTCATGACCTGTGTTCACTGACACTGAACAATACTGCACTTAAATAACCAAGAAAATATCTATCTGCACTTTCTAAAGAGGAGAAACTTTATAATGTATAGCCTCAAGGACTTCCCTTGTGGTCTAGTGGTTAAGACTTTGCACTTCCAGTGCAGAGGTCACAGTTTCAATACTTGGCCAGGGAGCTAAGACCTCCCCTCTCCAAAAAATAAGTATAATGTATAGCCTCAAATATAACTGCTCTGGCATTATCTCAAATGCTTTTTATGTAATTTTTTTCTAGTGAATTTTAAATCTCAAGTTAGAGTAGTTTTTTTTTTTTTAATCTTTCTTGAATTTGTTACAATATTTCTTCTGTTTTATGTGTTGGTTTTTGGCCCGAAAGCATGTGCAATCTTAGCTGCTCAACCAGGGATTGAACCCATACCCCCTGCGTTAGAAGTCAGACTCTGAACTACTGCACCACAGAAAATTCCTTTGGTTAACTTTTATTTATATGTGAGGGGAAATTAAAACAACATATGTATTTACTTTGCATCTCAAATATCATAACTCTTAAGTTACTGGTGAAAATTTGTTGTTATTTGTAGAAAACTAGGTGCCCTGTTAATATTTTGGAGATGTTTCCTCCTCTCTGAAGAGGGCTATTATGATTCTTTACAATTGAACAATATTTACTTACTCCTGCTGTAGAATTCAGACCAAACTCCTGGCTAGCGCTCTTTAGGAAAAGCAATTTATTTTACTGACTTAATGGGATTTTTCATTCCTATCTTTTCCTACTTTTCAAGTTAGACTGGATTGATTGTACTTTTTACCTGATTGTCCTGATTTCTCACCTATTGATCAGTAGGTGGCACTCTTGGTCAGGAATTCCTTTGCAGCTCAACTATGGGACGTTTTGAAAGTGAACCTGAGTTCAGTGTAAGAGGTTAAGACTCAGTGCCACGTATCTGCAAGACAGTTAGGTAAGAACAGCATGGATCTCTTGGATCACTGTGAAAAGTGTAAATAGTGACTAGTGCCAGGGTTTTTATGTCCAGTCTGTTAGTCTGCTTTTATCCTTGTTGAGTGGAGGGGTGGGGTGGTTTCTGAGCCACAGTTAAATGTTTTGTCAATGTCTGTTTCAAGTGGAAGGATCATAATAAGAGGAAGACAATGAACCGGGAAATTCTAAAGAGGGACAAACTGACCTCTGTCTTTAGTATATATGTGTTTGTTTCTTCATTCAACAATACTCAGATATTTACTGAGTACCTACATGTATGTGCTGGCAGGGTCTACCCTTGAGGTACAACAGTGAGGAGAAGAGCCCTGCTCTCGAGGCACTTCCCTTCTAATGAAAGGAGACAAATGAATTAATAAATACAGCCAGCCCTCCAAATCCAGAAGCTCTGTGGGTCAAAAATATTTGGGGAAAAAAGAATCCAGAAAGTTTCAAAAGGCAAAACTTGAAAATTTGCCGGGCTCTGGCAGCGATTGATATTTACATAGCATTTACATTGTAAAAGGTATTATGTGTTGTAGAGACAACTCAATATATGGGAGACTATACATAGGTTATATGCAAATACTGCACTGTTGTATATAATGTATAATACTTGAGCATTTATGAATTTTGCTATCTTCCCGAGTCCTGGAACCTGTCCTCTGCTGATCAAAGGGGTGATTATAAATAAAATTATATAGTTATGTTGAAAGGTTGTAAGTACAATAGAGACAGAAAAATGAAGAACAGGGTAAATATGACCGTTAATGGAAGAATAGGCTCATTCCAGTAGTAAACAGGGGGTCTCACTGAACGTTTAAAAACTGAGCAAAGACTTAAAAGATGTAAGGATCTTGCCACGCGGATATCTGGAAGAAAGCATTCCAGACAGGGAATAACCAGGACAAAGGTCCAAAGGCAGAAATGTGCCTAATTCACCAAAGATTAGCAAGGATGCCGTCATGGCTGGAATGTAATGGGAGCCCCTGAAAGTAATGGAGGGAGCACTGGGGTATGCTGGGAAGTGAGGCCTGGGAGGGCCTTATATTAGGGTGACCATAATTCATTCAAGTCAAAACATTTTTTAGAGTGAATCAGAATACTGTTGGTGAGGGCAGTAGCTGTGGAATGAGGAGAAGTGATCTGATTCTGCATATATTTGTGAAGGTATAGCCTAAAGGGTTTCTAGTATGAGAGAGAGTACATTTTCAGTAAAAAATAAGCACAAGATTTTTGATGTGACCAGTAGGAAGAATGCAGTTTCCAGCAACATCAATAGGGAAGGTGAAGTCAGGCATTTCGAGGGAGGAAGGATTCAGCAGTCCCTTGTGGATGTGTTGAATGTGAGGTGACTTTTGGACATCCAAGTGGCAATGTCAAGTAGGCAGTTATCTGTGCTGAAGTTCAGGAGAGAGGTCTGGGTTGGAGGTACTGGCTTGTAAATGGGATTGAACCACAAACTTGCATGAGATGGCCAAGGGAATGACTGTGCATGTAGCAGACAACCACCAGGAGGTGAGTCTTGGAGGTACCCAGCATTAGAGGTGAGAAAAAGGAGAAGGAACCAGGAAAAATACTGAAAAGAATGAACCATTGAATTATCAAGAGATTAGGATGTGCCTGATCACATGGACCACAGTCTTGTCAAACTCAATGATACTGTGAGCCATGCTGTGTAGGGCCACCCAAGACGGACAGGTCATGGTGGAGAGTTCTGACAAAATGTGGTCCACTAGAGAAGGGAATAGCAAACCACTTCAGTATTCTTGCCTTGAGAACCCCATGAACTGTATGAAAAGGCAAAATATTGGACACTGAAAGATGAACTCCCAGGTCAATAGGCCCAACATGCTACTGGAGATCAGTGGAGAAATAACTCCAGAAAGAATGAGGAGACAGAGCCAAGGCTAAAACGCCACCTAGTTGTGGATGTGACTGGTGATCGAAGTAAAGTCTGATGCTGTAAAGAACAACATTGCATTGAAACATGGAATGTTAGGTCCATGAATCAAGACAAATTGGAAGTGGTCAAATAGGAGACGGCAAGAGCTAGTGGAGGTGATGGGATTCCAGTTGAGCTATTTCAAATCCTAAAAGATGATGCTGTGAAAGTGCTGCACTCAATATGCCAGCAGTGGCCACAGGACTGGAAAAGGTCAGTTTTCATTCCAATCCTAAAGAAAGGCAATGCCAAAGGATGTTCCAAGTACCACACAATTGTACTCATCTCACACACTAGCGAACTAATGCTCAAAATTCTCCAAGTCAGGCTTCAACAGTACATGAAGCATGAAATTCCAGATGTTCAAGCTGGATTTAGAAAAGGCAGAGGAATCAGAGATCAAATTGTCAACATCTGCTGGATCATTCAAAAAGTAAGAGAGTTCCAGAAAAACATCTGCTTTATTAACTATGCCAAAGCCTTTGACTATGTGGATCACAACAAACTGTGGAAAATTCTGAAAAAGATGGGAATACCAGACCACCTGACCTGCCTCCTGAGAAATCTGTTTGCAGGTCAAGAAGCAACAGTTAGAACTACTCATGGAACAACAGACTGGTTCCAAATCAAGAAAGGAGTATGTCAAGGCTGTATATTTTTACCCTGCTTATTTAACTTATATGCAGAATACATCATGTGAAATGCCAGGCTGGAGGAAGCACAAGCTGGAATCAAGATTGCTAGGAGAAATACTAATAACCTCAGATATGCAGATGACACCTCCCTTATGGCAGAAAGTGAAAAAGAACTAAAGAGCCTCTTGATGAAAGAGGAGAGTGAAAAAGTTGGCTTAAAGCTCAACATTCAGAAAACTAAGATCATGGCCTCTGGCCCCATCATTTCATGGCAAATAGATGGGAAAACAATGGAAACAGCGACTTTATTTTGGGGGGGCTCCAAAATCACTGCAGATGGTGACTGCAGCCATGAAATCAAAAGACACTTGCTCCTTGGAAGAAAAGTGATAACCCATCTAGACAGCATATTAAAAAGCAGAGACTACTTTGCCAACAAAGACCATCTAGTCAAAGCGATGGTTTTTCCAGTAATCATGTACAGATGTGAGAGTTGGACTATAAGGAAAGCTGAACATTGAAGAATTGATGCTTTTGAACTGTGATGTTGGAGAATACTCTTGAGAATCTCTTGGACTGCAAGGAAATCCAACCAGTCCATCGTAAAGGAAATCAGTCTTGAATATTCTTTGGAAGGACTGATGCTGAAGCTGAAACTCCAATACTTTGGCTACCTGATGTGAAGAACGGACTCATCTGAAAAGACCCTGATGCTGAGAAAGATTGAAGGTGGGAAAAGAAGGGGACAACAAAGGATGAGATGGTTGGATGACATCACTGACTCGATGGACATGAGTTTCAGTAAGTTCCGGGAGTTGGTGATGGACAGGGAAGCCTGGCGTGCTGCAGTCCATGGGGTCTCACAGAATCAGACATGACTGAGCTCTGAACTGAAAACTGAAAAGAGAGCAGGAGGGAATTCCCTGACGGTTCTCAGTGGTTAGGAAATTCCTAGTGTTTGGTCTTCTTGGGTTGGGAAGATTCCCTGGAGGAGGGCATGGCAACCCACTCCAGTATTCTTGCCTGTAGAATCCCCATGGAGAGGGGAACCTGGCAGGCTATAGTCCAGGGGCTCACAAACAGTCAGACACGAATGAGCAACTAAGCATAGGACTCAATGCTTTCAATCTCTGGTCTGGGAACTAAGATCTTTGCAAGCGGTGTGGTGTGGCAAAAAAAAAAAAAAAAAGAAAGTAGCAGTAACTCATCTTCAGGGCATGTGGAGCACTGTAAAGAGCACAGAAATAATTTCAGAACATCTTTTCCTTACTTCAAGTGAGGCCAGCTTAACTTCAAAAACAAACTGACAGAAGGGACAGAGTTCTCTCCCTGCATCTCAGGCCAGGAAGCCCAGGAAGAAAGCAAACTCTTATTTGATTTATTTTCCATACTTGGTTCCTATTTCACTCCTGGGATGGTCATGGGCATCTTCAGTTGGCAATCACTGGTCTAGCAGACAAAGGTCCCACTACACTGTCTTTACTTTTCTGAGTCTGTGATTTCTCAAATTTCATATTTAATAAATATAGCAGTAAGGATTTTCTTTCCATACCTGTTAGTCTCATATCTTAAAATCTGGATTTGGCATTTAGGTTTTTTGGGGGGAGGGTGATGCTTCTGTTGTTGCTTGTTTTTTGTTTTTCTGCACTTCTGGCCTAAAGTATTGCATGGGATAACTTGGACCTGCTAGAAAGGGTTTCATGTGAAACACTAGAACCCACTTCCCTCCATGTAATTATTTTTTAAAACTCCTTAAGACATCTTTGAGAGGTTCCATTGGCTTTTATACACATACCTGCATACTATGTAAGAGAACCAGGCTGGTTGCAAGAAAAGCTTCTTCCATGGTCTTTCCCGCTAAAGCCAAGACACTCTGGCTTTGTCACAAGCTAGCTTTTTACCGTGAGATTTCAAGTCTTGATTTCCTAACCAAAGGAGCTCAGGTAAGCTTTCAGAACAAGCAGTCCCACTCTGCGGTCCTCACTCCTCTTGATGTTCACCCCTCATTGCCCTGAGGCAGCTCAATTCTGTCTTCTGTTGCTTCTCCTTTACAAAAGGACAGTTTTCATGTCATCTCTGCATAAGTCAACATCCCCTCCAGCCAGGGCCAAAGTGAACAAGGAATTTCCCAGGAAGGGAATTTTGTAAGGAGAGTTATGAAGAATGGCACAATTCTGAACAATCAGTTAAAATGTTCTTTTTTTCACCTGACAGTAGCCTTGTTACAAGTGTTTTTTTTTTTTTTTTTTAAGGGAAGTGATTTCATCATGATTTGTGGCTTTAAAATGCTCATTTCTGTGGGAGAAGTCACGGTGCATCTTGCCTTTGATTGCTTGTGTCATACAATTTGTGTTCAGCAATTCTTCTAAGAACTTTATTGAGAAAGAGAAGAATTAACTATTGAGAGATTGTGTATCACTTTTGTCCAGGAATCTTGAGACACAGTCTACGAACATGCTTCCTTCATCCTCATTCTTGTCTTCATACTGAGAGGGAAGGAATTCACATCCTTCATCATTAAGAAATTATTAGACATTAGTAGATAATACCTTAAAGCATACTATGAATTCAATGAAGATGTTATTATGATAAGGAATACTTTAAATCTTCATAAGGAAATATAACTATTTTTTACTCTTCTTTGCTTTCCAAGCATTTTAGTGCTTGCTCTTAGCGCACCATGATTTTTATTATGATGATGTAAAAATTAATCATAGGGTATGATGCATTGCCATAGAAGATTAGATTTGTGGGTAGCATTAATACAGGCTGGTGTTAGGGGAGGTAGTCTCAGAAAATGACTGTCTGATTTGAGGAAGGCAGAAATGGATGGCACCTCCCACATTGCAGGTGGTAGATTCTTTACTGCTGAGCCACCAGGAAAACCCTGAGACCAAGATTGGATGTAAATAGGACTTGGAAGCTGGCTTTCCCCATGGCTCAGTCAGTAAAGAATCCACCTGCAATGCAGGAGACACCAGTATGATCAATGGGTCAGGAAAGATCCCATGGAGAAGGAAATGGCTTCCCACTCCAGTGTTCTTGCCTGGGGAATCCTATGGACAGAGGAGCCTGGCAGGCTACAGTCTTTGGGGTCATGAGAGTTAGACATGACTTAACAAATAACCACTACCACCAGCGCTTGGAAGCTGCTGAATTTAGTTGGGATAGTTGAGACAAGGGGGAAAAGGAAGACATTTTATCAAAGTTTTCTTTTTCTTTCATGTTTTACAGAGAAAAGTTGATTATAAAATAGTTTTCACATAAAATTTTCTAATATCTGATATTATCTATATTTCTATACTTAGTTCAAGAGCTTCTTGATCCTTGTTATCTAAAATATTACTCAAAATTAATTGAATGACTTTTGAAGAAAGCTGAACAAGACTAAACAAAAGAGAGTAAAAAAGTTGGTTTAAAGCTCAACATTCAGAAAACTAATATCATGGCATCCAGTCCCATCACTTCATGGGAAATAGACAGGGAAACAGTGGAAACAGTGGCTGACTTTATTTTTCTGGGCTCCAAAATCACTGCAGATGATGACTGCAGCCATGAAATTAAAAGTCGCTTACTTCTTGGATGGAAACTTACGGCCAACCTAGACAGTATATTAAAAAGCAGAGACATTACTTTGTCAACAAAGGTCCATCTAGTCAAGGCTATGGTTTTTTCAGTGTTCATGTATGGATGTGAGAGTTGGACTATAAAGAAAGCTGAGCACCAAAGAATTGATGCTTTTGAACTGTGGTGTTGGATAAGACTCTTGAGAGTCCCTTGGACTGCAAGGAGATCTAACCAGTCCATCCTAAAGGAGATTAGTCCTGGGTGTTCATTGGAAGGACTCATATTGAAGCTGAAAGTCCAATACTTTGGCCACCTGATGTGAAGAGCTGACTCGTTTGAAAAGACCGTGATGCTGGGGAAGATCGAAGGCAGGAGGAGAAGGGGATGACAGAGGATGAGATGGTTGGACGGCATCACCAACCCAATGGACATGGGTTTGAGTGGACTCCAGGAGTTGGTGATGGACAGGGAGTCCAGTTCATAGGGTCGCAAAGATTCAGACGACTGAGCAACTGAACTGAATGAAACTAAAGAACTGTACACAGAAAATTACACTGATGAAAGAAATCAAAGATGACATAAACAGATGGTGAGATATTCCATGTTCCTAGGTAGGAAGAATCAACATTGTGAAAATGACTATACTACCAAATTCAGTGTACAGATTCAATGTGACCTCTATCAAATTACCAATGGTATTTTTCACAGAACTAGAACAAAAATTTCACAATTCATATGGAAACACAAAAGACCCCAAATAGCCAAACTAGTCTTGAAAAAGAAGAATGGAGCTGGAGGAATCAACCTTCCTGACTTCAGATTATATTACAAAGCTACAGTCATCAAGACAGTGTGGTACTGACACAAAAATAGAAATATGGACCAGTGAAACAAGATGGAAAGTCCATAAATAAACCCATGCACCTATGGGTACCTTATTTTTGACAAAGGAGGCAAGAATATACAATGGGGCAAAGACAGCCTCTTCAATAAATGGTTCTGGGAAAACTGGACATCTACACGTAAAGGAATGAAATTAGAACAGTTCCTAACAGCACACACCAAGATAAACTCAAAATGGATTAAAGACCTAAATGTAAGACCCAAAACTATAAAACTCTTAAAGGAAAACATAGACAGAACAATTGATGACATAAACCAAAGAAAGATCTTCTATGACCCATCTCCTAGAGTAACGAAAATAAAAACAAAAGCAAACAAGTGGGACTTGATTAAACTTAAAAGCTTTTGCACAGCAAAGGACACTAAGCAAGGTGAAAAGACAGGCCTCAGAATGGGAGGAAATAACAGCAAGTGAAACAACTGACAAAGGATTCATTTCCAAAATATACAAGCAGCTCATACAACTCAATGCCAGAAAAACAACCCAATCAAAAAGTGGGGAAAAGACCTAACCATACATTTCTCCAAAGATATACAGATGGCTAACAAACTCATGAAAAATGCTCAACATCACTCATTTTTAGAGAAATGCAAATCAAAACTACAATGAGATATATCACCTCACACTGGTCAGAAGGGCCATCATCAAAAAGTCTACAAACAATAAATGCTGGAGAGGGTGTGGAGAAAAGGGAATGCTCTTGCAATGTTGGGTGGGAATGTAAATTGATACAGCCACTATGGAAGATGGTATGGAAATTCCTTAAAAAGTAAGGAAAAAAAACACCCAGCAATCCCACTCCTAGGCATATACCCTGAGGAAACCAAAATTGAAAAAGACACATGTATCCCATTGTTCACTGCAGCACTATTTACAATAGCTAGAACATGGAAGCAACCTAGATGTCCATCGACAGACGAACGGATCAAGAAGTTGTGGTACATGTACACAATGGAATATTACTCCATAATATTCCATATGGAGCCATAAAAGGGAACACATTTGAGTCAGTTTGACATGGTGGATGAACCTAGAACCTATTATATAGAGTGAAGTGAGTCAGAAAGAGATAAATATTGTATTCTAACACATATGTACGGCATCTAGAAGAGTGGTACTGAAGAACTTCTTTACAGGCAGCAATGGGGAAACAGACATGGAGAATCAGCTTATGGACATGGGGAGAGGGGAGGAGAGGGTGACATGTATGGAAAGAGTAACATTGAAACTTACATTATCATACATAAAATAGGTAGCCAATGGGAATTTGCTATATGGCTCAGGAAACTCAAATGGGTTCTATCAATCTAGAGGGGTGGGATGGGGCAGGAAATGCAAAGGAGGTTCAAAAGGGAAGGGATATATTTGTACCTATTCATGTTGAGGTTTGATAGAAAACAATAAAATTCTGTAAAACAATTATCCTTCAGTAAAGAAATTTTTAAAAGGAAAAGAAAAACTACAAATGATTAGAATTAGCAGTTTAAAACTTTAAAACACTATATGTTCAAAAAGTTAAATAAGAAAAAAGAAAATGAATGATGAAAAATTCCCCAAGGACTTTGCCAGTCCTTGAGAGAGATTATTAATTTTGTTTAATTTCGATGATTTTTAAATTTAAGATTCTTTCCCAAGTTTAAAATCAAATGGTGTTAAAGTGTGTGTGGAATCTCGTGTTAAAGAGGCTGATAACACTGATAGAGTAAAGCTTGTTCCCCATTAGCAGCGCTGTCAAAAATATCCTTTGTTCAAAATCTCTTCCTGCCTTTCTGCATTGCCGTGTATAAGAGTCATTGCTCTCCCCACTATAGTGTATCTAGCAAAAGCTGAGGAGTATATATTAGATAAAGTGGAAAATACGATGCTATGTAAGACAAGATTTAGGACAAGTGTTATAAGATTTGTTTCTAAATTCTGATTATGGAGAGGTAAACAGCATGTACTGAAGTGCTTGTAATTCTCCATATTTTTTTATTCACACACCTTCTAAAGTAATTTTTACAAACTGTATTGTTTGAAATACTATGAAATTTAAAGTATCTTGCATATTTTTAATTAAAATGCAAAATCTTTCATAAGTATAAATAATTGCAAAGGACATTAAATAATTTAAAATGTTTCAAGAGGAATTTTGATACCATAGTGACTTGATACCCTGTTATCTATTTTAAGTACTGCTTAAAATGTCTACATTAATGGTAAGATACTTTAAAGTGTTTTGTTTTTTCTGTGAACCTCTATATTTCCATTGTACTTTCTCTTTACAGGTTTATCCTAAAGTAATCTAGTCAATGATACATATTAATCCATTTCTCTGCAAAAAAAAATTATATATACTGAAGTTATAGCTGATCTAACAACAAAAATATGTCATAAAATTTGATAATAAATACAAAGTTTTATTGAAAGTGGGGCTCTTAATGAAAAAAGGAGTTTTAGCTTTTTCTCAGCTTAATTATCTATGTATAGATGTTGCTTATCCCTAATAAATTTAACATCTTCTATTTTTCAAATATATATATATTTATATATGTGCACTGAGAAGCTTGTTTACATACAAATATAAATTGGAATTTTAAAAATTAGTTATAATAGTGATAGTTTTTTAACTCCTTTAAAAGTTTGTTGAAAAGTGTTAGTTGCTTAGTCCAACTCTTCGCGACACTACAGACTATAGCCCCGCAGGTTCCTCTGTCCATGGAATTTTCTAGGCAAGAATGCTGGAGTGGGTAGCCACTCCCTTTCCCAGGGGTATCTCATGCCAAAAATCATAATGGTCTATTAACAGATTATTTGTAATGATCTACCAACTAATAGGTCCTTTTTTACTTTTATTGAAAGCAAACAATTTGAAACAATCTGACTTGTATATGAATTTGTCACCCAACTGTTTTGGTAATTCATTTTGTCAGTTTCTAAGAATTATGCCAGAAAAATTATTACTGACTCAAAGAGTGTAAGGATATTTAAAGCTTTCATTGCACGTATTGTCAAAGTTAAGATGAAGAGGCATTTGGGTAGAGGTAAACTTGTATATGTATTTGAGATGTAAAAGTGGTTTCTCCAACTTTTATACCAAATGTATGTAAGTACAAGATTCTTGTAAGTGTAATTTTGATGTAATTGTTAGTCATTTGGTTAGGAAACCACATGTGAAGGCAATAATAAACAGAAAGAAAAATAAACCTATATAGGTAGAGGAATTCAGTGACTAAGATTCCAGAGATCTTATGGTTGGTGAATAAAAATTAAAGGGGGAAAAAAAAAAAAAAAAAAACCACCTTTCAGTCCCAGAACAACATACACTCATCCTAGAAGGATCTTTTGGCATCTGACCTCAGACTGTTAAGACAAACTTGCAAATCTCTGAATGGGTGCAAAGGTAGCAGGTACTTTTAAAGGATGGTAAGTACAAAGTCAAGAATTTGAGGGAAGCATTAAATTCAAATTTAAGACATAAAATATATTACTAAGATGAACCTATATTAGAAGCTTGGTTAGACATTTTGTAGGTTGTTCAATGGAGACAAAGACCCTGTGACCTGTTGTGACTGAAAAGGTACTAAGCATTTAGACTTACCGAAAGAGATATTAAAACACAAGAGACAACACCCTGTGGAGTGTTGGTAAACAACCCGCATGAGAAGTGTACCCATCATTTCATGAACATTAGTTATGATGATGGCAGTGGTGATAATGCTGTTTTAATGGAACCAGAGCAAGTCCAGAGTAAGACTTTCCCTGATGGCCTATGGGATGCTGTCAGCTGGAAAAGATTATGATTCTTCAATGTGAGTGTGAAGACTGAGAAGTGAAATCACAAGTCATAGATCTGAACATGAAGTGAGCGTCAAACTGTTCCAGTAGGCAATGTGTCTAAGAATGAGATTGTCTCTACATTGAGAATAGAGTCTTTTTTCATCTGGTATCTGCAATGTTTAATATTGCAATTCACATATGGTAAGTGCCCACTGAATGTTGGTTATTGTTGACCTAAAAAAACCCAATAGACTGCCAGTTGTTTCTCCGCAAAAATGGGTTTTATTTGGGATCAACAAAGCCTTGTAATTCAGATTCCATATGCTGCAACTAATACTCCTGTGTGCTGCAGCTAATAAAGATAAAAAATCAAAGATTCCGCGTAAGGTATCTGAAACCAGTCATCGCCAAATAAATGAATGAATATTTAACAAAAATGTAATTCAGGATTTTCAATCCTGGTGATCCCCAAACGAGTTCCCTGTGAAAATGGAGAGGAGAACTCTTTTAAAGAGGGGAAAGAATAAGTTGAGAGGGTTATAGCAAAGAATCCATTGAGGAACTGAGATTTGGACGTACAGTGGCTTTTTTGGGGGGCTATGTTTTGACAGTTTCTCATTAGCTGAGCTCTTGCCATCAAGAAAAGGAAGTCTTGTTGGGCTCCGCTATTGTCCTTAGGTGTGAGAGCTCCCCTTCTGGTGGTCTAGCGTTTGTGCATGCCATGTCGCTTCAGTCATGTCCAACTCTTTGTGACCTTGTGGACTGTAGCCTGCCAGGCTCCTCTGACCATGGGATTCTCCAGGCAAGAATGTTATAGGAAGGAGGACCCTTTCCAGGGCCCCAAGAGTGGGCTCTTGTCTAATTGTTGGAAAAGAATTGTCCAAGGAGACATGTGCTGGCAAAGTAAGAGACTTCATTGGACAGGGAGCCTGGGTGGAGAGCAGTGGGGTAAGGGAAACCAGGAGAACTACTCTATCTTGTGGCTCTCAGTCATGGGTTTTATGGTGATGGAAATAATTTCCAGGTTGTCTTTGGCCAATCATTCTGACTCGAGGTCCTTCCTGGTGGTGCACGTATTGCTCAGCCAAGATGGATGCCAGCAAGAAGGATCTTGGGAGGTGGTCAGACATGTGGCGTCTCCCTTTGATCTTTCCTAAATGCTTCTGGTTGGTGGTGCCTTAAAGGAGATCTCATGAGATGGCCCTGAGTGGGGTCAGCAGGCAGCCATCCAAAGCCTGTAATGCTTAGTACCTGCAGGCCCTGTAGCTCACAAGCAAGGGATCACTCATGACTTCTTGCCTTTCTGTGACAATATGCATGAGGCTTAATTGCTTTGTCAACTGTTAATTCAGCAATGTAGCTGTGATATTGTGATTTATGGTAAGAAAATATGAATTTTGTCTTCATTTCCATTTCTGGCACAGAGCTCCTAAAAACCTTGAAATTCCCTAATAATGAGAGCAATAAATGTATCTTTTGTTATGTTAATGAGGTGATTTGGAACTCAGCAAGGGATGGGGCTGGTTGCCAGGGAAAGCAATGGTGATTGAAGTAATTAGTGATTGGGAACTTTCAGTGCCACCCCCAATCTCTTCATTTGCCTATCCTGGATCTGAGCTTGCCCTTTGGCTTTTGGAAAATGTATTATCTTTCTATTTTTTTTCCTTGATCATATGCAACCTACAACTCTGGCCATCCAAATCCACTGGAGGGCTCAGCAACGTGGGCTGTCTTGGTAATATCTGAAATTGTCTTCAGAGTTGTATTTATTGACAAGAGCAGTCTTGTTATTTTTAAGTGTTTTTTTCATACTCTGCCAATGCCTTCTGGAGAAGGCTGCAAACAGCTTTTTACCACTTTTCATATAAAGAGGGTTAATGTGCCTGTGTTTTTGCTTAGAGGGCAGCTGCAGCCCAGAGAGTAGTGTTCTCATTTATTCCTGCTAATAGTGAGCCTGGCATTCCAGATGAGCTTTTCCTGGTGCAGAAATACTGTCATTCTCTCTCCCTTTGGCTCCTGCCTACTTCTTTCTTGTCCTGCTCTTGGCCTGCTCATTGCTCACCCAGGTCAATCCTTGCTTGAGTCATAGGTGAATATATCTTTAGTAAAGATGACTTGGTATTGACCCTCACATTCCCTGTGCTGTTTCCTTGCTGACCTCTTTCCTGTTCCCCTCATCTTTCAGGGTGCTATTTGCAATTCCTTGAAAGATATTGGACTGATAAACATATAAGAAAAAAATGGCTACAACAATTAACAATAACAACAACAAACACTTGGGTACTTAATTTGTGCCATGAACTATGTTAACACTTTGTAAACCTTTTTCTCATTAAATTCTTAACACTCATGTGTGAGATATTTCTATAATTATTTCGACTTTCAGAAAGAGTAGCCTAGACTCAGAGTTAAAATAACGTTCCCAATTGTAAACCTAGTAAGTGACAGAGCCAGGACTTGAACCCACTAGTCTTGCCTAAGTCTGTGCTTCTATATACAATACTATTAAAACTCATTGCTTGGTGACACAGTGAAAGCATTTCTGAGAACCCTCAACACTGTTCATTTTCATTAATATTTAGTCTTTGGCAGCCAAAATTCCCAGTGGTGATCTTATTTCTCCTTGTTTCACTATTATTGAAATCTGAGATCCAAGTTCTCTCTGAGCTCATGGTCATCTCTTACTTCCATTACCAGGAGGTATTTACAGAGATGTTTTCTTTACCTAATCTGACAGTGCAGAGGCCAGGTCCTTGTCCCAGTGTAATTATGTCAATGTTTACATCAATGTTTTATTGGTTTTTAAATCCCTTGTGTTAGATGTAATCGAAACCTTATTTCCTTTTAAGAAGCATTTTTGTAATTTTGTGTTAGCACTGGATAGTTAAAATCCAATTCAGAGTTACAGTGCCAGTAGCCAGCACAGTTTATATGCTTAACACAGTGCTTTATGTGTATTCTCATTGATTCAATGCAATAGCCAGATGAGGCTGATAATATGAGCTTCATGTTTCAGAGAAGAAACTGAGACTCAATAGCAAGCTACTACTTATTCTACTTAAAGTAGAATATTCCTAAAATAATAAAGGGCATTTCATGGCACTTACAGTCACCAAGATGTCTACACATATTTTACTGTATTTCCTAGGTTTATCTCCAACTGAAAATAATGGTTTCTTAGGTTAAATTGAAATACAGTGGAAGAAAATAATGGTAGTGTCAGGCAAGTGTAATCTCCTTGGTTCTGTCTTATCTCAACAAAAATTTGATGTGATGGACATTAAAGCCCTTGGCATGTCACAGCTCTTGGACAGACCATGTTATAGCTCTCGGGTCTCAAACAGACCGTGTTATAGCTCCTAGACAGATCAGTGTTGCAGCTGCGTGTTACAGCTCAGTTTTATTTAGAAAATAGCAGGAAAATACATCCTCGAGGCGTGAGGGCATGCCAACCCAAAGATGCAAAGAGAAGAGAGAGCCCTGGCCCTTTGGCTCCTGTTTTTACATGTTTTTCCTCCCCCTTGGGCCTGCCCTAAGTAAATTGGGCTAGCCAGGAGTGCTGTTTGTTCTTCCTACAGTCCTCACTCCAGTCTTTGGACATTCCTTTGACCTTCCTTTGCTCTATTTTCATGGGCTTTTCCCTTCCTTGTCTTTTAGCCACTGCCATTCTGGACTCCTGTTTCCTATTCTAACTACCTAACAGTAGCAATCAAAATTTCCAAAAAAATTGTTCTATTGTATGAAACAAGAAACCTAATCTTACGCCTTAGCTCTAATATTTGGGAGAATACTAACTTAGACATTAGAAAACAGCCTACTCCCAATTATTGATTTGACAATATTGACCAAATCTTTGAGTCTTACTTTTGTTATCTATAAAATGAGGATAATAAACCCATGTCAGTGAGTCAACCAGTTCAACATACCTCTCCTGGGCAAGCAGTGTGTGCTAGGCTATGGGGATGCAGAGCAGTCTCCGCCTACAAGGACGTCAGATATATTGAATGAAAGGATTGTTGTAAAGAGTAAGTAGTAGTATTGCTATTTTAGTATTATAAGATAGTAGTATTTGTGTCAATGAGCCTTCATTAAGCACTGAACGTGATAGATCATGTTCAGAACATAATGTTCAACCTTTACATGAGATCTTTGTTTCTAATTTCTCTTCTTAAGTGTTTGTGTTTCTAAGCATGACTTCCTTGAAAACAAAGACTTTCTAAAAAGCAATTACAGTTTCACACCCACATCATGCCCTTTTACTCATTAGCTCGCTCTCTTTTTCTATTATTTTGAAAATACCAAGGTTGAAGGAGAGAAACTGTCAGGAGGAAGCTCTAGGCAAGCATCGCAGCTGTCACATACACAGTAGCAGAAATTCACAGGCAAAATGCAACTCTGAGTTTATTTTGAAGGTAGAACAAATNCATGCCCTTTTACTCATTAGCTCGCTCTCTTTTTCTATTATTTTGAAAATACCAAGGTTGAAGGAGAGAAACTGTCAGGAGGAAGCTCTAGGCAAGCATCGCAGCTGTCACATACACAGTAGCAGAAATTCACAGGCAAAATGCAACTCTGAGTTTATTTTGAAGGTAGAACAAATAGGATTTTCTGATGGGTTGGCTGTGAAGTGTGAGGGAATTATAAGATTCACTGATGGTTCCAAAGATTTTGGCTTGAGAATGCAGAAGGATATGTTTGCCATCATTTAAGATGGGGAAGACTTCAGGAAGAGAATGCTGGGAATAGAGTAGATATCATATGTTTTACTCTGGGTTATGTTACATTTGGGATATCTATTGGCTTCCAAGAGGAGATATTAGTTAGGCNATACGAATAAATGAATATAAAATGAAAATAAAATGAAAGTTTGGAATGACAGAGGTTTTGGAGACATTGAAGGGACATAAACAAGAGTGAAGACAATCAAAAGTCTTGTAGGTTTTATATCCATTTTTGATTTGGGGCAATTATATAAAGGGGAATATAAAAAATTCTAGAATTTAAATATATACACAGGAACCTGTGTGTATCATTTGGAGAAAAAAGTTGAATGAAAGAATCAAGTCTTAAGCATCCATTAAACTCATCTCTAGGGAGATAATTCATTTAATAGATACTGTCTCGCAGATATCCAACTGGATAACAGTATCCTTCAAGAACTTTTGAGAGATAAGTAATCTGTTATATCTCTTATCATGTATTATTTTGCTAGGAATTAAAGTGTGCTGATATTTAAAAGCTCATTGCTATAAGATTTTTATAATAATAATTATTATTGCTATGATTGTTTGGCAGAGAATGACAGGTCTGCTTAAAGATTAATAACTAATTAGTTGCCTAGTACAACATTCCCAGGCTGATATTGACCAAAGCCCATTGCTATTACACAACTGATCACAACATTGTTGGTTGACTATATTGCAATACAAAATAAAAAGTTAAACAAATAACCTTATAATAAGAAAAACAAAAAAATTGGATATTTGTACAATAGACCATCATGTTTTGTTCCCCTAGACTCCAGCCTGAAACAGGAAGAATTTTCTGCCTTACGAAGTGCCTCTCTCTGATCCTTAACTTTTCCATAATTATTTGCTTTCCCTAGCTACCTCTAATTTTTGTTGTTTTGCTGGAGTCCTGCTGTGCTATCATTGCATGTGCCATGAAACTTGATCACTTAGCAGAGTTGGTTATAGCATGCTCAGTACCAGGAGAGGAGGCAGAATCAGAAATGTGTTGAATCAGCTTCCACTACTGCATAAACTGCTCCCCCAAAGGGAGTTAGACTCATTGGGAACCTGTAATAATCCAGGCCACCAGGGTACTACTTCATAAATTACTATTTCTTCATGGTAAGCTTTTCTTTTGGTTGCAATTTCCGGGGCTGCTAGTAGTGACTGCTTGCAGTATCCAAAAAAGAGAGAAAGTGGGGCAATGATAGGGAAATAATAGAAGCAGGATCCAGAGCTTGAAATAGTTTTAGGACAGCATAGTTTGCTGACTGTAAAATATGGTCTACTGAGTGGAGTAATGTTGGATCTTTTATCCATCCATCCATCTGTTCACCCAGATGGCAGAATAAATAGTCTAAAAAAAACCCTGGACATTGTGAAGGGAAAGTTGTAAGATTAAATGTAAAAAAGGATACACACACACACACAGACACACACACACACACACACACACATATATATAGAGAGAGTGCTTCTGTGGTGACTCAGTGAAGAATCTGCCTACCTACAATGCAGGAGACCTGTATTTGATCCCTGGGTGGGGAAGATCCCACAGAGAAGGCAATGGCTACCCACTCTAGTAGTCTTGCCTGGAAAATTCTCCTTGGAAGGAAGCTATGAAAAACGTGCAAAGCATATTAAAAAGCAAAGATATCACTTCACCAACAAAGGTCTGTATAGTCAAAGCTATGTTTTTGCCAGTAGTAATGTACAGATGTGAGAGTTGGGCCATAAAAAAGACTGAGCGCTGAAGAATTGATGCTTTTGAATTGTGGTGCTGGAGAAGACTTTTGAGAGTTTCTTGGACTAAAAGGAGATCAAACCAGTCAGGAATCGAACCTGGGTCTTTTTTCTCCTTCTTTGGCAAGCTGATTTTTTACCACTAATGCCACCTGGAAAGTGGTTGGAGTCATGTTTTCCCCGATGATGTTTGATTTACATTAGGTTACTTGGTTCTTAAAATCATATTTAAGAGGGGCATTGTACACTGGAATTCTCAAACTGAAATCAGTCAGAAATTTGTTGGGATGTGATCCTGGGAGCTGCTGGTAGCTATCTTTCCAGTTTATGAATATACTTTTCTGCAACATGAAAGACTGAAGCTGATAAAAACAGATAGATACGGTTAGTCTTCAAAGCTCATTCACCAGGAATCCACACTGTTAAAGCTGGTTGCTTAGCATTTCAATTATTCTCAAAATCTTCATCAGAGAGATTGTTATTAGTTTAAGGGACATTAGAAGCATTTCTTGGTGAAATGAGTCATGTTCAAGATAGATGTTTGGTTAGAAACATTGTATAAGTTCAAGGTGTAAAAATCCAGGTACCTCAGAAGACTGCTACAGTTACTGTAGTACTTGAGGTCTATAGCATCATTGGCCCTATGTTCCTCCAGTTCATGGGGGATCCACACCTGAACTGACTCTAAGTCTAGGTAGTCCTTCCATGAGAATATTATTTTTGTATTGGAGCAAGGTTCTCATGCAAGGTGCTGTAAGGCAAAGACCACAGCATGTAATTATGTTTGTACCTGGTGCTGATAAACGTGTGCCTTCTCTTTTTCAGGAGGCTGGTGAGCAGCATTTGGCTCATGACTTGCTTGCTTTGTGATACACCGTCTGTTATCGAGGTTATACCTGTGTGGCGTATGTATGTTTGTGTGGTATCAGCTGCTGCCTACTTCAAGCTACAGGAAGATAGCATTTACCTCCCCAATCTGCCATTTGCTGAATGAGCAAATTGACCCACATCTTTTTGCAACAACGGGATGGGGTTTTAATACCAGTAGCAGATACGGTGTTGAGGTTGTAGGCCTCCTACATGGCAGAGTGCCATATCTGGGCTCTAGTCATAAAGGTAAATGGGAAACTGCCCCATAGGGATGACTTCCTAAACAAGGGCCCCTAAGACTCTCATCATGATAAGCCATCAATCAGAAACTGAAAAACATACAAGGGACTCTACCACCCTGAGATTACTGGGAGCATTAATCATAAATTGGGAGAATTCCCAATGCTCCCTGGAACATAAATTGAGAGTGTTCCTCTCAAGGAATTATATATTTTAGAATAAAAATATAAGTATCTTTAACATGCTTACAGATTGAGAAGCAGAAGTCAAATACATAAGACTAGAATTGGATATTATTTTTAATTACAGGAAGGTGAAATGAACAACAAGAATTTTAGAAATAAGTCATTGAAATGAAAAATGAGCAGATGGGATACATGGTAAACTAACATCATTGAAAAGGAAATTGGTGAAATGCAAAGTAGAACCTGAAGGAACCAGAATACGGTGGGAAAGAGATAAAGAAATGGGGAAGGTATACAGATTTACTGGATTTACAATGAAATGAAAAGTCATTGTAAATGAAATAATGATACTTATGTCTAGGCCCTTCTCTTGCCGCTTCCAGCAATATGCCTCTCCTCAGTAATACGTTCATTTTACGTTTCCGTAAAATTTGAAAAAGTGAGATTTGAAAAAAATTTATTTAGGTTGTGCTGGGTCTTTGCTGCTGCCCAGGGTCTTCCTCCGGTGTGGTGTGTGGGGGCTGCTCTTCGTTGCAGTGTGCGCGCTTCTCATTGTGGTGGATTGTCTGGTTACAGAGCATAGGCTCCTGGGGCTCAGGCTTCTGTAGTTGAGGCGTGGCGGCTCAGTAGCTGTGGTGCACAGACTTAGCTGCCCTATAGCACGTGGAACTGTCCTAGACCAGGTATCAAAGCCATGTCCCTTGCATTGGCAGGCGGATTCTTGTCCTCTGTATCACTGGAGAAGTCTGAAAAAGTATGATTTTAAGCTGCAGTTGGTTAATACTGCTATGTCTTTCCATTCCAATCAGACCTCTGTCACACTTTCCTCATATTGGGTAGTGACTTACATTTTTGGGAAAGTTGACTTGGGAATATTTGGTTTGTGTTTGATGGGATACACTTGTGTAGTTTGCAGTAACCTCTCTTTAGAGCTGAGTTACTACAGGCATCCCTCATTCCAGGATTACTTCTACCACCAATGTGACAAAATATCTCACAGCATGTCACTGAAAAACAGAACCAGAGATGATTTTATGATAGAAAAATATCCTCTAGCCCGTGGCACTGAAACAGTAAGGATGATGAAGAAGAAACAAACTTGCTATATGTAGAGTCAGGAGGTGGTCTTCCAGTGTACATACGAAGGAAATGTGCTAGTCGTGTTTCCCATACATGACAACAATCCTAAACACAGAGATTACTAGTGATGAGTTGTGGCCCTAAAAGGAACCTTTTTAAAAACAAACAAGAAACAAACTGGAGAACAACAAACCAAAATATCCTTCTATTTCTTCACCTGAAAAAGATATTACATAATTATTGTCATAAAAGAATGTACAACCAAAAATGAAGGATAATTATTACAGAGATATTCTAGCAGTTCATATGCAAATTATATNAAGGAACCTTTTTAAAAACAAACAAGAAACAAACTGGAGAACAACAAACCAAAATATCCTGCTATTCCTTCACCTGAAAAAGATATTACATAATTATTGTCATAAAAGAATGTACAACCAAAAATGAAGGATAATTATTACAGAGATATTCTAGTAGTTCATATACAAATTATATTTTTCTAGAGCTTATTGGGTTTGTAGGATTTGTCTGTTTAGATTTAGAATTTCTGTGGTTTTTTTTCATTATAAATATTCAATTTGTGTTTAATTTTCTATTCAGACTTTGTATTATTTTTTTCTTAAAGACTCCCAGATTGTGCAAATTGCAGGTTCCCAAAACCTGGAAGCATGAAAGATGGGTTGAGCTGTGGAAGATAAAAAGAGAAATGCCAATTTAAGTAGGATTCAAGTGGAGAGAATAGGAGAATTTGGAATAGGCAGTGTTTAAAGAGATATGTTAGAGAATTTGCTTGAATTGCAAGAAAACTAGTTTCAGATTAAAAACTACATTAAGTTCTGAACAGAACAAAGAAACCAAATCTTCACCTAAGTACCTTACAGTGAAACTACAGAATATCTTAAGAACTATTAGAGAAAACAGAAAACGTAGAAAGATGTCAATAAGAACAAAAATAGACTTCCCATCAGTGATAACTGATAAAGGAGGACAATGAAATTGTATCCCCAAAGTGCTGAGGGAAAATGTTAACAGAGAATTCTATACCCCAAACTGTCATTCAGTATTAAGAAACAAAAACATTTCCAGATATTAAAAAATTAAGCAGTCTACTTTCACTGAAGTCCTTAAAATATTCCTCAGCAAGAAAACCAGACAACAGAATCCAGAAGGAAGAGGTGAAAGCCACGACAAAGTTTTTAAAAGGAAGTATCTATTTAAGAAAACAAACCAAAACGACAACAGAAAAACAGCAGCAACCTGTTTTGGTGATTTTAAAAGCAAGGTTGAAGTAAAACGCTATACCAAAGTAATCGAAAAAGTGGAAAGGAGGAAGATGGAACATTCCAAGTTCTTCCAGACTATTCTTTTTTCCAAATTAACTTTAGACTTTGAGTTGAATATTTTAAGGTTAAAGAATTAGCCTTACATTTTAAAAATTAAGATAAATTAAAAAGCGTAACTGCGTAACCAGGAGGAAATAAGAGAGTTATTTATTTAACATAACGCAGGACAAAAGGAGGGAGAGACACAAAACCAAAGCCCGAGGGTCCGATAAGTATTATTATTTTTATTTATAATTGAGACAAATGAGGCTCAACTCGTTTAAGTGATTTATCTAAAATCAGACACCTAAGTGGTAGGAACCAAACTCTCTTCTTCTGCCTTTTAGGTAGATTATGCCTCTACTAAGTTTTAATGTCTCTCCTTTGCTTTTGAGTCTGTAATATCTGACACAGTTATATTTGAATACTTCCAAAATAGCCCTCAGAGTAAATGTTGACATCAAATATTTCCTTTCCACTCTGTCATCTCATCTCACACTTGCTGGTTTTGGTTGACACAGCCTTCTGAATGCCGCCCACGAAGCCAGACCTTTGCCAATTGTCCCTGTATCCTAACCTGCCCCCTGCAACCACCCTCATCTCCTGACCTTAGGAAATTACCGTACTATTGAAGTGAAACAAGAAGGAACTGAAATGATGTCAGGTAAGGCCTTTACTTATAAAGTCCATTTTATTTATGGTTTCTGGATTTATCCAAAGAAATTTTTGTTGGATTTTGTGATCCAGTTGGAGTTTAGAAGTTAACTGCCAAATGTTCTTTCCTGTAGATGCTCAGCTTGCAAAATGGTGCCAGTGGCCTTTCTGCTTTTTGCAGCAGCCTTATCTTAAATGGCCCTTCTCAACTTTGTGTGTGTGGTGTGTGGGGGAGAGGGGAGAGATGGCAAGGAGGTTGTGGTTAGCTGTGCTTGCAGTTTGTTCAACTCAATCCCTGTGTCTGCTAGATTCTATTACATTACCTACATTTTTATCTCGTATTTTGATGTTTTATCTTGTTTGCTTTTATTCTACTCAGTTATATATATAAGAGAGTGGCTGGAGAGTGATTTAACTGAATTACTTAAGCGTTAGAAACTTGGAAGCATTCCGTGTGTGTGTGCTGAGTCGTGTCTGACTCTTTGCAATTCCGTGGACTGTAGCCCGCCAGGCTCCTCTGTCCATAGGATTTTCCAAGCAAAAATACTGGAGCGGGTTTACCATTTCCTTCTCCAGGGGATCTTCCCAACCCAGGGATTGAATCTGAGTCTTCTGCATTGACAGGCAGATTCTTTACCACTATGCCACCTGGAAAGCCTATCTCTCTGAGATACAGTGCCTTTTTTGGAGTCATAAAAGCTTGTTTAATGACCCGGTATCTTTTATCAGAATTGTGTTGGCACACATGTGTTCAAATAATTAAATGTTCTTTCACTTCTTTGGTGTGAGGCAAAATTATATGCAAATCATTCAGTCAGCTCAGTTCAGTCACTTGGTCGTGTCCGACTCTTAGCGACCCCATGAATTGCAGCACACCAGGCCTCCCTGTCCATCACCAACTCCCGGAGTTCACTCAGACTCACACCCATCGAGTCAGTGATGCCATCCNCTTGGAGAATTTTGAGCATTACTTTACTAGCATGTGAGATGAGTGCAATTGTGCAGTAGTTTGAGCATTCTTTGGCATTGCCTTTCTTTGGGATTGGAATGAAAACTGACCTTTTCAGTCCTGTGGCCACTGCTGAGTTTTCTAAATTTGCTGGCATATTGAGTTGGGCTGACACAAAATAATCACTTTACAGAAAAATAAGAAATATTTCATGTCCATAAAAGCTCTCTTTAATTCTTAATTTCAATTCACTGTTCAAACCACTTCTTCCTTCACCAGTCTACAGAAACAGCTCTTGCTTAGGTCATCACGTTGTCTAAAAGTCAAAGTGAAGTTGCTCAGTCCTGTCCAACTCTTTGTAACCCCATGGACTGTAGCTTGCCAGGCTCCTCCATCCACAGGATTCTCCAGGCAAGGGTGCTGGAGTGGGTTGCCATTTCTTTCTCCAGGGGATCTTCCTGACCCAGGGATTGAACCCCAGGTCTCCCACACTGCAGGCAGACTCTGTACCATCTGAGCTGCCAGGGAAGCCCATGTTGTTTACCTAAAGACTATCTCCTGTCTTTCAAAAAACACATTCAACAGTAGCTGCATTTTGAAACATTCTATTGTCTTTTTTGAAATCACATTTTTTCAACTTAAAAAAAATGTTTTTGGGCTGCTCCATGCAGCTTGTGGGATTTTAGTTCCCCAACCTGGAGTTGAACCCAGGCCCTCAGCAGTGAGAGCATGGTATCCTAACCACTGGACTGCCAGGGAGTTTCCTCTGACATCACATTTTCCTGAAATCTTTTTCTGCTCCTTCTCACTCTGCTTTGCTGACATCACCTCCTCCATGTCCAACCTATAAATGTGGTAGTTGAAGCCTGGGCCTGAGTCTCTCTCTTTCTCTCTCTCTCTCTCCTCTCTCCTTAGCAGATTTTACTTCTTCTTTAGTGTCAGATTCACGCCTCTAACTGCCAACCTGACATATTCATGTGCTGTTTCATATCTCAAATTCAGTTTGTTCAAAAAGGAACATAGTTATGTCCCTCACGAATTAAAGATACTATTAGCCACTTAGATATTTCTGTCTCATGTTTCTTACTGGCAGAACCCAAATTTTATTTTAATGGACAATTTTTAGAGCAACTTCAGGTTTACAGAAAGACTGAAAGAGATGGGAGATTCCATCCATTTTATTCAACAAAGGGTTTCCAGCACCTAGCCAATGTGTTCCACAGAGGAGGCACTCAGTAACAGGTTCTGGATGAGAGGAGTGATAAGCTTTTCTTTTTCTTATTTTTAATGGTTATGTCTATTGCTCTTAAACTGGCATTCATCAAGATTAGATTTTTTTTCAAAAAAGGGTGACAGTGGAAAGGCAGGGAAATGGGAAGCAATCAGAGTAAAGAGAAAAAGGAAAGGGTGGAAGAGCCATTTAATAATTTGTCAACTATGAATCTAACTACCTCATTTTTAGAATGTGTGATCTAGAAATCATAAATGAAGGTCACTATACAAGTTTGACCATTTTTATGCCATTTGACTGGGAAAACAATCTACTTTAATTCAGTAGAGATGGCTGTGGGTCCAGTGACCATATCCACTTGTATGCGTTCATCAAGCATTTGCTCATAATGAGAAAGAGGTCACGGGATTACTATTTACCCCTGAGACAGGTTTTTAATATCTGTCTTATGCTCTGGGAGCTGGTGATGGACAGGGAAGCCTGGCGTGCTGCTGTCCATGGGGTCACAAAGAGTCAGACACTGAACTTATTGCCATGAGACAAGTACTTTATTAATCTTTCAGAAATACATTAGATTGAATCAATTATAGATCTTCCATTAAGATAATTAGATTTTTTTCATATTTGCACTATGTAGATGGCAATAAACATAAACCAAACATTTTGAGTAAATCTTTAAATTACAGAGTCATTTAGATTTATTAGGCAGGTTGAAGTTCTTTAAGGGAGGGAGAAAAAGAAGAATTTTAAAAACATTTAATCAATGACTAAATAGTTTTTGGTTGTGGCGATAAAACTTTCAAAGCAAGTACTTGGTTTAGAAATTCATTTATCATCTGACTTTTTGAGGGATTCTAAGAGACATTGTAAAATTCTCTTTGGGAATATCAAAAATGCTGTCGTTTCAACATGCTGAATCATTTTTTTTTCAATGTCTGTTGTTACATACTTGATCAAAATACGATACTGTCACTCATCAGATCACTTTCTATAGGAGTCCAGGTTTCAAATCTCCCTGTTTGGATTATCTTTTCTTTTCTGGAAGTCCCTAAGGCCAAATTCAAGTCTGGGATACAGTGATTTATGGTAAGAAATATAATACATATTTGGTCTTTGTCCATTTCTGGCACAGAGCTCCTAAATCCCTTGGAATCTCTCAGTTGTGAGAGCAATAAAAAAGGGTCTTTTGTTAATGAGATGACTTTGGAGGGGGTTGAGGGTGGGAGCAGCTTGGGATAGAAACTGGGGCAGGTTGCCTGGAGAAACTCCAGTCTCCCATCTAAGTATTGACCGTCCAACCCTGCTTAGCCTCTGAGATCAGACGAGATAGGGCATGTTCAGGGTGGTATGACCATAGAAAAAACTTCAGTCTCATATCCACTATCCTTGCCTGAGACTGAGTCACTAGCCAATGGCCAGCGATTTAATCAATCATGACTATGTAATGAAGCCTCTATTAAAAATGTAAACTGATGGGGTTCATGGGGATTCGGAGCTTCCAAGTTGGTGAAGCCTAGGAGATTTGGGGAGTGTGGCAGGTTCGGAGAGCATGGAGGCCTCATAACTCTTATCCCGTCCACCGTCCTATGCAGCTCTTCCATCTGTCTATTCTTGAATTACATCCTCTTATAATAAGCTGATAATCTAGTAAGTAAAATATTTGTCTGAGTTCTGTGAGTTGCTCTAGCAAATTAATTGAACCCAAGGAGGAGGTGCTTGGAACCTCTGAGTCATAGGTTTGGCCCTGGACTTGCAACTGGCATTTTAAGGGGGTAGGAGTAGTCTTGTATGGCTGAGCCTTTAACCTGTGGGATCTGACATTATCTCCAGGGACATAGTGTTAGAATTGATTCAGTTGTAGGATACCCAGCTGGTGATATGGGGGAAAACCCCACACCCTGGAATTGGGTGCTGAGTTGGTGATCAGCAGTTGGATCAGAGTCAGAGTTTCATCAGGGTCTCAAAACCTCTCATAGTGGCCCACAGCACCCCTTCTTTCCTGAATTTCAATGTACTCTAAAGTTGGCGCTGACTTCGGCTTGTTTTGTCTTGCTGCTATGCTCCAGCCAGTCTTTTGAGTTTCTGAGTCGACCTTCCTTTTCTCTGGGAGCACCCCCACCTCTCTGCCGCTGGGGAGGGTTATACAGGTATATTTGTTCTATCTGATTCTTCCCACAACCACACTGATTTGATCATAAGTATTCAACACTGGATTCATGTTCAGCCAATCATACTTTCTGTTTAGGAAATTTAAAATTTGGATCAAGAGCAGCTAGTCCTTCCTGTGGGAGTCCTTGAAAATGACTTCTGTAATCAGAAGTTGTCTGTTTATAGGCAGCCACTGCAAGGCATCCCATCTGGAGAGAGGTAAAAATGAAGCAACCACATAGTGGGGAGTAGAGATGAGGGCAGAATAGCTGATGCGGAACCTGAGGGATTTTAGTCCTTGACTGCACAGACTTATGAAGGGTCAGATTTCTGTTCCTTTCCTGGGTTCAACGAAACCCACTTATATTCTGATATCATATACCCTTGTGTTGATTTGGCTGGTCTGATGGATATACTTATGCACTGAAGAAACTTGGATAAGATATATGCTTCTCATCTCAACAGTGCCTGCATATTTTAGGAGTTGAAAATATTTGTGGAAAGATCAGGAATGATAGCTTTTATTCTCTCTTCTCAGTGAGACCACCCCCAGGCTCACAATAACTACATTTCAACTCAAATTTAATTCTGCAAGTTCTATTTTTTTTAAAAGTAATATAAGAAAAATAATAATCTAGGACTTTGCTTTCAAAAAATATTAAACCTAATGTGAATATTTTCAATTTAAAATTGATAGCTCCAAGACTTCCTGGCTGGGTGACTTCAGACAAGTCACTTAATTATTTTAAGCCCCCCTACTTTTTAAAAATACCTAAAATGGGGATGATGACAGCACTGCCATGAGGGGCTGTTGAGAAAATTAATTTGGAGACTGTGTTGTGCCCAGCACATAGTTGGCATGTCTGTTAGAGCTGATATGTTGCAAGTGAGAGAAAACTCTGGTAGTTGGCTAAACAACAGAAAACTATCCTGCTGTATGTAGTTGAAAAGACCAGAGTTATGACAGCCTTCAGATGAGGTTTTACTCATTGATAATATGGTTTCTCCATTCTGCTTTCTGCAAATCAGCCTCATCCTTAAATTCTGCCCTATGGTCTCTCGGCAGATCTGGGTTCTCCCTACGTGGTAGCAAATTGGATGCAAGAGTCCCAGCTGTCATAGCCTTATGCCTCAGCTCAGGAGAGAGGTGTATGTTTTCAAATGGGCCAGTTCATTCTCACTGGATTTCCTTATTACCCCAGTCAACCTAGAGAGGAGAATGGGATGGCATGAACTGATGAATTGCCCCAAACCAGCACCCATTTCATGGAATCGTGGGAAGGATAGGTCCCCAGAAGTGGAGAGGATAGATCCGATACAGATGGCTTCTTCAACCCAATAAAGTCAGCAACTGTACCTTCAGAAGAATTTAAAAAGCCTATACAATAAACTATACTTATCTTCCCAAATATTTTATTACATATGAGCTCCCACAGTTGTGTAACTTTCATTAGTTTGTACCTCAATGTGGTTTTTTAGAAAGGGATACTAAAAAATATTCTTAATTGAAGGTTGATCTGAGCAACTTATTATTTGGCCTTTTAAAAAAAATTTCAATAGGTTTTTACTTTTCAGATCTTCTAAGGAAATGGGACTTCTGCAATGTTTTAATTCAAAAAAATAACTCTTCATCTTAATGTAATGGATCCTAATGTCTTTGGTCCCTGTAAAATTTCCCCATTCAGTTATTTCTTCAAGTACTTTGTTCTCCCATGAACCTTACTTTTTGTTACCATATCTTTTCAGAGATGAGCTTATGGATATAATTGAGCCTCTTGGTATCTGGTAGAAGCAGAGAATCACATCCGGGAAGCTATTTATTAAGCCTCACTTTTAAATATGTTCTAATGCAGTTTAAGAATTCAGTTTAATAGTGTACATTACATTGGCTTAAACCAGTATTTTTAGGTTAGCAATTTTTACAAATTTGTTATTCTAATCTTCCTGAAAACAATTCCTTAATTATCCCCATTCTTCTTTTCCCATTTTATTCGCTCGTTTTATTATTTCCAATAATTACTACTTAAAATTTAAAAATTTTAACCTACAGAAATAGCTACATTTTACATATGTTAATACCATATACAGGCTTCCCTAGTGGCTCAGATGGTAAAGAATCTACCTGCAAAATGGGAGACCTGGGTTCCATCCCTAGGTCAGGAAGAACCCCTGGAGGAGGGCATGGCAACCCACTCCAGTATTCTTGCCTGGAGAATCCCTGTGGACAGAGGAGCCTGGTGGGCTATACAGTTCATGGGGTCACAAAGAGTTGGACACGACTGAGCGACTAAGCACAATACAACATACTTTACATTATGACCCAGCATATAGACATACACACATATATAAAACAAGTTTTACAAAACAATACTTACCTGTACAATTCAACTGGATGTTGTCGGTTCTGTTTTGTTCTATTCCATTCAACTTTATTATGTAAATTGCTCCTTTATAATCCTGTAATTTGACCTCATGATCTACTGATGTGGCTCAATAATATAACTTGAAAATTATTTCTAAAGTGGTACTTCCACACTAGGAGTTTTTTAGCCCCAGGGTTTTATGATTGAACTCAAAGTTTTGTCTTTGCTAAAGCAAAATAGCAAATATTTCTGTTTCCACTTAAAAGGACATTATACAAAATAAAATGATTATTAAAACATTTCCCTTAACTACATAATTGAAAGCCCACTGGAGCACATCAAGTGACAGTACATGACAGTAAACAAAAACCAGATAAATATTATCATGATTCAGCTGTTCAGTTGGTTTACTACCCAACAGAGCAATTCTGAGTATCTTGATGTTTTGACTGTTATGCAATTAATTTCTGAAAATCTGTATGCGATGTATAATTTATATTTATCTGATAAAAAATTTTTATATGATACATAGTTATCTCTAATACATTAGAAACCAATTTATAAGTGAAAATAAATTGTTAAATTATATCATTTACTTTTTATTTACGGGGACTAACCTATTTACAGGAGCAATGAGTTATTTTTGAGTAGTGCCTATGTGTAGTCGTGTAAAAATTCCTCTTTTGAATTGTCATTGAGAAATAATAAAAAATATAAAACTGAACTAAGTGATATTTTAAACCACAAAAATATAAGAACTGCAGATATCAGATCCCAGTTTTGACCCATTTTTGATGCTATACCACATTACTAAAATCTCAAAGTATTAGTGTACATTCTGCATACAGAGACCAAACAGAAGGTACTTAACAGATTTTCTGTTACTTATATATTTATTTTCTGTTCACTGGGTTATTTTTTTTTGCATCTACATATATGTCATATAGTATTTGTCTTTCTCTGTCTGACTTATTTCACTTAGCAAAATACCACCCAAGTCCATCCATGTTGTTACAAATGACAAAACTTCATTCTTTTTTGTGGCTGAGCAGTATTCCTTTGTATGTGTGTGGACACACAGGCACTACATCTTCTTTGTCCATTCATCTATTGATGGACATTTAGGTTGCTTCCATATCTTGGCAACTGTAAATAAAGCTGCTATGAATGTTGGGGTGTTTGTATATTTTTGAATTAGTGTTTTTTTTTAATCACATATATACCCAGGAGTGGAATTACTGGGTCATATGATAGTTCTGTTTTTTTTTGAGAAAATTCCATGCTGTTTTCCACAGTGGCTGCTCTATTCCTACCAACAGTGTGCAAGGGTTTCCTTTTCTCCACATCCTTGCCACCATTTGTTACTTCACAAGAAATGTAGCAATGGAGACAGGGTTAGAGAATCAAGAAAATTCAATCATACGTGAACAAATTGTGTAACCTGGCTTTTATTTTTTAATTAAGCTGGGCAGTTTAGCTGGTTCCTCATTCTCCCCTGCTACAGTATAGTTTTCAAAAGGTTAGATGTTTATGGCACTCGGGCAAATATAATGTGAACCCATGTCAAAGATTTCATTTAACTCATTAATTAATGAGGACAGCAGTAAGATACTAAAACTGGTCTACAGAACATTTGAGAATCAACAAACACCCACATACACAAAGCAATATAAGGATAAGATTTTTCAGTTAGATAAAAAATTGTTACCTTTGGGGTTCTCTCTTCCACCAAAAGAAATTATGTCTCTACTGGACAAAAATCTACAAAAACTCTTTGATCCGATAAAGCTGTAAAACAGCCCAGTCAAAGGAAAACCAACCCCCGGTTTAGCACTGAAAGAACACTTTACAATTTCTTTTGTCTGTTTTCAAGTTATGAATAATTTTCTGACATATATTCATGTTTTTAATGTTGTCCTGTCCATAATCCTCTGTACTTACCCCCTTCGTGATTTTAGTCAGTCTTACAGTTATAAATTATATAAACATTTTTATGACTTCCATATATCAGAATTTACTTCTTATCCTCTCCACTGCCACCACCTCTTTGATCATTACGAATGTCAGTGCAGAAGGAGTGAGCTTTAGGGAGATAACTGTCCCAAATAAAGCAGAGCTTTGATTTGTCCAAGGGTAAAGGAATAGTTCTCTAAATCTGAATAGACAAACTGGCTATCCAGAAAACCTGTTCTCCTGAAAAGCTCAATAATTTATTGAGTAGAACATTATTTCTTTGATTTATATAATTATGAATTAGCTACATAGCTATATAATTACTATGTAGCTAATCCTAATATTCCCCAAGAATGTATAACCCAACTTCCTCTATTGAAGTATGTTGTGGATATTTTGTTTTTCAGATACGAGTTTTCAAAATTTATTTTATTTTTGGTTGTGCTGGGTTTGTTGCCGTGCTTTCTCCAGCTCTGGCGAGCAGAGGCTACTTTCTCCTGGTGGCACAGGGCTTCTCATTGCGACGGCTTCTTCTGTTGTGGAGCACAGGCCCTAGGTGCATGGGCTTCAGTAGTGGTGGTGCAGGGGCCGTTAGCTGTAGCTCATGGGCCCTCGAGTGTGCAGGCTTCAGTAATTGTGGTGCACAGGCTTAGCTGCTTCGTGGCATGTGGAATCTTCCAGGACCAGGGGTCAAACCCATGTCCCCTGCATTGGCAGGCAAATTCTTATCCACTGTACCACCAGAGAAATCTGTGAATATTCTTTTATTTTTCTCAGTCTTAATTTTTTTCTGTTCACTTACATAAGTGATAATAGTCACTGTTCAAAGTAATTGATTTTTCTGATGCACATATCATTCTTCAGGGAACCTGAAATGTACTGATGCTTTAGCTGTGTATGTATATATGTGTGTATATAGAAAGGCTCTGTGATAGCTTGCTAGGACTACCATAGCAAAGTACCACAGACTGGGTGGCTTAAACAACAGATATTAATTTTCTCACAATCCTAGAACCTAGAAGTCTGAGTTGAAGATGTCAGCAAAGCTGTTTTCTCCCTAGAGGTCTCTCCCCTTGGCTTGTAGATGGCCCTCTTCTCTCTGTGTCTTCACAGGGCCTTCCCTCTATTCCCATCTGGGTCCTATTTTCTTCTTCTTAAAGATGTCAGTCATGTTAGATCATGCCCACCCATTTGACTTCATTTTACCTTGCTGCTGTTGCTGCTAAGTCGCTTCAGTCGTGTCCGACTCTGTGCGACCCAAGACGACAACCCACCAGGCTCCCCTGTCCCTGGGATTCTCCAGGCAAGAACACTGAAGTGGGTTGCCATTTCCTTCTCCAATACATGAGAGTGAAAAATGAAAGTGAAGTCACTCAGTTCTGTCTGACTCCTAGNTTAATGATCTCAAAGGAACCTTCCAACTCCCATTTCTAAGGCAGTTACCTACAAGTTGACTCCAGCCAGGCTTGACTCCAGTAGAACTGCCAATTAAATACTTTGCTTTCAAATTTCAGAGAGGGCAATGGCACCCCACTCCAGTACTCTTGTCTGGAAAATCCCATGGACAGAGAAGCCTGGTAGGCTGCAGTCCATGGGGTCGCGAAGAGTCAGACACGACTGAGCGACTTCACTTTCACTTTTCACTTTCATGCATTGGAGAAGGAAATGGCAACCCACTCCAGTGTTCTTGCCAGGAGAATCTCAGGGATGGGGGAGTCTGGTGGGCTGCCGTCTATGGGGTCGCACAGAGTCAGACATGACTGAAGTGACTTAGCAGCAGCTTTCAAATTTATTTATCTTTTGTTTCAAGATTCAAGAAAGGCATTAGCTGTTAATACCGTAGCCTAGCATCTTTATTCCTGCTTATCCACTGATAATACAGAATCAGCCTAAAATCATGTCAGTGTTCAGTAAAGAAGTAATATCTTCACTTTCAAAGCACATTGGTTTTCAAATAATTTTATTGCTTAGAGGTTGATCAAAGGCATTACCTAGGGTTGGTGTTTTGATTGTTTATTCGTGGCTGTGCTGGGCCTTTGATGTGGCGTATAGGTTCTTCATTGCCATGTGCAGGCTTTCCCTACTTGCAGCAGAAGGGACTACTCTCTGGTTGTGGTGCTCAGGCTTCTCATTGTGGTGGCTTTTCCTGTTGCAGAGCATGGGCTCTAGATGCTCAGGCTTGGTTGCCCTGGGCCATGTGGGATCTTAGTTTCGGAACCAGGGATCAAACCCATCTCCCCTGAATTGGCAGGTGGATTCTCAATCATTGGACTAGCAGACCAATCTCTACATTCAGTATTATATATTTTTATGTGTGTGTGAAAATGGCCAACACAAAGTTAATAGCAGGTTTCTCAAATGATTTCACAGCTCTTTGTTGGCATCAGTTTAGTTCAGTGACTCAGTCGTGTCCGACTCTGTGATTCCATGAATTGCAGCACGCCAGGCCACCCTGTCCATCACCAACTCCTGGAGTTCACTCAGACTCAAGCCCATCGAGTCAGTGATGTCATCCAGCCAACTCATCCTCTGTCGTCCCCTTCTTTTCCTGCCCCCAATCCCTCCCAGCATCAGTCTTTTCCAGTGAGTCAACTCTTTGCATGAGGTGGCCAAGGTACTGGAGTTTCAGCTTTAGTATCATTCCTTCCAAAAAAATCCCAGGGCTGGTCTCCTTCAGAATGGACTGGTTGGATCTTCTTGCAGTCCAAGGGACTCTCAAGAGTCTTCTCCAACACCACAGTTCAAAAGCATCGATTCTTCGGCGCTAAGCCTTCTTCACAGTACAACTCTCACATCCATACATGACCACAGGAAAAACCATAGCCTTGACTAGACAGACCTTAGTCGGCAAAGTAATGTCTCTGCTTTTGAATATGCTATCTAGGTTGGTCATAACTTTTCTTCCAAGGAGTAAGTGTCATTTGATTTCATGGCTGCAGTCACCATCTGCAGTCATTTTGGAGCCCCCCCAAAATAAAGTCTGACACTGTTTCCACTGTTTCCCCATCTATTTCCCATGAAGTGATGGGACCGGATGCCATGATGTTCGTTTTCTGAATGTTGAGCTTTAAGCCAACGTTTTCACTCTCCACTTTCACTTTCATCAAGAGGCTTTTTAGTTCCTCTTCACTTTTGTTGGCACAGTCGATAACTTTTCTCTTTAAAACAGTGGTTTTCAATCCTGATGGCACTTCAGAATTGCCTGAGAAGCTTCTGAAAAATCCTCATGCTCAAGGCTATCAGAATCGCTAGACCAGGCACCAATTCTCTGAAAGCTTGACTGGTAATTCCAAAATGGAGCTAGTGCTGAGAATTGCTCTAGAATGAAGTTGTGTGGACAAATTGTGTCAAGCAGCCAGCGAATGATGAAATGCTAAGAGTGTGTTAGTCATTTCCTTGATTAGAAACAGCACCTCCCTTTCCCCCGTGGATAACATTGTCAAAGAGGAGTATTCTTCCTTTGCTAAAATTACCACCATGTGGAAAACCTATTCTTTTAAATGTTCAGCATTATTGGACTACAACTATTTTCCTTGGTGGCTCAGAGGGTAAAGAGTCTACCTACAATGCCGGAGACCTGAGTTCGATCTCTGGGTCAGGAAGATACCCTGGAGAAGGAAATGGCAACCTACTGCAGTATTCTTGCCTGGAAAATCCCATGGATGGAGGAGCCTGGCAGGCTACAGTCCATAGGGTTGCAAAGAGTCAGACACGACTGAGCAATTTCATCTCTGTTTCTACTGAAGATGGCAAATGAAACATTTCCTTAAGTTGAGGAGTAAAATCTGAGCCTGTCGTCTCAAAGATCCCTTTGAAGATGATTGAAATAGTAAAAAAAGAACACAGAAATTTTTGTAGGAAATTAATTTGTGAGGTTAAATTGCAGCTCAAAAAAGACTCAATGATGTATGCCTTTTAAGTGTCTGGTTTATTGTTTCCTCATAAGCGAAATGCATTTTTCCCATTATTCCTCTGTAATTGTATAGATGGTGATAATCATTGGAAACCTAAAGAGCCGAGAGCCTCAATACTGTAGAATCAAATGTGTGCTTAATTGTCATTCTGGAGCTTGGTTCTGGTGTCTCCCCAAAGCCTATAAATCATCATCAAATAAGAAAATCAAGTAATTAAGCTCTCTGGCCTGAATATGGTCTATACTCTCTATCTTCAGCATAAAAAGGTATTCATTCATATGGCTAGTTAAACTCTCTAATAATGAACCTGGATCAGGGAAATTATTTGCTAATGCTTTCACAAACATAGGTAGTAGGGAGCTGATCCCCTCCCAATCACACATGTCAAATCCACTGCTGTTTTTAGTGACTTTTACAGAAAGCTAAAGCTGACATATGTGGGAAAAGGATGATAAAGGTATTAATTTGTTGTTGTTGTTCAGTTGCTAAGTTGTGTCCAACTTTTTATAACCCCATGGACTGTGGCCCACCAGGCTCCTCTGTCCATGTATTTCCCAGACAAGAATACTGGAGTGGGTTGCCATTTCTTTCTCCAGGGTATCTTCCCTGCATAAGGATTGAACCCAGGTCTCCTGCATTGGCAGGTGGATTCTTTTCCACTGAGCCAGCAGGGACATTCAGAACAGAATTAAAAGAAAAAATTGTTGCCTTCACAAATTACATCTGAGATCTTCTTGAGGGCATGTTGCAAATACAACAAGTTATGATCAGTTGCCTTTTATCCTCAAAATCACACAAAACAAGCAATTATTTAGAATGCAATAAATGGTTTAATAGTTATGGACTTAAAAGAAAGAACTTGAATTAAAATTCAGTCTGGGAACTGAATTAGCACCATTGGAATATAGAAAGCATTCAACATGCATGCACAAATTAGTTTTGATAGCATACGTAAGTAAAATGTATTTGCTTTACTTGATAATGGTTGTTTTGGAGGACCCTTCTTGGAGTTGAACTTATCTATATTAGTTGGCTGGGCATGATACAGGTTGAACGCCCCTTAGTTCCAGGGCCTTGGCAAAATTCACCTCCAGTGGCTTTCCTGTGCCTTTGGTAAGCTTCAGGGATCGGATGCAACCTCGGAAAGGAATGTTTGTTGTCAGGCCAAACTGGTTGAGGCCATCTGAAAAATGAAGCAGAGCGAGTTCAATTTTGAAATGCAGCTACTATGGTAAGAGTGGAGTTTCCCAGGTGGCACTAGTGGTAAAGAACCTGCCTGCCAATGCAGGGGACATTAAAGACTTGGGTTAAATCCCTGGGTCAGGAAGATCCCCTGGAAGAGGCCATGACACCCACTCCAGTATTCTTATCTGGAGAAGTCCATGGACAGAGGAGTGTGGTGGGCTACAGTCCATGGGGTCACAAAGAGTAGGACATAACTAAAGCGACTTAGCACATATTAAGAGCATATATAAGTCAGCTGTTAGCTTAAGGTGCAATGAGAATGTTATGTGGTTTTATTCTTAGCTTCGCTAACAGTTAAACTGGTAGAGAAACATTAACTTTTTTTATAGCTATGTATTATGAAATACAGTGTGTTTGCTCAGTCTTGTCCAACTCTTTGAGACCCCATGGACTGTAGCCCATCAGCCTCCTCTGTCTGTGGAATTTTTCCAGAACACTAGAGTGGGTTGCCGTTTCCTCCTCCAGGGAATATTCCCAATCTAGGGATAGAACTCATAGCAGGAGGGTTCTTTACCACTAGCGCCACCTGGGAAGCCCTTGAAATATGGGGACATCTACAATTAATGATGCATTTGAAGACATCAAACAAAAAAATTTGATTTTGAAGGAACAAGTTTATAGAAGTGACTTAAAATTATTAAATTTTATTTAATGAACTAAAGTAACTGATGAAATAGTTTAAATATTGAATTAGGACATGGACTTTTAATAGTATCATTATTATTTCTATTATAAAAATAAATCCCCAAAGGTTAAGTTGGTTATGAGTGCACACAAAATCTTTCTCTTATTAAGGAGACAGTCCCTTTTAGCAGGCCTTCTAGGTGCTAACTAAAATCCCATTTCATAGACTGTAAATGAAGTATATTATCTCTTTCATAATACTGTGGAGTTTATCCTTACTGAATCAGAAGGAGATATTTCCTTTCTTCCCCTTCAAAAAAAATTATTTTTTTTGGCGGCACCACACAACATATGGGATCTTAGTTCCCCAAGTGGGCAGGGATCAAACTGGTGCCCTCCATAATGCAAGTATATGGAGTCCTAACCACTGAACTGCCAGAGAAGTCCCAGAAGGTGATATCTTCAAAAAGCCAGGAGCAATTTTGGAAAGAAGAGCTCAGAATTGGTCCCTATGACTTCTATATCTTTCCTTCATCAACTGTTGCTGAATATACATTTTGGCTGGTTTGTTAAGGAGAGGAGCTGTATATAATAAACGGGACAAAGTTTCCTCTTGCCAAAATACTGAAAGACCATTCCAGGAGTCTGTGTTATTACAGTATTTTATGAAGAGGCTCTTGGCTTATTTCTCATCAAGTTGAGCACTATTGTTTATGGGCACTTTAGGTAACTCTGGTTCAAATGTTATATTTAATGTGCTGGAGAGGTAGTTTTGAATGCAGATTTATTGCTTGGGTTTCTTTGTAATATAAACTCTATAATAGCCTAAGGGGGAAATTAGCTATGTTTAACCCAATGATTTCCAGAACTTAAGGAAATAAGTTCCATAACATTTTATGATTCCTCTGGTATATTAATTTTTAAAAAATCAGAACACCATTTCTGGCCCTGATTGCTGTTAAATGTCTCATACTGTTCATAAGCCGAATTCATTTCCTCTAGCCGCCACTCTCCACAAATGAAAGTTTGGAGGCTATCATGAGAAGTCCAGTTCCATGTGGTTTATATAAGGAAAATGCTCATTTTACATGCTGGAAATGTCAGATAAGGTGTTATTTATTGGAGCAGATTCTAAAGTTGGGATGCAACCTAAGTACACATTCTTGGACATACTTATAGAATATAAATGTGTTCAAAACCACTAACGAAATAGAGCAAAGAAATTCTTGTTAGGGTAGGCAACACTTACTGGGGAACCCGCCAACAAACACAGGGTCATTTGTATCAGCAGATGTAGATGCTTGATTTGGGCTCTGGGCTTCCACCTGGTTCCCATCGACTGTCAGCTCGATGCGGTGTTTGATCTTGTTGGCTGTGACTTTATGCCACTGTCCATCACACAAATGCCCTGGGATCCCAGCATCATAGATGGCTGTGAATCGACCGGCGCCATTGTCCACATGAAACATGAGCTAGAAAGTAGGACATTGAACAGTCACAGATGGTGTCATTAGAAGGGTATCATGGTGATTCACAAAGTAAAAATGATCTCTAGGAAAGTCATTAGCTGCAATAGTTTGACATCAATGTAACTCAGGCATATCAAAAACAAAAAAACCTGACAGAAATTAAATTACAAATTTAATGACCAGGAGTCACAAATTATGCTGTTTGCTTGTAGATATTGTTGGGAGCAATAGGCAAGATGTGTGAAGCAGATAATAACTCAGCTTTCTGAAAATGTGAAATACAATTTGAGGACAGGTAACAAAAAAGACATGTTATACATGGGGAAAATCCTACCACAGATCTCTTTAGAGGGTGGGTGTTCTTAGGAAGATGATTTATAAATTAATTTGAAAGGATTTTTTTTTAAGATTTTCATATTTTAATTGTATATTTTTTCCTTCACAGAATCTATTTTATATACAGGATTGAGAGTTACATAAATTACATTTTGGAGCAAGAGCCATGTTGTAAGTACCAAAGACTTTGAGCCAGAAGGCCAGTTAAATTCCTAACAATTAAGAACGTACACTGGAGTTCTTGTCTAAATGAGAAAAATCTGTTTTTAGTAACATGGAATGGTCCCTGAAACTCGAGAGGACAGAATTCTTTTGAAGCTGATGTAGAAAAGAAACATAACTGAAACATTAAAAACAGTCAATTTGGCAAAACATTTGAAAAGGTGAAAGAAAAGAAACAAGGGCTTTAAAAACAAGATTAAAAGTGCAAGTAAATAAAAAGTTTGTTAACTATACAGTGATGTAGATATCAGTTAAGATTTTACTATATTCAGTGGAATGTGTAATAATGGAATTCTGCATTCAAAAGAGCTTGGTGAGAAATCCATGTGGATTATGATGGAACCTGATACCCTGACAAGCTGAAGGGAACCATGGTTCTATGATAAGCAGGTGAAGAAGTAAGACTTACTCCAACAAGATGCAGTGACACTGTGTTTTGAAAATCTGGCAAAACTATCATGTGTTGCTTATTTTTTCCCCATTCTGTCTCAGTGCTCCTGCATCTTTTTGCTTTACTGCCTTTGAGGATGGTTTGAAGACTGAGAGGAAGGAGGGAAGAGGCAAAGAAAAGCATATTTCCGATAAGTATGTGTTTTTTCTTCTTGGGCAGTGATAGCACCCTACGAGTGGAAATGTGAACACAGATGAAGTATGATTCCTGTTGAGGAGGCAAATAGGAAACTTGTGGAATTTCTCACTTTGCCTTCCTCTTTTCACTTAAGCGCTACAGCACAAAGTACATGTAAACTTGTCATATCACTGCAGGTTGCTGATCATAGGCAGGCAGGGAAATAACAGGTATTTAGAATTACATTATCCATGGTGAGCAAACTTACACAAACTGTGGAAAACTCCTAAAAGACAGGAATACCATACCATATTACCTGCCTCCTGAGTGTTTCACTGACTAAGCTAAAACCTTTGACTATGTGGATCATAAGAAATTACGGAAAACTGTTAAGGAGATGGGAATACCAGACCATCTTACCTGTCTCCAGAGAAACCTGTACACAGGTCAAGAATCAGTTAGAAACTTGTATGGAACAACTGGCTGGTTCTAGATTGAGAAACGAGTATGACAAGGCTGTTTATTGTCACCCTATTTAACTTATACACAGAACACATCATGAGAAATGCCAGGCTGGGTGAGTTACATGCTGGAGTCAAGATTGCCAGGAGAAATTTCAACAACCCCAGATATGCAGATGATACCATGCTAATGGCAGAAAGGGAAGAGGAATTAAAGAGTCTCTTGATGGTGAAGAAGAGTGGAAAAGCTGGCTTAAAACTATTAAAAAAAAAAANTAATTTCAGATATGCAGAGTATAAGACATAAGAACTTTCAGGATATTCCTTAGGAAAAAATGAAGTCATTTACTGAATGCCTAATATGTGATAAACCCATAATAATAAGTGAAATTAAGAATATCTCAAAGTCTGTGTTTTCCATTAGTACCATCTCCAAAAGAGTACACGGTCTTTCTGGGCGAGTTTTAGGTTGAAGACTCTTCCACAGTTGCCGGGTGAGCATATGTATCTAAGAGGTATGCTTGCTGTAAGGAAACCTGCCGGTGGAGAGCCCTGTCAAGAATTAAGTGGGCTGCAAAATTCATGTCCAATTTCAAAAGTGCAAAATTTGATGGAGCAGAGTCTGGGCTCCCTAGCACCATTTCAGATACGTTACATCCTTCTGCTTAATAGGCACTTCTCATGCAGAATTGGAGGAAGGGCAGTATGTCCAAGTTGCACTGATGTTTCTGCAGCAGCTGATTAGTACAAAGTTGGGAGAAAGATCGAAAGCTGACTGGGACTGAAATTATAGCAGTGGAGTGACTTATCTTCTGGGGCAGAGTGAAGCAAATGGTGTGAAGACTAGCTTGAGCATAAAAACCCTGAGTCTGAATTTAGGAAAAAGAGTATGTAACCTTGTGAAACGCTGGAGGACAACAATGGTTTAAAAACAAATCTACATCAGGATTAGAGTAATTGAAGACCTTATTTTACACTTATCTATGCTGGCTTTGGAAATGATTTTTAAAAACCCTCAAGGATAAAACCCCTCCTTCATTTGGCTACTTAGAGTATTTAAACTATCTTTCTTAATCCCGGCCTTATTGTGCCCTGACAATATGTCTCTTTCTCAAGTATCATATTTATTATTCTATTAGCTGGAGATTAGAATAAACTGTAATAGAGCTCCTGCCTGAAATATTTGCTAGTCATAAGCTCCCTAGAAAATTTCTTATTTCTAGATAACAAATTAGTTGACTTTGAGTTTATATCATTCTTTTCCAGGTTCCTTGGCCTTCTATATGATATGACAAGTTCAAGTATGTTAATATGTAAATTCCAATAGCTAATAATATCTTACTCTAAAAATTTAATTGGTCGACCTAGGGAAGCTTTACTTAATAGACTATAACAGGTGCAGAGAAAAATTCTGAGTGAGTTTTGTTTTAATCAGGCAGTATATTATCTACTTGCAGTCATGCCAAAGAGGACAGTAAGCTGGCAAAGGAGCCTTCTGTGCCCATAACAGTACCAGCTTCTGGGTGTAAGGCCAACATTTAAAAAGTTGTTCCAAATGACTGTTGGTGGAAATGATACCCTAGAGGACTTTAAACATGGTATAGCAGGTTCTCAGACTCTTAGTGTGCTCAGACCTGAAGGGGGTGGGAGAGCGGGAGAAGGGAGCTTTAAGGCTCATTTTAGTGTTGCCAGCTTTTGAGTTGGTCAAATATTATTTCTTAAAAGAGAGGCCATTTTAGCCCCTTAAAAATGGGAAAATAGAATTTCAGAATAAACATTATTCCTTTACATTGAATACACAGAGCTTCATGATCAAAACATTCCATTGTCCTGTATTAATACTTGCATGCATGCCTGCTCAGTCTTGTCTGACTCTTTGTGATCCCAAGGACTATTGCCCACCAGGCTCCTCTGTCCATGGAATTTTCCAGGCAAGAATACTGGATTGGGTTGCCATTTCCTTCTCTAAGTGTTAATACTTAGTGTATTGGGAATGTCTTCAATTGCCTGGCCCTAGTGTGTGGATAGATGTTTGGGAACCATAGCTGTATAGCAATGATGGAATCTTGTGGTACCATGATGAGGCATGCAAGTGTTCAACTATAAACCTATCCAGGTCTGACCCCATTTTCCTAGA